>JAGFNQ010003640.1:172219-204045 GCA_024364735.1 Boesenbergia rotunda
GCGGTTGAATGAGCTCCAACCATGTTAAAACTATTTCTTGATTAATGGGTCAGCCTTAAGCTTGGAGCATCGATTTGTTGTGCCACAGCCAAGGTTGATGTAAAGAGAGGTGCAGTTGGGTGCTATGTATAATGATACATACTTGTTAATGAGTTAACAACCCAATGATTTATGCAAACATTCAATTAGTTGATAGCATAATGTGATAGTTACATATATGTGATGTGTAATCGGGTATAATTACCTACCTTCATAGCTAAGAAGAACTTGATGGCCACAGCCATGGTTGTTCTTATCTATGGTTGGATATCAACCTATTTGGAGATGTTCCTACGATCTCCCGAATTGATAATAAGGGTGAATCAATTCGTAAAATAAATAGGATTTAATTTATGTATGTTGATACATTCTTTAATCAATCTTCTCACATAATCTCAATTTGTATTTCTAGGATAATCACTCGATCATGTCTTCCCTAAACTTGCGTTCCATTTTGGACACCAATAAACTGACTGGCCAAACTTCATGGACTGGCTTCGAAACCTGAGGATAGTCCTCAAGGCAGAAGCTTGCTTATGTCCTTGAAGATCAACTTCCCAACCGTCCTCCTGAAAATGCAACTCCAGACCAGTTTCCTGAGTTGCTCAACCTGCTGAAGACTGTAGAGCCTTCTGTGAAGCAGGAACAGAAGACGGTACTGTTAGTTGGTTCCTCGAAGAAAGGTTCTAAGAGGAAGGCCAAAGAACAGAATAAGGGAAAGAAGAAAAAGGCCAAAAAGACTGAAAAACCCAAAAGGCACTTGCCATCATTGTGGCAAGGAAGGTCACTGGCGAAGAAACTGCAAGATTTATCTTGAGTCCTTGAAGAGAAGGCATCCGATGCCCCATCCTCTTCAAGTATCTTCGTTATTGAATGTCACTCTATTTCCTCAAACACATGGGTACTTGATACTGGGTGTAGCTCACATATATGTAATGACATACAAGGGCTAAGGAATAGAAGAAGACTCGTCAAAGGAGAAGCGAATTTGCGAGTTGGAAATGGAGCAAAGATTGCTGCTGTTGCCATCGGAACTTATTTGCTAAAGCTCCCGACTGGACGTATCTTAGAATTGGATAATTGCTATTTTGTTCCTTCGTTAATAAAGAACATTGTATCTATTTCATGTTTGAATGAAAAGGGTTACCATTTAACTTTTAGTAACAATTGTTGTTACATAACTTTAAATGGCGTTCTTTATGGATATGGAACTTTGTGCAATGGCATCTACACGTTAGATTTATCCAGTGACGTTTTCAATATCGAAGTTAGCAACAAACGTGCTCGAATAGATAATCGAATAGACTCCTACACTTGGCATTGCCGTCTTGGCCATGTAAGTAAGAAACGCATGACCGAATTGCACCGATGTGGAATTTTGGAATCATTTGAACCCGATTCATTTGATACATGCGAATCGTGCTTAAAAGGCAAGATGACCAAATTACCCTTTACCGGAAAAGGTAATCCAGTGGGAGAATTGCTTGGTCTAATACATACTGATGTATGTGGACCAATGTCAACTCTTGCACAAGGAGGCTATAGCTACTTCATCACCTTTATCGATGATCACTCACGATTCGGGTACGTGTTCTTGATGAAACACAAATCTGAAGCCTTTGAGAAATTCAAAGAGTTCAGAAATGAAGTAGAGAAACAGCTTGGCAAAAGTATTAAAATACTTCGATCCGATCGGGGTGGTGAATACTTAAGTCAAGAGTTTCAAGATTATCTAAGGGACAATGGGATATTATCCCAATGGACTCCGCCATATACACCACAGCATAATGGTGTATCTGAGAGGCGCAACCGAACCTTGATGGACATGGTTAGGTCAATGATGAATCATGCAACTCTTCCAAAATCCTTTTGGGGTTATGCACTTAAGACAGCTGTTTATTTATTAAACAGAGTCCCGACCAAGGTAGTCTCTACTACTCCATATGAGATTTGGAATAGTAAGAAACCTCACTTAACTCACCTTAAGATATGGGGTTGTCCTGCTTATGTGAAGCGGGTTGTATCAGACAAATTGGATGCTAAGTCTGATAAATGTCTATTTATTGGATACCCTAAGGAAACGAAGGGTTACCAATTCTATCATCCCTTGGAACAAAAGGTGTTTGTTTCAAGGCATGCTGTATTTCTAGAAAAAGAATTTCTTTTACAAGAAAACAGTGGGAGTGGCATTGAACTTGATGAAGTTCAAGAAACTCCAATAGACATTACAGAGACACCGAGTCTAGGCCCACAACCGATAATTCATAATGATGAGCTATCAGTTGAACCTAAAACTACACCACCTCTTCGTAGGTCTGATAGGACACGCAACATTCCAGAGAGATACGGATTTCTCGTAAGTGAATCGAACGACGTGTTGCTCATTGGCGATGACGAACCTATCAGTTATGAAGATGTTCTGAAAAGTTCAGAAAGGGACAAATGGCTTGAAGCCATGAAGTCGGAAATGGATTCCATGTACGAAAATCAAGTATGGGACTTGGTTAACCCACCTGAAGGGATTAAACCCATAGGGTGCAAGTGGGTTTTCAAGAAGAAAACCGACATGGAAGGTAATGTTGTTACCTTTAAGGCTAGATTAGTGGCAAAAGGATATCGTCAGAAACAAGGAATTGATTATGACGAAACCTATTCGCCAGTAGCTATGCTTAAATCCATTCGGATGCTCCTAGCCATAGCAGCTCATTATGATTATGAGATTTGGCAAATGGATGTGAAAACAGCTTTCCTTAACGGAAACCTGCTTGAGGACGTATACATGATACAGCCTGAAGGTTTCACATCGGTTGATAAAACCAAGGTATGCAAGCTTCGACGATCCATATATGGACTGAAGCAAGCATCTAGGAGCTGGAACATCCGTTTTGATGAGACAATCAAAAAGTTTGATTTCTCACAAAATCCTGACGAACCCTGTGTGTACAAGAAGGTTAGTGGGAGTGCAGTCGTATTCCTAGTATTATATGTCGACGACATCTTACTTATAGGAAACGATATTTCAGTCTTACAGACAGTTAAAATTTGGTTATCCAAAACTTTCTCCATGAAAGACCTGGGAGAAGCAACCTATATCCTTGGGATTAGAATCTATAGAGATAGATCAAAACGGTTGCTCGGTCTTTCACAGTCTACATATATAGACCGAGTGCTAAAAAGGTTTAGCATGTCGGAATCCAAGAAAGGTTACCTTCCCATCAGGCATGGGATCAACCTTTCAAAGTCTATGTGTCCGCGCACAGAAGACGAGAGGATTTGCATGAATAAGATTCCCTATGCATCCGCGATAGGATCTATCATGTATGCTATGTTATGTACTAGGCCTGATGTATCGTATGCTTTGAGCGTCACAAGCAGATACCAGTCGGATCCAGGAATGGATCACTGGGCGGCTGTTAAGACAATCCTTAAGTACTTAAGAAGAACTAAGGATGTGTTCCTAATATATGGAGAAGGAGATTTGGTAATACGTGGGTATACAGATGCCAGTTTCCAGACAGATAAGGATGACTCCAAATCGCAGTCTGGATACGTATTTACTTTGAATGGAGGCGCAGTAAGTTGGAAAAGTTCCAAACAAGACACCGTAGCGGATTCCACCACGGAAGCGGAATATATCGCAGCTTCGGAAGCAGCAAAGGAAGCAGTCTGGATCAAGAAGTTTGTCTCCGAACTTGGTGTGGTTCCAACCATTGATGATGCAGTGCCGGTTTACTGCGACAACAATGGAGCTATTGCACAAGCAAAGGAACCAAGGTCTCATCAGCGATCCAAACACGTGCTTCGCCGCTATCATCTGATCAGAGAGATTATAAGTAGGAATGACATACAAATTGAGAGAGTTCCCACTGAAAGGAATATAGCGGATCCTTTAACTAAGGCCTTGCCTCAAAGCAAGTTTGAGGGTCATGTTAGAGCCTGTGGTATTGGATACCGTAGCGATTGGCATTAGGCCAAGTGGGAGTTTGTTAGTGATATGAGAGAAGTGTCCTAAGGCAATCGCCTTATGATTGTAAAACATTTATTTAATAAATGATAATTCACTATTTGAGTATACATGCTTGTGTATTTGATTGGGATCTTAAACTCATCTACTGAATGTCCGCAATACAACTCACAGCATAAGAGAATTTGTGATGAGATCACAACTAGTGATTATCTCTAAATGCGCAAATGTGAAGTATTGAAAATATCCCTAGTCGATGAATTGATAAAAACGGACACTATCAATTCTGTTGAGACTAGCATGGTTATTCTCTAATCAGCTGATTCTCACTGGCTGGTGACATTGGGATGTCCGGAGATAAACATGGATGCTAGTTAAGGGAACTAGTTCATTGGAGTGACTAGCTGTAAGACTTCATATGGGAATCTACATGTAGATATGTCAATGAAGATCTTACTGCGGCTTAAGTGCGATGTTCCTTTGACTTGCGGTGTTCAAGTCATCTTGGTCATGGAGACTTATACTTTGACATCTTAAGCAAGCATCTCCAAGGAGGTGTGGACCCAGGATGATCGGGTATAAGCCGAAGTGCCCGAAGATGTTTGAACAGCCTACAAAGGATTCACCACTCCTTGCGAGGAGATGTATACCCAGGCCTATCGTCGGATTGTTACTCAAAGCCTCTGGCCAGAGCATATCATGTTTAGAGTGAGAGTCTCTAAAATACATGAGAGTAATTAGAAATCCAAAGGACGAGTAAGACATTACTTGGGCTAGGTGTGACGTAGTCAGCCTAGTGGGGACTGACACCATAGACCGTGTCCTGAACCAAGTGGGTATAAGGTGGTGAAGGGAATGGGGCACGATTCATTAGAGCTGCTGAAGGGTTTCAGAATAATTTCTTCTGGGGTCAAACCGTTGATCTTTCGATTAATTGGGGATCATGATGTACTACTAGGTGCCACTCATGATCGTTCTATAATTTGTTGATTATAGACGGCCAACATAAATCGAAAGCCTATTTAGTCACACGCACTACGAGTAATCCGAGGGATTTAAAACGAGTTGAAAATTGGATTTTCCGATCAAGAGAAATAAGTCGAATCTGAGTTAGTCAAGGCGCAATGGAAAAAAAAATGGCTAAGTCTTTTGAAGGCTTTTTGGGCGAATTAAATGAGTTTAATTGCGGCGGTTCGGGTTGGTTTTGGCCGGCCAAAGAGGGTGTTAAACCCTCTTTGGTGGCCGGCCAAATAGAGGAGAATAAACCATTTAATTGGTTTAATTAATTAAATAAATCTAGTACGATTTATTTTATAAATTATGGATAAATAAATTTGTATAAAGAAATTTATATAAATAAATTTGTAGAAATTTATTCTTTTTATGGAAGTTAAAATAATCCATGAATTGGGTTTATTTTAATTTTATAAAATCAATTATGAATTGATTTTTCATAATAAGAAAGTTTATAAATTTCTTATAAAATTTATTCCATAATTTAAAGAGAAGAAGAATTAGTTTTTATTATAAATTAGTTTATAATAAAGACTTGGTTTAAACGGAATTAATTCATAAGAATTTATAGGATAAATTTCTTATGATAAATAATTAGTTTTATTATAAAGTTAGTTATAATAAAATTCATAAGAGAATTTATAGGATAAATCTCTTATGATAACTAATTTGTTTTATTATAAATTGTTTATAATAAGACTAGGCTTAAAAGGAATAAGCAATAAGAAAATTTATAAGATAAATTTCTTATAACTAATTCCGTTAATTCGGTTTAGAGGGAGACTTAGCAAAGGAGTTGCTACTATATAAAGGAACCAAAGGCTAGCCCTTAATTCCAATCAATACAATTAAGAGATTAATTATTCTCTCCCTCTCTCTCTCTCCTCCTCCTCTTCTCCTTCCCATTAGGGCCGGTGCCCTTCCTCTTGCTTAGGGCCGGCGCCTCCCTCTCACACCCTAGGGCCGGCGCATCCTAGGGTTGCCGTGAGCTATACAAAGAAGAAGAACCACAACAAGAAGAAGAAGAAGCGGATAGCGACTCCTCTCCTCTCGGAATTCGATTCCGTTACTTCTTGTTGGTTAGTTTTCCTAATTTTTCTCTTAACCTTCTAGTTGTGCCTTCCGAGAATCTAGTAGTTCTCGTCGGCACAAAACTCGTGACTTTGCGAAGTCATCCCGAAGAGAACTCGGCGTGGACGCGAATAGAGGCGAAGCTTCCAAGGGACGCTACGGTTGGATCTCGTCCCTTTCTTCGAGTTACGCAAGGTACAAAAGTAAATTAGTTTACTTTTTCACAAACTTTTATTTCATGATTATGTCGATACACTATAAGGTTGCATGCTAGATACGAAGTTAAAATAATTTAGAAAATTATTTTATGCAAACTCTTCCGCTGCACGTAAAAATTTTAAATTTTACGAACTCGTATCCTTGTCGACATGCACCCGGTCCCAACAGTTACCAAATGAAACATTACCTCTACTTTTGCTTTATAGGATAGTGAATAACGATTTATCCCCGGTCATGTGTTTGGAGCACCCACTATCAACAAACCATGTTGATAGATGCTCCCCCTCATCCAATGCCTACACAACACGAAAGATAGATGATTTAGGTACCCACACCTTGGGACCTAATGCACCTACAATGCAAGTCATTGACACCCATGTCTTGGTCATTTTCTTCCTAAGTCCTTGAACCCTAGAAACATTAGATGATTTAAATTGGGTTCTAGACATCAATGATACAAAATTAGGTTCCTTAGGTTGGTAACCTATACCGGCCTTGTTGTAGACCGCTCTTTGGGCATTGAGGATCATATCCAAGGTCTTAGAGCTAGTTGAAAATTTTCCAAGAAGATTCTTGAGTTTCTCAACTTCACTCTTTAAGGCCTTGTTCTCATCCTCAAGGACTTCAACATTCAAATCATCTATTTCATCATCCTTAGAGATTCTCAATTGTTCTACTTCTAACTTTAAGGATTTTACTTTGTCCTTAGATTTTTTAAGCAAAGTAGTCAAGCAAGCAATAGTTCTATAGCAGTTATCAAGCTCGGGAGAGATTACCTCTTCATCATCCGAAGATGATGAAGTCGCGGTTGAAGGATCACTTGACTCGTCACCATTCTCTATGTTTGAATCTTCTAATGTCATAAGAGCCAAGTGGCGGGTGCTCTTCTCCTCCTTCTCCTCCTCAGATGAGCTAGATGAGGACTCATCCCATGTTACCTTTAATGCCTTCTTCTTCTTTGCCTTCTCCTCCTTCTTCTTGAGTTTTGGACACTCACTTCTGTAGTGCCCCTTCTTGCTACATTCATAACAAGTGACATTAGTTTTATCAACGTTATTTTCACTTATTTTACCTTTCCCCTTGTAGCGTCGACTCTTCCTCATTATTCTTCTCACAAAGTTTTCCATTTCGGTTGATGAAGAATCACTCCTGTCCTCATCGGATTCGGATGAAGAAGAGGAGACCTCCTTCTCCTTCTTCTTATCCTTCTTCTTCTTTCCTTTGTCCCATGCAACAAGAGCAATACCCTTCTCTTTTGGGCCTTTGTTAGCAAGCTCATGTAGCTCCATTTCACAAAAGAAATCATCTATTTTTACAACGGAAAGGTCCTTGGATACCATGTAGGCATCCACCATGGATGACCACAAGGCATTCCCAGGAAAAGACTTGAGTACATACCTTACGAGGTCACGGTTCTCGACCTTCTCATCGATCGAGTACAAGCCGTTAAGGATCTCTTTGAACCGACCATGAAGCTCGCTAACGGTTTCACTTTCTTTCATGGAATGATTCTGGAGATGGTTGAGAAAGAGATCCCTCTTTGCTATCCGGGAGTCTCGAGTGCCTTCATGTAGCTCTATGAGCTTGTTCCACAGATCTTTGGCACTTGAGGAGGGACCAACCTTAATGAGTTGATCCTTGGTCATCCCACACTGCAGAGTGACCACTGCCTTGGCATCTGCTTATCCTTTTCTTGTTTGTTCCGCTGACCATCTTGATGACTCAAGCTCCTTTCCCTCAGCATCCTTTGGAGGAGTGAATCCCTCCTTGACAGAGAACCACATGCCAATGTCAGTCTTCAAGTAATACTCCATCCTGCTTCTCCAGTACTGAAAATCTACTACATTATAGAAAGGTGGATGGTTGGTGCTGAAACCTTCTCCTCTCAAAGTCATCTTCTTGCTCTTAGGATGTTAATCTGGTTGAAAGAGAACCAGGCTCTGATACCACTTGTTAGGATCTTAGGAAGCTAGAGAGGGGGGTGTGAATAGCCACCCACCAAAACTCGCTTCTTTCTACAATCAGATTAGCAGTGAAAAACAAACACAACAGAAATAAACTGAAACAGAGATAACACAGAGTTTACAAGGTTCGGGGATAACTTGCCCCTACTCCTTGGCATGCCCGTGAGGTGGGTGATCCCTTGATCTTCGACAGATCAGGCCCCGGAATGAATCCGGCTAAAAACTTCCTCTTTCTCGGTGGAGTAACCTCTCCACAAATGTCTTAGAAATATATCAAGTGAAGCACCAAACACTAGAGAAGGAAGCTTACAACAGATGTACAACCCTAAGAACAAGCACCAGTAAGCAGAAAGATCAACCTAGAAGAATAATGCAGAGCACACCAACAATAGCAAAACCCTTCACAACCGTTCTCAGTTCAGTGTTCTCCTCTCTGCTTCGCCAACCTCTTCTTCTTAAGCCTTTCTTCTGCACACATACAGCCGTCGTCAGCCTTTCTTCTGCATACATACAGGCGTCGTCACCCACTAACCCCTTCTGAGCTCTCAGCATACTGAAGTCATCCTCTTTAGCTGAAGCTTCAGGTCAGATGTCGTTGAAACATGCAAATGTGTATCAAACAAAATAGCAACATGGAAAGTCACCCTTGACCCTTCTTCTTGCTCCATCATTTGAAATTCATAGCTACGTGTTATCTGCACACTTACATATTCATTAGCGAAGGAAATCAGAAATTAGAACTACGTTGATAACAATTTGAATTAAACTTCAGAGGTGTTGATCGGTCACCTTGACCGATCAGACAACCTCCTAACCTATCAGACTCTATCCTGATTGGTCCGGTGATGTTTTGATCGGTCTCACTGACCGATCAGATACCAGGGGATCAGTCACCAGATCGATCCCTAAACTTACTGGAATTTAGGGTCAAAACACCTGATCAGTCACCTTGACCGATCAGAGAAGTGCCTGAGCGGTCAAGCAGACTGATCAAGCAAGTGCCTGACCGATCAAGCAAGTAATTCCTGATCGATCGCACTGACCGATCAGAGATTCTCTCTGTGACCACACTGAATATTTTCTGATCAGTCACTAGACCGTTTGGAAAACCTTCTGTTTCCCAGACGCTCTCTGGATCGGTCAACAAACCGATCAGACATCCTGGATCGGTCTTGTAACCGATCTACTATCAAGAGAGTTTGTGACAACTCCCTGATCGGATTTCAGATCGATCCAGCCATCTTTGCCCTAATCGTTTGGTTAATTCATGGCCAATTCTGACCGTGACTAACTCAAGTTAGACCTTGAGTCCAGCGAACAGGCTCCCTTGCCCTCTTTGACTCAGTCTGGTCCGGAGAATGAGCTACCGAGCCCTCTCCGACTCAATCCGGTCCAGAGAACGAGCTACCATGCCCTCTCTGACCAAAGTCCGGAGAACGAGTGATAAGTACGATTTTGTTGATTATTTTAATTGCTAAAATCCATGTTTGACCCATGTTTTACTTGCTTAATTATGATTTTACCCTAGGTTTTAGGATTTTCTCTTATTTTAGACTTAATTGCAAATTTGCATATTTTTGGATTATTTGGCCAATAATTTTTTGATATATTTTTGTAGGCATGAAAGGATCCTGGACCTAGGGCATACTGGGTCAAACTTGAGTCGAAAGTGGACCCAGATCGAGTTATCAAGTTTCGGATTAATCTGGGTCGTCCGATTCAAAAGCGGCTAGATCTGAGCCATCTGGGACCATCTGAAGCAATCCGAGCTAGGGTTAGGGTTGATCAAGAATTCTGATCAAGATCTGAAGGTTTCATTCCAATCAGAGCTAAATCAACCGTTGGATCAAGCTTGGAGGGCTCTAGATCGTCCATTCAAAGATTAAGTTGATCTGGACCATCCGTTTCACATCTGGAGGATCCGAGCTAACAAGAGGCAGATCCTGACCCCTGATCAACATCCTCAAAGTTTGGCTCAAATCAGAGCAAGATCAGCTGTTGGATTTTCTCAATTCAATCTGGGCCGTCCATTGCTAATGTATTTAATCAAATTTTCCCAGCCTTTCTCCTCGTTGAGTCTTCGCCGCACAGTGCTTCTTCTTCGCGTTTTCAGCTTAGTTCATCGTTTTTCTTCATTGTTTTTCTTCAATCCGAAGCGCGACCACCTCAAATCGATGCTAATCCTTCAGTGACTGCAAGGAGAAGGATTGGGGTTTCGTTTAATTAGCGAATTTTCAAGTTGTAGCTGTAATTTCCATTACTGCTTTAATTTTGTTTCTGTCTTCGTTTCAGATTCGTTAACTTCGTTTATTGCATTGTTACAACTTAAATTAGGGTTCAATCTTCAAGTTAAGAGTTTAGGAACTTGTTTAGTGAACATTTGGTTTAAATTTCAGTTGATTTCCTATTCTAATGCTTGCGTATCAGCCTGTTTTGGAATTTCAGTTCAGTTTTGAGTTTTTTAGTTTAATTTCAATTCGATTCTTGTTTAGCTTATTCCCTGCAATTGAAGCCAACATTTAGTTTACTAATTCAATTGATTTGAGTTGTTTAGCAATCTGATTTTATTTCTGCACTTTCGGTTCAGCTTGTTGCAATCAATCCCTATTTCTGCAACTTGAATCCATTATCTGTGCTAGTTCATTTTATTCTACACATTGTCAGCTATCATTTCTGAATGTTGTATTAGTGAGGTTCTGCATTTAGATCCCAGCACTTGGACTCCTTGATTTGTTCGGATTTGCATCCACTTTGTTGCTGAAATTCTGATACAGATTTTGTATTTCCTGCACATGCTGTGTATCAGACTTTTAACCCAACGTATCAGTCCTTTAGTACCTGCACTTTGTATCAAGTTCTGTTTAGCTTCTGAGAATCTTACCTTACTCTGGATTGGTGCACTCGACTTGAGTTCACATATGTTGTTTCTGCTCAGTTTCGGAATCTGAATTCTGTGGTTACTGAAATTGCACAGCTTATTTCAGCAATTCTGCAGTTCTGGCTATAATATCAGTCTTTAAAGCCCTGTTTTGATCAGTCTTCTAAAGTCTGAATGTCATCAATTATCCCCACATATCACTGCATTCACAGCTGTGTTTTCCAAGCTTAATCGATTCGTTTTAATTCTGAATTGTCAGCCTAACCCTTGGCACGGAAGCATCGGTTTTGGCACAAAGGTGTCCTCTTCATGTTAATCGGTTTTGGCACTGTTTGTATCAAGACTAAACCTATTTTTAGTATATGATTGTTCTTGAAACCATCTCATTCACATTGGGTTTGTCCTGAATTGAATTTTTCAATTTTACAATTAGGTTCAAGGAGCTAGCATTTGGTTTAGTCGAAAACTGTCAAAATCTGTTTTGTTTCATTTGTTTTGCATTAGGGTTGCCTTTAGTGGAACTTTCCAAGTTGAACACAAGCTGTAGTGAACTCTTGCATTTTGAATCAGTTTAATTCCGAATTTTGCAACATTGCATTGGTTGATCTAATTGCCCATTGGTTGAATCATTAAATGCCATCACCTTGTTTAGTCATGAGTTAAGTTTCTTTAATTTTCGTTTCATTTTCATTCCTAATTGCAAACCAAAACCCAAATCACATTCGAAACCCACAAACATTAACGACACATAAATACAAGCTCGAATCATACAACATCAACTAGTCCTGAGGAAAAATACGACCTGTGGCCTCTTTACTACGTTTTCATATTTTTGATTGCAAAAAGGGTTTCCAGCACATTTATAAATGTTTAAATTCTGATGGTCCCACAATTCATGACAACTTTAACCTAGTATTTCAGGGCCGTCAAATTTTTGGTGCCATTGCCGGGGAAGCAACTAGTTGATTTGTTTGATTTTTGCTTGTATGCTTTTGGACATATCATTGGGTTCTATTTTCTGGTGCTTTATCTTTTGTATACGGTTGCTGCCATTTTTCTTTCTTGTTTTGTGACAGGACTTCCAGTTCAAAATGTTCTCATCTACTTACCAGCAGCCATGTCCACAGTTTCAGCAGAACCAACCTTTCAATCAGCCACTTCAGCAAAATCAACCAAATTTTCAGCAACAAAATCAGAGTTTCCAGCCCGTTCCATTTCAGTCCTCACTACAGCAATGTCCACTTCAAAATCAGAATTTTCAGGGCGGTAATTTTCAGCTAGTTCAACCCTCCTTTCAGCCACAATTTCAATAATTTCAGCAGGATTTTCAACCAAGTCAAAATTTTCAGCAAGGGTTCCAACCAATTCAGTCCAACCAATATCAAAATCAGAGTGGATTTCAACCTTCACAGCAATATTTTCCACAAAACAATCAGAATTTTCAGCCTCCATTTCAGAGTTTTCAATTTCAGAACCATAATTTTCAGCCATCTCCACCAAGTTGTGAACCAAGTTTTCAGCAACTTAATCTGCCTATTCAACCATTTTATAAACCCCCACAGTCTCAATTTCAACAAATGATTCAACAAGAGCTTCAAAACCTCGGAAGGCAAATGGAACAAGTGGCTAGTGATTTGAATCAGATAAAAGCCCAAAGATCAGAACAATTATCTTCTCAAGCTGCTTTTAATTCTGAGAGCCCCGGAGTTGATTTTATATCAGTTCAAGGTGACCCTAGTGCATGGCCAACCCCTTCTTCAAGTGATCTTAGAATTTTGGTAGAAGAAGAATCTTTCATAAAAATCAGGGCACCTACAGCATACATTCCTCCGAAGATTCCTATTCAAAATTCATTTCCAAATTTTTCAGCTCCAGAAGAAGAAACTGATGCTCCACAGGACCATTCTAGACTTTTATTTTGTGATGATAGCATTATTGATGGTCCTAATTTTTCTGATATTATTATTGTAGATATTGCAGAAGAAGAATGCATAGGAGATGATTCCATAGGTGTAGGGGATTGCACTAAGTCCCAGGGACCACCACAGTTGACTGGTACATTAGAAGACTCAAAGGATGAACCAGAAAGTGTAGGGACTTGCATGGTGGAAACAAGAACCCAAGGATCACCTAGTCCAGTTGAATGCCCACCAGAGCTTGAGGCTGATAAGGAGCATGTACTTGATCAGGAGGAGGCCATGGATATATCTACTCTTGTAGAACCTCCAGGTATTCTTCAGCACGCTCAGGTAAGTATTTCTCCTCTTTGTTCAGAAAAATTCAGCGAGGTACCTAGTGTTGACTTTATTGGTTATGATGAATTTATTGATATACCTTGTGTAGAAATTGTTTGTGCAAATCCAATAGAGGTACCAAAAATTGATTTCATTGGTTATAATGCATTACCTGATACCTCTCTTGTAGATATGGGTTGCGAACAAATTTTAGAGGCACCTATAATTGATGTTGTTTGTTATGATGAATATCTTGATACATCTTTTGTGGATATGGATAGTGAAAAATTTTTAGAAGTGCCTGAAATTGATGTTATTTATTTTGATGAATCTCTTGCTATATCTTATGCTGAGGTTGAATGTGAAAAACTTATGGAGGTATCTGAGATTGATTTCATTGTCTGTGACACATTGCTTGATACATTTTTGATAGGAAATAATTGTGAAAATACTATTGATGTGCCTAAAGTTGATTTCATGGGGTGTGATAAGTTTCTTGATATACCTTTGGAGGATATTACTTATGAAAAATTCATTGAGATACCAGAATTTGATTTAATTAGATATGATGCAGTTTTGGATTCATTTCATGCAGAGACTGATATTATTTTATTTCTTTCTGACCCTGCACGCTTGAGAGAGGTATTACATTGTTTTGCAGGGTCCAGAAGACTTCAGGAGTGGGTGCTCCAACTGAACAGACTTCAACATCCTGGAAGGACTTCTAAAAGGCATAAAGAAGGAGGAGAAGATCTTACTTTAATCCATAGCCCTCCATTCCTTCAATGGATCTTGAATCTAAATCGCCTGCGGCCACCTGAACATATTTCTGCAAAGTTCAAGTGTGGGGGAGTCCTAATTCTCTTAGCCACTCATGTTCCTCCACAACCACGATGGAGGCTACTTCTGGATAGACTCCGCCCACCAGAATAAAGGTGACTTTGTTTCTACTTGTATTTTCTTTTATTGCATGTTTCATTTTTTATGCTTTCTAGAAGTAGAATTTTCTTTTAAATTGAGTCCTTGTCAATAAATACATGTTAGTTCTTTTGGCACGTTTTCTTCATATTTAGGAATAAATGTATCCCTCTAGGTTATCTCCATAGCATTTTAGAGCCTTTTGAAAATAAATTAAATTTGGTTGTCAAAACTTAGGGTTTGAGCTAATGGATGAATTCTTGGATGCATGAGTACTATTTAGTTTTAGATTCTTAATTGATGATTTGAGATGAATTATTTTTGCCTAGTGAGAATTAGCCTTACTTTTGTGATACACATATGTTATTGTACTCTAGAACTTGCTTAGGTTCTTTCAAAATCATATTTCAATGATTGGATCACATCTATAGAGGCTAATCACCTTGTTTACCTTTCCATATCAATTTTAACAAAAATCATGTTCATTTCATTTTTTCTTTATTTATTTCTTACTCTTACCCTCACTTTTCTTTGGACTTGTTGTTTGAAATGTTTCTTAATGCTACTTTGCCCGAGACGGACAAAGATTTAAGTGTGGGGGAGTGATTAGTGATTTGGAAGCAATTTTTATCAAGGATACACTTTCGGAAAAAAAATTTTCATGTGCAAAGTGAGTGAGTTTGGTGCCAAGAATGAGCAAGAGGATGGAAGCAAGTGGAGCATCCAAATGAAAAAAAAAAAGAAAAAAAAATCTGCAATGAAAAGAAAATTGGCACGCCAAGAAAAAGTTGTGCCAAAGTGAAAACAATCTGCCACTTTGGATCAGAAATGACTTGGATCCAAAAATTGGAAGTTGGAATTGAGGAAGCTAAGTTCAGCAACAAATCTGATAGAGTCTGAATTGAAGCTAACCAAATCTGATCCAAAATAGGAAGCTTGTGCCAAATCTGATCCAAAACAGATTTGCATCAGTTGAGAGTTGGATTGCAAGAAAACAGTTTGATCTGAGCTAGAACTGAATTAGAGGATGCAAGGATGAAGAACCTAACAATTCTAGAGTTTGCAATTGAGATCGTGAGCTGGAATTGCAGCAGAAAAGAAAAAAAAAAGAAAAACAGAAATGCAGTGAAGGCAAGGGCTGAAATTCAATGTGCTGATTTGAATTTGTGAGTGGAACACTTAAGGCTTTCACTACCATTTGATGCAAGTACTATGTGATGCCAATTGTTTGGGAAATCAGAGTCTTGATTCTGAAAATAATTTGACGTGAAGCTGATTTGGAGGAAGCAGATTTGAATGTGAAGATGAACAAATCTGAATGAAAGCTGAGCACATTGTTGCAGCTGCAAAAGAAAAGAGAAAAGCTGTGCCGAGTGCTGGAATCTGAAGATGTATCAACTTGGAAATGGATTCATTAAAGCTGAATTGAATTTGAGCAGAAGCAGAAAAATTGCAGCAGGTTCAGTAATGCAGGGATGATCATAGAAGCTGCCGAGTGCTGAATCTTGGAGCTGATGAATGATACAAGCAAAAATTTGTGCTGGAATGGAATGGTTGCAGCAGAAACAATATGAAATGCAGCTGTACAATCTGAAGACAAGCAAAATTGAAGTGGAATATAAGCTGAGAATCTGAAAAAAATTCTGTGCCAATTAAAAGGAAGAAATGTCGTGCCAAAGAAAATTCTGTGAAGCTACCTTTGGGCAGAAATATTGGGATTGGAGCTATTCTTTGCGAAAGGAATCAGCCACACCTTGTTGGAGGCCTGAAATCAACTGTTTAGAATTCGAAAGAAGCTGAGAAAGAGCTGAGAAGAAGTTGAGCAAAATCCGAAACTGCAGTTGTGCAGAAGCTGAAACTGAACTGCAATTGAAGCTGAAAAACTGGAAATTTGTTTACTATATCAAATTTGGTTCCATACAAGCAATTTTGTATCAACTCTAAACTGAATGTGAGTTATCTAATCCAGCATTGCATTACTGAAATGAAATCAGAGTGGAAAATGCAGCTGTATAGAATTTAAGAGTGGAACAAAAGCATTGCAAGAAGAAAAAGAAAATTTTTAAATGTTTGTGCAAAGAGAGTAGCTATTCATTTAAAGCTCACGGCAAGGGTTGAGTTGAAGCTGATATCTGATAGGAATTTGAGCACATAAGGACTGAACAAGCAGCTGAACATTTAAAGTAGAGAAAGAAGAAAAACAGTTCGGAAGCAAGGTTGAAGTTTTGACCATTTTAAAGAAAAGAGAAGGAGATAAAGTGGCACACAAATGAAGACTTGGCACTATTAAATCATTGAAGTTTCTCTCATCCGGATTTAAGCCTTGCTCCAATACATTCTGACCTTGCTAGAGGATAAAAGAAAGAAAAAAAAAATCAGAAAAGAAGAGGGACAAAACAAGTTGGCAAGCAATAGACAAGAATTGGCACATTGAGAACAAATGGAGTTTTCTTCATCCAAATGAAAAACATTATCCAAGTTTTACTCCATCACACTTTTGATTTCACTAGAGGACTGACAAGAGGGGCAAAGCACATTGGAAACATACTTGAGCACTCAAGTCTTCCACTTTTAACAATTTTTTCATTTTCTTGGATTTTACTCCATTTATTTTCATTTTCCATGTTTTCACTTGTTTTTGTAGATATTGATCCTAATAATGAATAATGGTTGAGATTAGACAATAAGCAAGCCTATGGTAGTGCAAAAAGCATGTGTGTTTGAGTGAGCTCCAATTCCATCATCAACTTAGGACTTAAGGAGAGAGCCACCAAAATTTTCCTTGAAAGGCTAGTGAGTTGAATTCATCTCAATGACTCATGATGGATGAAAAGGCTAAGTTGTTGATTTAAGGACAAGATACTAATCCATAGAGTTTAGATTTATGAGAATTGACAACCTTAGGTAATTTCTTTTCATTTGTTTTTAATTATGCTTAAGAAAATATAAGGGATACATACTTAGTGATTTCGCGAGACGTTCAAGCTTAAGTGTGGGGGAGTTGATAAGTACCATTTTGTTGATTATTTTAATTGCTAAAATCCATGTTTGACCCATGTTTTACTTGCTTAATTATGATTTTACCCTAGGTTTTAGGATTTCCTCTTATTTTGGACTTAATTACAAATTTGTACATTTTTGGATTATTTGGCCACTAATTTTCTGATATATTTTTGTAGGCATGAAAGGATCCTGGACCTAGGGCATACTGGGTCAAACTTGAGTCGGAAGTGGACCCAGATCGAGTTATCAAGTTTCGGATTAATCTGGGCCGTCCGATTCAAAAGCGACTAGATCTGAGCCATCTGGGACCATCTGAAGCAAATCGAGCTAGGGTTAGGGTTGATCAAGATCTGAAGGTTTCATCCCAATCAGAGCTAAATCAACCGTTGGATCTGTTGGGACCGGGTGCATGTTGACAAGGATACGGGTTTGTAAAATTTTAAATTTTTTACGTGCAGCGGAAGAATTAGCATAAAATAATTTCTCAAATTATTTTAACCACGTATCTAGCATGCAACCTTATGATGTGTGGAGATGATCATAAATTAAAACTTTTGCGAAAAAGTAAACTAATTTACTTTGTACCTCTCGTAACTCGAAGTAAGGGACGAGATCCAACTGTAGCGTCCCTTGGAAGCTCCGCCTCTATTCGCGTCCACGCCGAGTTCTCTTTGGGATGACTTCGTAAAGCCACGAGTTTTGTGTCGACGAGAACTACTAGATTCTCCGAAGACACAACTAGAAAAACAAGAGAGAAGGATGAAAACTAACCACCAAGTTAACGGAATCAAAATTCAGGGAAAGGAAGGAAGGAGTCGCGATCCACTTCTTCTTCTTCTTCGGCACGAACTTGGTGGAGGAAACTCACGGGCACCCTAGGTGCTTGCGCCGGCCCTAGGGTGTGCAAGGGGCGCCGGCCCTAAGATGAGCAAGGGGTGCCGGCCCTAAGGGAAGAGAGAGGGAGAGAATAAGAGAGAGAGGGAGAGAACTACTAGATCTCTTGATAACTCAATTGGAATTCAAGGCTTGCCTTTGGTTCCATTATATAGTAGCCTTTCCCTTGCCAAGTCTCCCTCTTAACGGAATTTTCATAAGAAATTTATCCTATAAATTTTCTTATGAATTATTCCGTTTAAGCCAAGTTTTATTATAACTAACTTTATAATAAAACAAATATATCTCTCCTTTTATTATGGAATAAATTTTACAAGAAATTTATAAAGTTTCTTTATTATGGAAAAATCATTTCATAATTGATTTTATAAAATTAAAATAAACCATTCCATGGATCATTTTAATTTCCATAAAAAGAATACATTTCTATAAATTTCTTTATACAAATTTATTTATCCATAATTTATAAAACAAATCGCGTTAGATTTATTTTATTAATTAAACCAAATAAATTGGTTTCTCCCCATTGTTGTGGCCGGCCAAACCAAAGGGGGTTGGCACCCTCTTTGGCCGGCCAAACCGAGCCGAACCCATCGCGAATTAAACTCATTTAATTCGCCCGATAAGCCTTCAAAAGACTTAGCCATTTTAAGCTTCCATTGCGCCTCTGATTAATTCAGATTCGACTTATTTCTCTTAATTGGAAAATCCAATTTTCAACTCGTTTTAAATCCCTCGGATTACTCGTAGTGCGTGTGACTAAATAGGCTTTTAATTTATATTGGCCGTCTATAATCAACCAATTATAGAATGATCATGAGTGGCACCTAGTAGTACATCATGACCCCCAATTAATCGAAAGATCAACGGTTGACCTCAGAAATATTTCTGAAACCCTTCAGCAGCTCTAATAAATCGTGCCCCATTCCCTTCACCATCTTATACCCACTTGGTTCAGGACATGGTCTGTTTGTGTCAGTCCCCACTAGACTGAATACGTCACACCTAGCCCAAGTAGTGTCTTTCTCATCCTTTGGATTTCTAATTACTCTCATGTATTTAAGAGACTCATACTCTAAACATGATATGCTCTGGCCAGAGTCTTTGAGTAACAATCCGACGATGGGCCTGGGTATACATCTCCTCGCAAGGAGTGGTGAATCCTTTGTAGGCTATTCAAACATCTTCGGGCACTTCGGCTTATACCCAATCATCCTGGGTCCACACCTCCTTGGAGATACTTGCTTAAGATGTTAAAGTATAAGTCTCCATGACCAAGATGACTTGAACACCGCAAGTCAAAGGAACATCGCACTTAAGCTGCAGTAATAACTTCATTGACATATCTATATAGATTACCATATGAAGTTTTACAGCTAGTCACTCCAATGAACTAATTCCCTTAACTAGCATCCATGTTTATCTCCGGACATCCCAATGTCACCAGCCAGTGAGAATCAGCTGATTAGAGAATAACCCATACTAATCTCAACAGAATTGATAGTGTCCGTATTTATCAATTCGTCGACTAGGGATAATTTCGATACTTCACAATGGCACATGTAGAGATAATCACTAGTTGTGAATTCATCACAAATTCTCTCATGCTGTGAATTGTATTGCGGACATTCAGTAAATGAGTTTAAGATCTCAATCAAATACATAAACATGTATACTCAAATAGTGAATTATCATTTATTAAAATAAATGTTTACAATCATAAGGCGATTGCCATAGGACACTTCTCTCATATCACTAACAGGATCAAGCTTGGAGGGCTCTAGATCGTCCATTCAAAGATTATGTTGATCTGGACCATCCGTTGCACATCTGGAGGATCCAAGCTACCACGAGGCAGATCCTGACCCCTGATCAACATCCTCAAAGTTTGGCTCAAATCTGAGTAAGATCAGCCGTTGGATTTTCTCAATTCAATCTGGGTCGTCCATTGCTAATGTATTTAATCAAATTTTCCCAGCCTTTCTCCTCATCGTGTCTTCGCCGCACAGTGCTTCTTCTTCGCGTTTTCATCTTAGTTCATCATTTTTCTTTAATTTTTTTCTTCAATCCGAGGCGCGACCACCTCAAATTGATGCTAATCCTTGAGTGATAGCAAGGACAAGGATTGGGGTTTAGTTTAATTAGCGAATTTTCAAGTTGTAGCTGTAATTTCCATTACTGCTTTAATTTCATTTCTGTCTTCATTTCAGATTCGTTAACTTCGTTTACTACATTGTTACAGCTTAAATTAGGGTTCAATCTTCAAGTTAAGAGTTTAGGAACTTATTTAGTGAACATTTGGTTTAAATTTCAGTTGATTTCCTATTCTAATGCTTGCGTATCAGCCTGTTTTGGAATTTCAGTTCAGTTCTGAGTTTTTCAGTTTAATTTCAATTCGATTCTTGTTTAGCTTATTCCCTGCAATTGAAGCCAACATTTAGTTTACTAATTCAATTGATTTGAGTTGTTTAGCAATCTGATTTTATTTCTGCACTTTCGGTTCAGCTTGTTACAATCAATCCCTATTTCTGCAACTTGAATCCATTAACTGTGCTAGTTCATTTTATTCTACACATTGTCAGCTATCATTTCTGAATGTTGTATTAGTGAGGTTCTGCATTTAGATCCCAGCACTTGGACTCCTTGATTTGTTCGGATTTGCATCCACTTTGTTGCTAAAATTCTGATACAGATTTTGTATTTCCTGCACATGCTGTGTTTCAGACTTTTAACCCAACGTATCAGTCCTTTAGTACCTACAGTTTGTATCAAGTTCTGTGTAGCTTTTGAGAATCATACCTTACTCTGGATTGGTGCACTCGACTTGAGTTCACATATGTTGTTTCTGCTCAGTTTCGGAATCTGAATTCTGTGGTTACTGAAATTGCACAGCTTATTTCAGCAATTCTGTAGTTCTGGCTATAATATCAGTCTTTAAAGCCCTGTTTTGATCAGTCTTCTAAAGTCTGAATGTCTTCAATTATCCCCACATATCACTGCATTCACAGCTGTGTTTTCCAAGCTTAATCGATTCGTTTTAATTCTGAATTGTCAGCCTAACCCTTGGCACGGAAGCATCGGTTTTGGCATAAAGGTGTCCTCTGCGTGTTAATCGGTTTTGGCACTATTTGTATCAAGCCTAAACCTATTTTTAGTATATGATTGTTCTTGAAACCATCTCATTCACATTGGGTTTGTCCTAAATTGAATTTTTCAATTTTACAATTAGGTTCAAGGAGCTAGCATTTGGTTTAGTCGAAAACTGTCAAAATCTGTTTTGTTTCATTTGTTTTGCATTAGGGTTGCCTTTAGTGGAAATTTCCAAGTTGAACACAAGCTGTAGTGAACTCTTGCATTTTGAATCGGTTTAATTCCGAATTTTGCAACATTGCATTGGTTGATCTAATTGCCCATTGGTTGAATCATTAAATGCCATCACCTTGTTTAGTCATGAGTTAAGTTTCTTTAATTTTCGTTTCATTTTCATTCCTAATTGCAAACCAAAACCCAAATCACATTCGAAACCCACAAACATTAACGACACATAAATACAAGCTCGAATCACACAACATCAACTAGTCCCGAGGAAAAATACGACCTGTGGCCCCTTTACTACGTTTTCATATTTTTGATTGCAAAAAGGGTTTCCAGCACATTTATAAATATTTAAATTCTGATGGTCCCACAATTCGTGACAACTTTAACCTAGTATTTCGGGGCCGTCAACGAGCTACCGAGCCCTCTCTGACTAGTACACATAATCCGAACTTAACTATCTGATATCAATTCTCACTCAACCGATCTTAAATCGATGTCAACATCAAAATAACAATTAGTTCAGACTGCATCAACACTGAAGACCTAGTGAGTGAAATTAGACACAAAATCCTGGTTCAAGAAATTAGGAACAATGTCCTGGCCGAAGGTTGGGCACCGAAATCCCAAGGATCAGGCACGAAATCTTGGTGAGTGAAGCTGGGTCCTAGTGAGTGATGTTAGGTGGACGAAGTCAAGGTGAGTGAGACTGGGCACGAAGACCTAACCCTGGGTCGGGCATGAAATCCTGGTGAGTGATGCTAGGTAAAAGTCCTGGTAAGTGAAGTCTGGCAAGGTTAAGTCCTAATGAGTGAAGCTATGCAGTGGGAAACCCTAAGGGGTTGAACTGAGGTAGTAATGTCTTGGAGAGTTGACTCTAAGGAAAGCATAGTAGATCAGGTAGACTTACAGAAGTTAGGCTAAGGATGTTTGCTTGCTTTGTGTGTTTAATTATCTTGCAGGAATGTAACGCCCGCCCTTCCCGCCCTACGATGAAGCCGAAAGGCGGCGCTACGCGAACATACATATACTCATATGGAGATCTTAATGCAGCAGAATAATTTAAAACTTCATACATATGCGTTTAAACCATGCGATTAAAACTTGAATCATGTTGACATATCTTAGCTATCATTCTTAAACATGGTTACTTGGTAAACTTAGCATTGTCGTAACATAAGACATAGCATGTGAGACATAACATTCTTGAACATGCTTGCATTAAACATAACTTATCCTACCATCAAGCTTAAAGCCAACATATTGTTCTAAACAAACACATCATGGTATAGCATGTTAACATCCTAATTTAGAAATGATAAGCATAGAAATAAAGCACGATATAGAAATCAACATAAGTTGTTCATAAACAACATAAATAATAAAATTTTCCTAGTAAGTTGTTCTTTAGGAAAACCATCATAATGTATAGCATGAAACTAAAGATGACAATGCAAAACATAAGACATATGACAATTATGAGTAATAGGATCTTTTTCTTTTTCTTTTTCTTTTGCCATGTCACTTCCACACACACACACTTGCCCCTCCTGCTGCTTCCCTTAGCTTAGTATCCTCTTGCTTGATCTACAGTATAAGAAAATAAAACTTATAAGCACATAAGCTTGGTAAGACCCTTTCCTACTCAATAAAATCATTCATCACATATCATGGAAAGGGCATAACATAAAGAGTGTAACATAAAACAAAAGCATATCATGAGAAGGTATTCATAAAGCATTTGACATGAGGAGGCATATAGATGTACATGAAAACACATAATCATATAGAAGTGCTTAACATGTAATGAAAGTGCATAGCGCTCATGGCATAAGAAGTACTTGACATAAAATATAATCACATAAAATACTTAACATAGAGAAGTTCTTGACATAAAACATAAGCATATAAAATACTTGACATGGAATAGATGCATAATATGAATGAATGCATGAGTTAAATGCACATAACATAAGGATGCTTATTTGAAAATCATAATTATAAGTACTTAAACTTAAATCTCAACATCATGGGGAGCCCCGGCTTGTACCACATACGTCCATCATTTGCGCGCATCCCTAAGTAAATATGAGGTAGCTAGTCTCGACCTACTAGGGTGCTAGGTTACCTTCAACCTAGGGATAGCTACGGTAGTCCAGAACCGAGGCTTTCTAAGGAGCCCATCCCTGTTGGACAGCTACGGTAGTCCCAGAATCGAGGACAGCTACGGTAGTCCTAGAACCGAGACTTTCTAAGGAGCCCATCCCTTGGACCTTACTTGCGTCCGGTACAAGCCCATCCCTTGGACTATACTTGCGTCTAGTACAAGCCCATCCATAAAGTAAAATAGCTTCACATTCTTCTCTTTACATCATAAGAAATGCTCTTGGCATGTCATCATTCATAGAACTTACATAGCATAATTAAGGACATAAACATGATCTTAATACATGAAGCATGGTATAAAGCATACTTAGCATTTCATCATCCATAGTTAATGCATAACATCATTATGCCTTAAAGGCACAAACATAGACTTGATTCATAAGGTATGTCATGCACACATCATTATGCCTTAGAGGCATGAACATCATCTTACTTCATAAGACATGACATACATACATAATTATGCCTTAAAGGCATAAACATCATCTTTGTTCATAAAGCATGCATGATCATGGTACATAAGGTAAGCATGCATAGATAAGTTTTTACATACATGGTACATATCACATAACATACATGATCATGGTATTTATCATAAAGCATGCATGGGTAGGATCCATATGAACATGATACATACTACATAGGTTCATGACATTCAACATAAAACATGCGTAAGTCTACATAACCATAATATATATATCATAATACATATGTTCAAGGCATTTAACATAATGCATGCATAATTCTACATAAACATGATGCATACTTCGCAACACATGTGTTCATGGTATATGATTTAAAACATCCATGAATAAAATTTACTAAAACATGGCACATAACATAAGCATACAAGGTCATGATGCATAGCACATAAAGTTAGGGTTTAGGCACCATAAAATTCATACAACATACTTGAACATATATTTACATCATAATGAGCCATAGACAAGTACACTTGAAACCCTAGCCTAACCCAAACCTTAGACTTAGGTGCTTGGCTGAAAGTTTGTAAATGAAAGTCCCATTATTCAAGCAACATGTGAGGTACCATAACTAAAGTAATGCTCATACAATACATATAATGTCATAGGAAGCCATTAGAACGCATGATTGGGGCTAACCCTAATTTCAAAGCATGAATTTGGGTCTTGGCCGAAACCCTAGAGGGGTCACAAAGACATGGAAAATTCGTATAACTCATAATTAACATCCATTGTATCATAGGGAATCATAATAAGCATGCTTGGAGGGTTAGATCTAATCCTATCCATGAAATGGGGAAGGGGCCGAAAACTTCATAAGGGCTTTTTGGTGTTACAAAAATTCCACAACTCACAATCCATTCTTATTTTATCATGAGAAAGCATTAGGAAGTATAAGTGAGGTTTTAACATCATCCCAAGCCCTAAAATGGTGCTTGGCCGAAACCCTAGAGGAGCCCTAATTCCATAGTTTTCTAAACAAAGATCCCAAACAAATCTTAAATCAAGAAAGACAACATAAAGGCTATTATACCACAGGTGAGGGAGTCTTACCTCTTGTTGTCTTGGTTATAAACCTTAAATAGAGAAAAGAGTGAAGACCTTCTTGACCTTAGAACACCCCTTGCCCTTGTAGCCTTGTAGGAAACCTTGGATCTTCAAGAGGGAGTCCTCTTGTGATGTTTTCCAAGGGGAAAACCTTCTTGTGGCTCACAGCAAGGAGGAGGAAGAAGAGGGGAGAGGAAGAGCCTTGGTGGAAGAAAAGAGGAGAAAAATAACTTAAGTGCCTCTTCACTTCTCATCCATTTCTTTTATACTAAGTGAAGGGGCATGGTGCCTCTTCACATGGTGGCTCTTCACTTCCTTTAGCCTCAACTAAAATCTTCTTTCTTTTCCAATAGCACTCCCTTGCTAGGTGAATTTGTTAGTACATGCATGTAGCGACCCGCCTTCTCTACCTTAGACGGACCGTTACTTGTCTACTTCTTGACTCTAATGCACGACTAAAAATGCGGAACTTTCTTAAACTTGTATTTAAATCTATCTAAGAATGATATTCTAACTTTAATAGTCATGCATGATACAATGGCACACTTCCTTTCTCTAAAATTCGTAAAGAAAATACTTATTGGAACTTGCCCTGCCCAGTCGACCTAGCTGCCCCAGTCGACCTGGCCAGGTCGACCTGGCAGCTCTAGTCGACCTGGCAGAAGGGTCGTCTTGCTTCCGGGGCTACTGTCCAGTCGACCTAGCGTGCCCAGGTCGACTGGCACGCCTGGGGGGTGAGTCTCCAACACCATTACAAGCAATTCTAACCATTTAAACTCATCACACAAGGTTCTATAACATTACTAAAGCATTATAGAATATGAATGCAACTTTTCTAACCATATTTAAAGCAATAAAAACTTAATTCAAAAGGAGACTAACAATATCTTGGCACATGCATCAAATAGCTCCATCAAAGTATCGATATTCAAAACTACTCACGCTCATACTCATCCAATGCAATCATAAGGATATATATACTAAATAGAATGACATGGAATCTTTACTCGTGGTTTTAAGACATGCAAAATATCTAAAACGCAAATACTTGGATAAATTCTATGTGATCTAACTTAAACTAAGAATCTGTAACAAATGCACTTTAAGTCTTTTATTCATCTTGTCCCAAGGACCTCTGTAACGCCCCAAAATTTTTCCATATAGAATGTTACAAAATATCATGAAATTCATGAAATAGTATTATGGATATCATGAAATATTATGAATGCATGAATATGAAATATTATGAAATTCATGAAATATTATCATGGATATTAGAAAATATTATGAATTCATGAACATGAAATATTATGAAATTCATGAAATATTATCATGGATGTTAGAAAATATTATGAATTCATGAATATGAAATATTATGAAATTCATGAAATATTATCATGAAATATTAGGAAATATTATGAATTCATGAATATGAAATAGTATGAAATTCATGAAATATTATTAATCTCATGAAAAATTATGGATTTATGAAATATTATTAATATTAGGAAATGTTATGATGGGCTTGGCTTAATAGGCTTTGATATGGATTAGTGCAAATTGTGATAAAAAGAAGAAGAGGAAAGGAGGAAGCAAGGATTGAACCTTGAACCTCCTAGTTGCACTCACCATGTCATAACCAATGAACCAAGCAATGTTTCTTGTAGAGGGAATAAGAAACATTCTTGTTGAATCGAGGGAAGCGAAGAGACATGTCTCTTCATGAGAAAAGTATAAATTGTTAGTGATATGAGAGAAGTGTCCTAAGGCAATCGCCTTATGATTGTAAACATTTATTTTAATAAATGATAATTCACTATTTGAGTATACATGTTTGTGTATTTGATTGGAATCTTAAACTCATCTACTGAATGTCCGCAATACAACTCACAGCATAAGAGAATTTGTGATGGGATCACAACTAGTGATTATCTCTAAATGTGCAAATGTGAAGTATTGAAAATATCCCTAGTCGATGAATTGATAAATATGGACACTATCAATTCTGTTGAGACTAGCATGGGTTATTCTCTAATCAGCTGATTCTCACTGGCTGGTGACATTGGGATGTCCGGAGATAAACATGGATGCTAGTTAAGGGAACTAGTTCATTGGAGTGACTAGCTGTAAGACTTCATATGGAATCTATCTATAGAAATGTCAATGAAGTTCTTACTGTGGCTTAAGTGCGATGTTCCTTTGACTTGCGGTGTTCAAGTCATCTTGGTCATGGAGACTTATACTTTAACATCTTAAGCAAGCATCTCCAAGGAGGTGTGGACCCAGGATGATTGGGTATAAGCCGAAGTACCCGAAGACGTTTGAACAACCTACAAAGGATTCACCACTCCTTGCGAGGAGATGTATACCCAGGCCTATCGTCGGATTGTTACTCAAAACCTCTGGCCAGAGTATATCATGTTTAGAGTAAGAGTCTCTAAAATACATGCGAGTAATTAGAAATCCAAAGGACGAGAAAGACACTACTTGGGCTAGGTGTGACATAGTCAGCCTAGTGGGGACTGACACCATAGACCGTGTCCTGAACCAAGTGGGTATAAGATGGTGAAGGGAATGGGGCACGATTCATTAGAGCTGCTGAAGGGTTTCAGAATAATTTCTTCTGAGGTCAAACCGTTGATCTTTCGATTAATTGGGGATCATGATGTACTACTAGGTGCCACTCATGATCGTTCTATAATTAATGGGTTAATTATAGACGACCAACATAAATCGAAAGCCTATTTAGTCACACGCAATACGAGTAATCCGAGGGACTTAAAACGAGTTGAAAATTAGATTTTCCGATCAAGAGAAATAAGTCGAATCTGAGTTAATCAGAGGCGCAATGGAAGCTAAAGTTAGCTAAGTCTTTTGAAGGCTTATTGGGCGAATTAAATGAGTTTAATTCGCGACCGGTTCGGGTTGGTTTTGCTGGCCAAAGAGGGTGCTAACCCTCCTTGTGGTGGCCGACCATTAAAGGGAATTAAATCAATTTATTTGGTTTAATTAATAAAATAAATCTAGTGTGATTTGTTTTATAAATTATGGATAAATAAATTTGTATAAAGAAATTTATATAAATAAATTTGTAGAAATTTATTCTTTTTATGGAAGTTAAAATAATCCATGAATTGGTTTATTTTAATTTTATAAAATTAATTATGAATTGATTTTTTCATAATAAGAAAGTTTATAAATTTCTTATAAAATTTATTCCATAATTTAAAGAGAAGAAGAATTTGTTTTATTATAAATTAGTTATAATAAGACTCGGCTTAAACGGAATAATTAATAAGAGAATTTATAAGATAAATTTCTTATAACTAATTCCGTTAATTCCGTTAAGAGAGAGACTTAGCAAAGGAGTTGCTACTATATAAAGGAACCAAAGGCAAGCCCTTATAACGAATTACTAATTGAGATTAGTAACTTCCTCTCTCTCTCTCTCTCTTCTATTCTTTTCTCTCCTTCCCCTCTCTTCCCTTAGGGCCGGCGCCCACTCTTGGAGTCTTAGGGCCGGCGCCCACTTGGAGATCTAGGACCGGCTCAACTCCTCCCTTAGAAGGTGTTGCCGTGAGCTTCAAGAAGAAGAAGAACCCGAACAAGAAGAAGAAGAAGCGGATAGCGACTCCTCTCTTCTCGAAATTCGATTCCGTTACTTCGTTGGTTAGTTTCCTAATTCCTCTCTTGATTTTCTTTGTTGTGCCTATAGAGAATCTAGTAGTTCTCGTCGGCACAAAACTCGTGACTTTGCGAACTCATCCCGAAGAGAACTCGGCGTGGACGCGAATAGAGGCGAAGCTTCCAAGGGACGCTACGGTTGGATCTCGTCCCTTACTTCGAGTTACGAGAGGTATAATGTAAATTAGTTTACTTTTCCGCAAAGTTTTATTTTATGATTATGTCAACACACTATAAGGTTAAATGCTAGATACGAAGTTAAAATAATTTAGGAAATTATTTTATGCAAATTCTTTCACTGCACGTAAAAATTTGAAATTTTACGAACTCGTATCCTTGTCAACATGCACCCCGTCCCAACAATGGTATCAGAGCCGGTTAGTGTTCGACTTAATCATATAATTGTTTTGTGGAAAACTTTGTCATGATCTCAATTTCGGAAAATTTTTTTCAATTATGGAAACTTTCCAATTATAATGATTTTTAGATTTAGGAATTTCTATGTTTGGAAATCCTCATGAAATTTCGCAAACTTTTGAAATATCCTAGTTTCTAAAATTTTATGATAATTGTGAAAACTTCCCATCTTTGGAAACTTTCCAATTTTGGAAATTTTTCTATTTTAGAAATTTTCCAATTTTGGAAATATGTAAGTTTTCTTTGTACCGGGAAACTTACAATTATTCTGAAAACCTAATTTTGAAATCTCGCAATTTTGGGCACTTTCTTTTAAGAAAGTCTAGACAAATTCATGGACAGTTAATTGACAATTAAATTTGAATTGGTTTTTAAATTGACAACAAAATTCTTTATTTTGGATTGAGCCTCAGGGAGCCGTCCAATTTAAAGTTAGTTGTTGTAATTTAATTTCCCAGTTTTTTAATTGAAATTGTCATGTTTGATTTGGATTGAGCCTCGGGGAGCCGTCCAATTGGATTTACAACACATCACTTTTCTTTGGGTATCTGAGCCTCGGGGAGCCACCCTTAGAAAATGATTTGTTGTAATTAATTAAATCCATGAATAAAATATGTTGAAGAGGTGATGCTCTTACATATTGTTGTCTTTAAAATTAATTAGGAAAATGGTTTCCTATAGAGTTTTCTTAAATGAGATTTTCATGAAAATAATATGTAGTTGAATTAAGGGATTTGTCTCTTAATTTAATAAGATTTGATTTAGAGAAATCAAAGTCTTGAACATATTATTTCCGAAATTATTTATGACAATTTAGGAAATTGTTTCCCAAAGTAATTCCTTCAATAAAGTATGAAATTGAAATAAGGAAATCCGGTTCCTAATTCAATTCATGAGACTTGATAAATTAAGTCACATACATACTTAATTAAGGAAATCGTTAGTCATGACATAATGTCATGAATGTGCTTAGAAAAGATGAGACCCAAAACCCCTTACAAAATATTAAGGCCAACACCTTCCATTAATATGGTTAGAATCGGAGTTTTGTTTCTCGATTGGGTTGATGGACACATCCATGCCCGACATGAACCTCAACATGTTCAAACCATGGAATTAGTTTATGAATAATATAGTTGGAGTCAGAGGTCAATCATTAGTTTTGGTTGTTGGACACATCCAAGCCTGACTAAGCGGTTGAATGAGATCCAACCATGTTAAAACTATTTCTTGATTAATGGGTCAGCCTTAAGCTTGGAGCATCGATTTGTTGTGCCACAGCCAAGGTCGATGTAAAGAGAGGTGCAGTTGGGTGCTATGTATACTGTTACATACTTGTTAATGAGTTAACAACCCAATGATTTATGCAAACATTCAATTAGTTGATAGCATAAAGTGATAGTTACATATATGTGATGTGTAACCGGTATAATTACCTACCTTCATAGCTAAGAAAAACTTGATGGCCACAGCCATGGTGGTTCTTACCTATGGTTGGATATCAACCTATTTGGAGATGTTCCTACGATCTCCCGAATTGATAATAAGGGTTATTCAATTTGAAAAATAAATAGGATTTCAATTTATGTATATTGATACATTCTTTATCAATCTTCTCACATAATCTCAATTTGTATTTCTAGGATAATCACTCGATCATGTCTTCTCTGAATCTGCGTTCCATTTTGGACACCAATAAACTAACTGGGCCAAACTTCATGGACTGGCTTCGAAACCTGAGGATAGTCCTCAAGGCAGAGAAGCTTGCCTATGTTCTTGAAGATCAACTTCCCAACCATCCTCCAGAGGGTGCAACTCCAGAACAATTAGTGGCCTATAAGAAACATGTGACTGATTCTGAACTTGCGAGTTGCATTATGCTAGCCTCTATGGTACCTGAGCTGCAAAAGCAGCATGAGCATATGGATGCTTATACCATCATCTTCCATCTTCATGAGTTGTTTGAAGAGCAGGCGAGATCCGAAAGGTTCGAAGTCTCCAGACTCCTCTTCACCACTAAGATGCAGGAAGGCACTTCTGTCTCGCAGTTTGTGCTAAAGATGTTTGGGTACATTGAGCGACTGAGCGCACTCGATTTTGCAATGGATCATGAACTAAGAATTGACTTAATTCTGAATTGTTTGCCCAAGAGTTATTCACAATTTGTGATGAACTATCGGATGAACAAACTAGAGACAACCATTCCTGAGTTGCTCAACCTGCTAAAGACTGTAGAGCCTTCTGTAAAGCCGGATCAAAAAGCAGTACTATTATTTGGTTCCTCGAAGAAAGGTTCTAAGAGGAAGGCCAAAGAACAGAACAAAGGGAAGAAGAAAAAGGCCAAAAAGACTGAAAAGAAACCAAAAGGAACTTGCCATCACTGCGGCAAGGAAGGTCACTGGCGAAGAAACTGCAAGGTTTATCTTGAGTCCTTGAAGAAGAAGGCATCCGATGCCCCATCTCTTCAGGTATCTTCGTTATTGAATGTCACTCTATTTCCTCAGATACCTGGGTACT
>JAGFNQ010003641.1:0-47636 GCA_024364735.1 Boesenbergia rotunda
CGCGCACAGAAGACGAGAGGATTTGCATGAATAAGATTCCTTATGCATCCGCGATAGGATCTATCATGTATGTTATGTTATGTACAAGGCCCGATGTATCGTATGCTCTGAGCGTCACAAGCAGATACCAGTCGGATCCAGGAATGGACCATTGGGCGGCTGTAAAGACAATCCTTAAGTACTTAAGAAGAACTAAGGATGTGTTTCTAATATATGGAGAAGGAGATATGGTAATACGTGGGTATACAGATGCTAGTTTCCAGACAGATAAGGATGACTCCAAATCTCAGTCTGGATACGTATTTACTTTGAATGGAGGCGCAGTAAGTTGGAAAAGTTCCAAACAAGACACCGTAGCAGATTCTACCACGGAAGCGGAATATATCGCAGCTTCGGAAGCAGCAAAGGAAGCAGTCTGGATCAAGAAGTTCGTCTCCGAACTTGGCGTGGTTCCAACCATTGATGAAGCAGTGCCGGTTTACTGCGACAACAATGGAGCTATTGCACAAGCAAAGGAACCAAGGTCTCATCAGCGATCCAAACACGCGCTTCGCCGCTATCATCTGATCAGAGAGATTATAAGTAGGAATGATATACAAATTGAGAAAATTCCCACTGAAAGGAATTTAGCGGATCCTTTAAGTAAGGCCTTGCCTCAAAACAAGTTTGAAGGTCATGTTAGAGCCTGTGGTATTGGATACCGTAGCGATTGGCATTAGGCCAAGTGGGAGTTTGTTAGTGATATGAGAGAAGTGTCCTAAGGCAATCACCTTATGATTATAAATATTTATTTTAATAAATGATAATTCACTATTTGAGTATACATGTTTGTGTATTTGATTGGGATCTTAAACTCATCTACTGAATGCCCGCAATACAATTCACAGCATAAGAGAATTTGTGATGGGATCACAACTAGTGATTATCTCTAAATGTGCAATTGTGAAGTATTGAAAATATCCCTAGTCGATGAATTGATAAAAATGGACACTATCAATTCTGTTGAGACTAGCATGGGTTATTCTCTAATCAGCTGATTCTCACTGGCTGGTGACATTGGGATGTCCGGAGATAAACATGGATGCTAGTTAAGGGAACTAGTTCATTGGAGTGACTAGCTGTAAAACTTCACATGGTAGTCAATACATAGACATGTCAGCAAAGTCCTTACCGCAACTTAAGTGCGATGTTCCTTTGACTTGCGGTGTTCAAGTCATCTTGGTCATGGAGACTTATACTTTAACATCTTAAGCAAGCATCTCCAAGGAGGTGTGGACCCAGGATGATTGGGTATAAGCCAAAGTGCCCAAAGATATTTGAACAACCTACAAAGGATTCACCACTCCTTGCGAGGAGATGTATACCCAGGCCTATCGTCAGATTGTTACTCAAAGCCTCTGGCCAGAGCATATCATGTTTAGAGTATGAGTCTCTTAAATACATGAGAGTAATTAGAAATCCAAAGGACGAGAGAACACTACTTGGGCTAGGTGTGACGTAGTCAGCCTAGTGGGGCCTGACACACATAGACCATGTCCTGAACCAAGTGGGTATAAGATGGAGAAGGGAATGAAGCACGATTCATTAGAGCTGCTGAAGGGTTTCAGAATTATTTCTGAGGTCAACCGTTGATCTTTCGATTAATTGGGGGTCATGATGTACTACTAGGTGCCACTCATGATCGTTCTATAATTGGTTGATTATAGACGGCCAACATAAATCGAAAGCCTATTTAGTCACACACACTACGAGTAATCTGAGGGATTTAAAACGTGTTGAAAATTGGATTTTCCGATCAAGAGAAACAAGTCGAATCTGAGTTAATCAGAGGCGCAACGGAAGCTTAAAATGGCTAAGTCTTTTGAAGGCTTATTGGGCGAATTAAATGAGTATAATTCGCGATGGGATCGGCTTGGTTTGGCCGGCCAAAGAGGGTGCCAACCCTCTTTGTTTTGGCCGGCCACAACAAAGGGGAGAAACCAATTAATTTGATTTAAATTATAAAATAAATCAAGCGCGATTTGTTTTATAAAATTATGGATAAATAAATTTGTTTTCATGGAAATTAAAATAAACTTTAAATGGTTTATTTTATTTTAAAATCAATTATGAATTGATTTTTCCATGATAAGAAAAATTTATATAATAAATTTATTCTTTTTATGGAAATTAAAATGAACCATGGATTGGTTTATTTTATTTTATAAAATCAATTATGAATTGATTTTTCCATGATAAGAAAAATTTATATAATAAATTTATTCTTTTTATGGAAATTAAAATAAACTTTAAATGGTTTATTTTTATTTTATAAAATCAATTATGAATTGATTTTTCCATGATAAGAAAATTTATATAATAAATTTTATGAAAATTTATTCCATAATAAAAGGAGAGATGTATTTGTTTTATTATAAAGTTTGTTATAATAAAACTTGGCTTAAACGGAATAATTCATAAGAAAATTTATAGGATAAATTTCTTATGAAAATTCCATTAAGAGTGAGACTTGGCAAGGGAGAGACTACTATATAAAGGAACCAAGGCTAGGCTTGAATTCCTCCATTGAGTTATCAAGAGATCTAGTAGTTCTCTCCCTCTCTCTCTTATTCTCTCCCCCTCCTAGGGCCGGCGCCCCTAACTCCTCCTAGGGCCGGCGTCCACCTCTCCTAGGGCCGGCGCACCATCATCACACAACCTAGGGTTGGCGTGAGCAACATCCACCAAGGAGGAGCCAAAGAAGAAGAAGAAAAAGCGGATTGCAACTCCTTCCTTCCCGGAATTTAGATTCCGTTTCTTGGTGGTTAGTTTCCTTTCTTCTCTCTTGATCTTCTAGTTGTGCCTTTAGAGAATCTAGTAGTTCTCGTCGGCACAAAACTCGTGACTTTGCGAAGTCATCCCGAAGAGAACTCGGCGTGGACGCGAATAGAGGCGGAGCTTCCAAGGGACGCTACGGTTGGATCTCGTCCCTTACTTCGAGTTACGCGAGGTACTAAGTAAATTAGTTTACTTTTCCGCAAAGTTTTAATTTATAATTATGTCCACACATCATAAGGTTGCATGCTAGATACGTGGTTAAAATAATTTAGGAAATTATTTTATGCTAATTCTTCCGCTGCACGTAAAAATTTAAAATTTTACGAACCCGTATCATTGTCAACATGCACCCGGACCCAACATGAATGACAAGTATGAATGATGAAGCATGCATAGTTATTTTATTTTATGAATGGGGCTTGTACCGGAACGAAGTAAGGGTCCAAGGGATGGGCACCTTAAGAACGCCCCGGTTCTGGACTACCGAAGCTGTCCACGGTTCTGGCACTACCGAAGCTGTGCAATAGGGATGGGCACCTTAGGAACGCCCCGGTTCTGGGACTACCGACTATGCTGTCCTTACCCTAGTAGGTCGGGGCTCACTACCTCGTATTTACTAGGGATGCGCGCTTATGATGTATGTATGTGGTACAAGCCGAGGACCCCAATGATGTTATGTTTATGCTAAGCATTTAAAAGTATGATTTTAAAACTAAGCATCCTTATGTAGTAAATACATTTGACTCATTCATACATCCATGTTATGCATCGCGCCAGGGTAAGTATGTTTTATGCTTATGTTCATGCTTATATCTTATGCTATGATAAGTATGTTTCATGTTCACGTATGCTAAGAATTATGCCATGTATAAGTATGTCTCATGATCATGTATGTTAAGATTTATGCCATGCTAAGTATGTTGTAGATCTATGGTTATGTTAGGAATCATGCTATGTAGTTGTTCATATGCTTATGACTTATGCCATGACTATGTTTATGTTTATGTTCAGAGTTATGTTATGTCAAGATACTTGATATGTTTATGTTTAAGTGACGTATGATTTTAGTGAGTAGGAAAGGGTCTTACTAAGCCTGTGTGCTTATAGTCTTATCTTCCTCGTACCGCAGATCAAGCAAGAGGTTACTAAGGGAAGCAGCAGGAGAGGCAAAAGCATGTGTGTGTGTGGCGGTGACTTGGCAAAAGGATTCCTCTTATTTACACATATCGCATGTCTTGGGTTTTGGAAATGCCTCCTTAGATTTTATGTTACGTTTATAATGGTTATGCCTAGTGAATGACTTAAGACTCATGATGCTATGTTTATGGATAAGTTACTTGCTACTTATGATGATGATGAATAAGTTATGGAACGGTTAGGTCATGATGCTATGCATGTAAGTTTATGAACGACAAGTTTAGGCATGTATAGATGTTTCATGTATTAGTTGCATGGTTAAAAGCATGTTTAGAAAAAAAATGATTCCGCTGCATTAAGATGTTTTTATGCACATGTATGTTTAGCGTAACGACGCCTTTCTCGCCACACCACAAGGTGGGGGAAAAAGGCGGGCGTTACAGGTTGGTATCAGAGCCAGTTGCCATCTCACTACACACACATCAAGCCTCCTTCCTGCCGCTTCCATGTAAGTACCTTTCGGTATATTTTATGATAGTAAGCACTCTTACGATATGTTATGTTTCTAGAATATGCAAGTATGAATGATGTCTTATGATAGATAATGGCAAGTACTTGTAAGATATGTGAACATGAACGATACTTTCTTTTATTTATTTAAATATATATATATATATATATATAATATATATATATATATATATATATATATATATTAAATAATTTAGAATTTAATATGGGGGAGGTATAACAATAACTCATATTATCCATACTTGTCCTTTATGAAGGAAAGCATGGCTAGAAGGCAGAGTAACAGACTTAATGAGACTACCCCCTCGCCTGACCTGATGCAATTAGTGACCCAACTTCAGCGTCAAGTCACCGAGCAGCAGCAAACCATTAATATCCTGATGAACCAACAAGAAAATTCTTCTACTCCTCCGGCGAACCAGACTGCTATACCTGTCGCACCTACGGTTAAGCAAACTCCTCCGTCAGGCTCGACCACTGTAGCACGACAAGAGGCTTATCTGATCCAGTGGTTGAGGCTGAAGCCAGAAAATTTCTCGGGTGTCAGTGAACCGTGGGACGCTCAAGCATGGTTCAAGACCGTAGAAAGTACAATGGAGCTGCTGGATTGGCCTGAACAAGAGAAGATCAAATGTGCATCATTCTGCCTTTCAGGAGATGCCAGAATGTGGTGGGAAAGGGTCAGGGCCAAGAAACAAGTGAACCAGATGACGTGGTCAGATTTCGAGTCAGAATTCTTCGAAGAATTCTTCAACATGCAGGTCACCAATAAACACTACGACGAGTTCGCGGAATTCCGACAGGGCAACCTTTCAGTCAATGAAGCCATGAAGAAATTTAATCGACTGGCTCGCTTATGCCCTGAGCTGGTTCGCACTGAGAAGGAGAGGGTTCGACTTATGTTAAAGATGTTGCGGCCCGAAATAGCTCTGAACGTGGCCGGCGGAGTTAACAGACCGCAGACTGCAGAGGAGCTCTTTAGTAGTGCCCTACTCACCGAACATTACCTGAACAACATCAATCAACAAAGGAAGGCAGTAAATGAAAGGGGTCAGAAACCTCAGAGTACCAACGCGAATTGGAAAGGAGACCAGAATGGTAAATAGCAGCCATGGAACAACCCCCAAGGGGTCCAGCAAATAAGCAGTCCCGGTTTCCCCTGTGTGCTACATGTGGGAAAATGCATCCCGGGGAATGCCGCAAGGGAACGAACCGATGCTTCATCTGCAGAGTAGAAGGGCACATGGCCTACTGTCCTACCAAGAACCTGGCATCTTCCCAACAGCTTGTTCAGTACCAGGGTGCACCCGCGAAGGTACATTATATACAAGCGGAGCCGGAGAGTATGTTGATGAACCAGGAAGGATTGGAGGCCCCATCAACTATGGCGGATGCCAGGGTTTTCTCTATTACTAAGGAAGATGCTGCGAATGCTTCAACGGTTGTCACAGGTCAGATACTTATTTACAGTCAGTATGCTACTGCATTATTTGATATTGGGGCAACGCACTCGTTCATCTCTACATGCTACACTAAGAAGATAGATATGTCTCCACAAGTTTTAGATTGCAAGTTCTTAACAACCCTGCCTTTGGGAGAAATAATGACATCCACTCACGTGTTGTGTGCGGTGCCAGTTGGAATTGCGGAAAGAGAACTCTACTGTGATCTGATAGTACTCGACATGCAGGACTATGATGTTATAATGGGAATAGATTTTCTGAGTAAATACAGTGCTTCTGTTGAGTGCCGTAAATGAAGGGTGGTTTTTCAACCCGAAGCAGATTCCACGTTTGAATTTATCGGGGAGCCAAGGAAAAGGACCCGGAAATTCTTATCGACTCTCAAGGCAAGGAAGATGTTAGATAAGGGATATACTGGTTTTCTAGCACATGTGGTTGACGTAGGTCAAACAAAGGATCAGAAGTTGGAAAATGTCAGAGTAGTATGCGAGTACCCAGAGGTATTCCCAGAGGAATTACCGGGATTAGCTCCTGATAGAGAAGTGGAATTTGAGATCAAATTGGTCCCTGGTACTAACCCGATCTCCAAGGCACCCTACCGGATGGCGCCGGTTGAGTTAAAAGTGTAGGGACCGGGTGCATGTTAACATATATACGGGTTCGTAATTTAAAAAAATAATTACGTGCAGCGGAAGAATTAGCATAAATAATTTCTCAAATTATTTTAACCACGTATCTAGCATGCAACCTTATGATGTGTGGACATGATCATAAATTAAAATTTTGTAGAAAGTAAACTAATTTACTCAATACCTCGCGTAATTCGAAGTAAGGGACGAGATCCAACCGTAGCGTCCCTTGGAAGCTCCGCCTCTATTCACGTCCACGTCGAGTTCTCTTCGGGATGACTTCGCAAAGCCACGAGTTTCGTGCCGACGAGAACTACTAGATTCTCCAAAGGCACGACAAGAATATCAAGAAAGAGAGATGGAAAACTAACCACCAAGTAACGGAATCAAGATTCCGTGGGAAGGAAGGAGTTGCGACCCGCTTCTTCTTCTTCATCGGCTCCTTCTTGGTGGAGATGGCTCACGGCAACTAGAAGGGGGCGCCGGCCCTAGAGGAGGGTGAGGGCGCCGGCCCTAGAGGAGGTAGGGGCGCAGGCCCTAGAGGAGGTAGAGGGAGAGAAGGAGAGAGAGAGAGGGCTTGCTTCTTAATCTCTTAATTGGAATTCAAGCCTTGCCTTGGTTCCTTTATATAGTAGCCTCTCTATTGCCAAGTCTCCCCTTTAACGGAATAATTTTTCATAAGAAATTTATCTTATAAATTTTCCTATGAACTATTCCGTTATGCCAAGTTTTATTATAACTAAATTTATAATAAAACAAACACATCTCCCCTTTAATTATGGAATAAAATTTACAAGAAATTTATTATATAAATTTTTCTTATTATGAAAAAATCAATTCATAATTGATTTTATAAAATAAAATAAACCAATCCATGGTTCATTTTAATTTTCATAAAAAGAATAAATTTCTATAAATTTCTTTATATAAATTTCTTTATATAAAATTTCTTTTATATAAATTTATTTATATAAATTTCTTTATCCATAATTTTATAAAACAAATCACGCTCGATTTATTTTATAATTTAAACCAAACAATTTGGTTTCCCTTCTTCCTTGTGGCCGGCCAAACCAAAGAGTGTGGGCACCCTCTTTGGCCGGCCACACCAAGCCGAAACCCTTACGAATTAAACTCATTTAATTCGTCCAATAAGCCTTCAAAAGACTTAGCCATTTTTAGCTTCCGATGCGTCTCTGATAAATTCAGATTCGACTTATCTCTCTTGATCTGAAAATCCAATTTTCAACTCGTTTTAAATCCCTCGGATTACTCGTAGTGCGTGTGACTAAATAGGCTTTCGATTTATGTTGGTCGTCTATAATCAACCAATTATAGAACGATCATGAGTGGCACCTAGTAGTACATCATGACCCCCAATTAATCGAAAGATCAACGGTTGACCTCAGAAATAATTCTGAAACCCTTCAGCATCTATAATGAGTCGTGCCTCATTCCCTTCACCATCTTATACCCACTTAGTTCAGGACACGGTCTATGTGTGTCAGTCCCCACTAGGCTAACTACGTCACACCTAGCCCAAGCAATGTCTTTCTCATCCAATGGATTCTAGTTACTCTCATGTTTCTGAGAGATTCATACTCGGAACATGTGATGCTCTGGCCAGAGGCTTCGAGTAACAATTCGACGATAGGCCTTGGGTATACATCTCCTCGCAAGGAGTGGTGAATCCTTTATAGGCTGTTCAAACATCTTCGGGCACTTCGGCTTATACCCAATCATCTTGGGTCCACACCTCCTTGGAGATGCTTGTTTAAGATGTCAAAGTATAAGTCTTTATGACCAAGATGACTTGAACACCGCAAGTCAAAGGAACATCGCACTTAAGCTGCAGTAAGAACTTCATTGACATATTTATATGTGGATTACCATATGAAGTTTTACAGCTAGTCACTCCAATGAACTAGTTCCCTTAACTAGCATTCATGTTTATCTCCGAACATCCCAATGTCACCAGCCAGTGAGAATTAGCTGATTAGAGAATAACTCATGCTAGTCTCAACAGAATTGATAGTGTCCGTATTTATCAATTCATCAACTAGGGTGTAACGCCCGAAAATTCTCGAAACTAATTTTAGAAATATCTTAGAATTTATTTCAAATTTATGGATATTTTTATAGAATTTTTCCGTAAACGAAAGTGGCAAAGAGGGATAAAAACAAAAAATCGCGTAAGTGGGATTTGATCCCTCAACCTTTCTCATGAGAGAAGAATGGGCGGACCAGCTAGGCTGGTTTGCTTTTGTTGAAATTGATTAAGGGAAACAATAGATAAGGTATAATTAGGTAAATTCGCCCCCCATAAGTATAAAAGTGGGAGTTACGAGTTTTAGGTTAATTTTCTCCCAACCTAGCGGCGCCGACTCCCTCCCTCACGCACGCGACCTCTCCTCTTCGTCTCTTGCGTTTTCTTCATCTTCTCCTCTTCTTTTGCCGCCCAAGACAAAGGGGAAGCCAAGGGAAGGTGTCAAGAGGCCCTATTCTCTACGGGGACCCTCGTAGACGCGAGGAGAACGCCAAGAAGCAAGAAGAACGTTGTAGTTCGACGTTCTCTCGGGAATTTCAGATTTTATTCGTAAGGAAAACCTAGCGCAGGATGTAAGTATCCCTCACCTGCAGTATAAGTAGTTTCGATTGACGTTTCGTATGTTTTATTTCCTTACATGTATGTCCTACGATTAGAAATCGTAGATTATGAACAAGCACGTTGTATTAACCCTTCGGATTAGTTTTAGAGTCTGAAGGTATCCCTGGATGGGCTTGAGTGCACTTACCCTTCAGTTTCGGGTTAAGGAGCAGGTTCGAGTGCCCAGGGAGCGACTTTAAAAGGAAAGAAAGGGTTAAGTCGCAAGGTGTTTGTTAAATTGTTAGTCAGTTAATGTTATAGAAAGCATTAAAGAATAGAAATTTTTGCTCAGTTATGATTGGGACCAAGGTCCAACGGGATGGGCTCCTAGTTGCCCCTACGTTTAGATAACCTAGTAAAAGCAAGAATCAGAAAAGGAAAGAAAAGTATAAAAGACTATTTTATTTTCAGTTGGCATTGTACCGGACTTCGGTCCAGGGATAGGCTCCAAGTTGCCTCTAGGTTCAGATAACCTAGTATGGGATGGGCTCCTAGTTGCCCCTAGGTTTAGATAACCTAGTAGAACCCTAATGGATTTGGGATTTGCTACCTCGGGTTTATTAGGGATGCGCGCACAGTTGGTACATTGCCGGGCCCACAGCAGTTGATTATTACTTTCACCTACTATATGTATTTAGTTTTCAGAAATTCATATTAGCATGTGGTGAATTTAATAATTGGTTTTATGTTAGTTAGTTTCAGTTCCAGTTCAGATATGTATGCCATGCTATATCTTACTTTTCAGTTTTAGTTCAGTATGTGCCATGTCTCAGTTATATGCCATGACACTCTATGATATGTATTTTAGCATGAGCCTAGCATGATTACTTGTGGATATGAGCATGTATGTGCATAGCATGTTTTACAAAAGCATAATTTGAGTTTTCATGGTTTTGTGAGGCTAGATGGTACTTACTAAGCTTTATGCTTATTAGTTTGCATTTCCTTATACTGCAAATACAGGTAAAGGAAAGCACTAGTAGCGGAGGCGGCGGGCTTGATGCAAAGTGTGTGTGATGGTGGAGTTGGAATAAAAGTCTTCGGAACTTGCAAAGCATAGAAATAGTCTTTATTATGTTTCTTTTAGTTTTTCCGCAATAGGTTATGTGAACCATGTATGAACTTAATTAGACTCGTTATTTGTGGTGCCTAGTATATTAAAGTAGTTTATTTACCTGTGTTAATACTTGCTTAGCGAATGTTGAATGATATGAGTTACTACTTGCAATATGGTAATTTAGATCCATGCTTAAGCTTTAGAGATAAGAACTTGATACTTTTGATTTATATGCTAAATACTTGAGATATGCTTGTTCTAAGATTAATGCACCATTTAGAATGACATGTAGTAGCTAAGGATGCTTTTAGATATGAGAAATGAATAGTTTCAATAAGAAGTTGATACGAACTTGGCACATTCATGTTTATGCTTCTTCATGTCGTTTTATGATTTCTAAGTTGCTATACATGCTAGAAACCCTCCAAAAACATGTAATAAATGCCTTAGAATAGTCGTGGAACATTATTTATGCCATTATGTTTGTTAGAAATGATTTTGGTACATTGTGGCTCAAGTTTGGTAAATTCTAGCAAATCTGAAAACTGGGATTTCAGAATTACCAGTCAACTGGGAAAATACCAGTCGACTGGTATCGGGCACAGAAACATTCTGTGGCCCGACCAGTCGACTGGCATATAAGCAGTCGACTGGTACTGTGTAAACAAAGGTGGTGTAGAGCAGCTGGTTTGTAACGCCCGCCCTTATATCTACTCTCGGGGCGGGGTTACGTACTAGTCATTCATTTATATAATAAAATTTTAACATACAATAAAAGCAAGAGTGCAAGGACTAAGTGCTGAGCATGCTTGTCTAAAACTATCAAGTGATATTTACAAGTGCTAAGCATACTAGCCAGTACATGTCAATCAAATATCATGCTTGAATCATTGGAACATCATTTGAAATATTTTAATCAAGAGTTATTCTATAACATGATAGGTTCATATATTATTTCAACTCATAATATAATCAAACAAAATCAAGTATATGAAAATTCCAAGTGTAATCACTATCATGCAATATCAATCCTAATCACTAACATTCATTGTCAAGGAGCATAAACATAAGCATAATAAAGTAGATATAAGAATCTTTCATTCCCGAGCCACCACCCCACACATCTTCAGCCTCCTGCCTCTTCCTTTAGTTTAAGTGTTCCTTACCCTTATCTGCAGTATAAGACAACACATAAACTAGTAAGCACAAATGCTTAGTAAGGATCCTGTCCTACTCGCAAAATCCATCCGAAAGAATACAACATGTACACATAATAAATCATAAGCATGAGTTCATCAAAGCATACTAAACATCAAAGTTTCTAAGCATGCAGTATAAAGTACCTTAAGCATACCCTTCACATATAATAAATGTTTTCAATGAATGTTTTCAAAACAATTCCATAAAGATATTACTTAAAAATACATCCATATCATATAGGGCCCAGTTGTGTACCACATAATGCGCGTTCCCTAATAAATTGGGGTAGCGAGCCACCAACCTACATGTACCCCGGATTTGTTTAACGACCCCCTTCCGAGTCGGGTACACAACTTACAAAGTAAAATACTTATCATGTCTTTACATATATGCTAAGGATTACTCCGAATTCACTTCTCAAGGGACACACCACTCTTCAAGGGTGCTCATGATCCCCTAGGGACACACCACACAACATAAGGGGTGCTCTTGATCCCATACTTATTGGAGTATCCTTTCAAGCATTTTATCATACACATCACATGCAATTCATAAAGATGCCCCATGGGCTATAAGGCATGCTCATACATACATCATATTTCAACCACTTAAACATACTTCGTATATGACAAGGTTGGTCACATAAATCATACTCATGTCATAGGAAGTGGTAGCATGCTTCATGAATTAATTGAGTTCTTCTTAACCCTAAACATAAGGGTTTTGGCCGAAAGTCAAGGGTAGAGGTAGCTTAGGTTTTTGACATCAAACATCCCATACAAGTATCATATATATATACATCATGTACCATACTAAGCATAGCATACATCATGGGTTAATCGACCTTCACAAACCTAATATTCCATGCTTTGGCTGAATATCACATGCTAGGGAAAAATTAAGATTTCAATTCAAGCCTTCCATTTAAACATCACATGCATACACATATCATCTTACCAAACATAATCATGTCTCATAGGTAGTTTAACCTTCACAAACTCTAACTTTAGGGTGTTGGCCGAATGGTGCAAGGTAGGGAATTAGGGTTTTTTTTTGGAAATCAATCTTTCTCACAAGCATTTACACAAACACTTCACATACATATCATGTGACATATTAAGCCTAGAATACATCCTAGGATAATCATGCACCCTAAACCCTAATTCTTCTAGGGTTGGCCGAAAGTCAAGGGTAGGGGAAACTAGGGTTCTTGAAATCAACATCCACACAAATATTTACACAAACACTTTGTCTACACTACTAAACATGGATACATCATAGGAAATCATACAACCCTAAACCCTAGTTTTTCCATCCATGGCCGAAACCTTGTAGGGTGTTCATCCCTAATTTTTATCATCACAACATGTAGGGAAAACAACATATAAGTATACCCTAAGTTCCAAGGGGTTTCCTTATGCATTAAGGAGTAACCAAGGCCTCCTCTTTAGGGTTGGTCGAAACTCTCACAAGGGCAAAACCCTAGTTTTTTTTTTGTTCATAACATCATGAAGAAACTCAACATACAATTATACCCTAAGTCTCAAGGGGTCTTCTCATGTATCAAGGAGTAACCAAGGCCTTCCCTTAAGGGGTGGCCGAAACTTACAAAGGGGAAAACCCCCATTTTCGAAAACCACAAGAGCAAAAGAATCATACACAACTATTACACTGCAGGCGAGGGGATACTTACATCCTTTCTCTTGAATTTCTCCTTCTCTTACTCCTTAGGGTACCCTTAGTTGAAGGGGAGGTGAGAATTTCCCTTGTTAGACTTCTCTAGCACTCTTGGCCCTAGTAGAGGGCAAGATCCTTGAATGATTCTTCTTCCTTCCAATTCCCTAGGGTTAGAACCCTAGGGTGCACTTTTCGAAAATGAAAAGGCGGAAGAAGGGCTCTAGGTTTCGAAAATTGGAGTGGGGAAGAAGAAGAAGAAATGAAACTTCTTTCTCTCTCTCTTATTTATACTCTTCTCATGAAGGGACATGTCTCTTCACTTCCCTAGCTTTAACAAGAATATTTCTTATTCTCTCAACATGAAGCATTGCTTGGTGCAATGGTTAAGACATGGCTAGTGCAACTAGGAGGTTCAAGGTTCAATCCTTGCTTCCTCCTTTCTATATTTTTTTTTATCACATTTTGTACTAATCCACATCCAAGCCCATTAAGCCAAGCCCATCATGAAATTTCATAATAATAATAATATTTCATGAATTCATAATATTTCATATGGGAAAATTTTGGGGTGTTACATGGTTAGTGCTTTTGCCATGCAACTTAGAGGTTGGGGTATCGAATCCTGCCAAGATAATAAAATAAAAGTTTTGCTTTATTTTGGGCAAATTAGTACTTTTAGCATGTTTATGAATTGTTAGTTCAGTAAATAGCGAAATAAGAATATTTTTAAAATTCTTCCAGCTAATTTAAAAGTTGGTTTAGCATTTTTAGAAATCATTAATTAGTCAGCCAGCCAGTTAGTAGTTAGTAGCGATCCGCCTTACAGCTTAGTACCAGAAGACGGGTCGTTACATAGGGACAATTTCAATACTTCACAATTGCACATGTAGAGATAATCACTAGTTGTGAATTCATCACAAATTCTCTCATGCTGTGAATTATATTGCGGACATTCAGTAAATGAGTTTAAGATCTCAATCAAATACATGAACATGTATACTCAAATAGTGAATATTCATTTATTAAAGTAAATGATTACAATCATAAGGCGATTGCCTTAGGACACTTCTCTCATATCACTAACAAAAAGAACTTCAAGAACAGCTGCAGGAGTTGCTCGATAAGGGACTTATTCGCCCTAGTCATTCCCCATGGGGAGCTTCGGTACTGTTTGTGAAGAAGAAGGACGGATCTATGCGAATGTGCATAGATTATCGAGCATTGAACAATGTAACGATCAAGAACAGGTATCCTCTTCCGAGAATAGATGACCTATTTGATCAATTAAAAGGAGCTACGGTGTTCTCGAAAATTGATCTGAGGTCTGGTTATCATCAAGTCAAAGTAAAACAGGATGATATTCCGAAGACAGCTTTTCGAACAAGGTACGGACATTTTGAGTTTGTTGTCATGCCTTTCGGCGTGACCAATGCTCCTGCGATGTTTATGGACCTTATGAATCGAGTGTTCTCGTCTTTTCTCGATAAATTTGTAATCGTCTTCATCGACGATATCCTTATTTATTCAAGAAACCAAGAAGAGCATGCCAAACATCTGAGGATAGTACTACAGACTCTCCGAGAAAAACAACTATACGCCAAGTTCTCCAAATGTGAGTTTTGGCTTGACCAAGTAGGGTTTTTGGGCCATATTATTTCCAAAGATGGGGTTATGGTAGACCAGACAAAGATTGAAGCTGTGGAAAGCTGGAGTCGACCGAGGAACGCCAGCGAAATCAGAAGTTTCCTTGGGCTGGCAGGCTATTATCGACAATTTGTGGAGGACTTCGCAAGGATTGCAGCCCCTTTAACAGCTCTCACCCGGCAGGATAAGAAATATGAATGGACGGAAAACTGCGAAAGGAGTTTCTTGGAGCTGAAAAGGAGACTTACAAGTGCTCCAATTCTTACCCTTCCAGAAGGTAACCAGAGCTTCGACATGTATAACGACGCCTCCTGACTGGGACTTGGAGCTGTGCTTATGCAGAATGGCAGAGTCATTGCCTACGCCTCTAGGCAACTTAAAGAATATGAACAGAATTACCCCACCCACGATCTGGAATTAGCCACTGTGGTCTTCGCTCTTAAGATATGGAGGCACTATCTGTATGAAGCGCAGTGCAGGATTTATACAGACCACCAGAGCCTGCGGTATTTCTTCACTCAGAAAGACCTAAATATGAGACAACGCCGATGGCTGGAGTTGGTAAAGGACTATGACTGTGAGATCTTATATCATCCAGGAAAGGCAAACAAAGTGGCCGATGCACTCAGCCGGAAGTCAAGTGCCACCTTGATGTCTATATCTAGCTTACCCCGACCACTCAAGAGGAAATTATGAGGTCTGGGGTCGAGGTCATCTCCGGATGGCTTTCTATCATGACACTATCACCGACGCTGTTCGAGGACATATTGGACAAACAAGATGGTGATCCTAGCCTTCAGAGAATCAAACAGGAAATCCTAGAAGGAAAGGGCGATGGTTTTCGTATCGCCAACGGGGGAGTACTCTATCTTAGGGATCGTCTATGTATTCCTAATGATCCAGAGCTACGGAGAGCGATATTAGTAGAAGCTCACGAAACCCCTTATTCGATGCATCCAGGATCCACCAAGATGTATCAAGATCTAAAAGAGAAATTCTGGTGGTCCGGTATGAAGAGAGATGTGGCTTAGCATGTTGGCACTTGCCTGACCTGCCAATGAGTGAAGGCAGAGCACCAGCGACCCGGAGGAGTTCTGCAGCCACTTTTGATTCCGGAATGGAAATGGGAAGATATCTCTATGGATTTTATTTCGGGACTTCCCAAGACTACAAATGGATATGATGCGGTATGGGTAATTGTGGACAGGTTGACGAAGTCTGCTCACTTCTTAGCTATCAAGATGACTTATTCGATTGAGCAACTGGCTCAATTATATGCTAAGGAGATAATCAGACTTCATGGAGTGCCCAAGACCATCATCTCAGATAGGGATGGTCGCTTCACTTCACATTTCTGGGGGTGTGTCCAGAAGTCCCTCGGCACCAAATTACGATTCAGTACAACTTTTCATCCTCAGACTGACGGGCAAACTGAACGGGTGAATCAAGTGCTGGAAGACATGTTACGGGCTTGTGCTCTAGATTTCAAAGGGAGCCGGTGCCGATATCTATGTTTGGCGGAATTCACCTACAATAATAGCTACCAAGCTACTATCGGTATGGCACCTTATGAAGCTTTGTACGGGAGGAGATGTAGGTCTCCGATCTGTTGGTACGAAGGTGGTGAAAAGAAGGCGATGGGGCTTACGACGGATCTCATCGACGACACCACCCAAGCTATACAGACCACTCGACGATGGATAGAAGCTGCACGGAGTCGACAGAAGAGTTATGCAGATGTCCGGCGTAGGCCACTGGAATTCAATATTGGGGATCTGGTATTCCTTAAAGTGGCTCCGATGAAAGGGATAACGAGATTCGGGAAGAAAGGGAAACTGAGTCCGCGATATGTGGGACCGTACCTGGTACTAAAAAGAGTTGGCAAGGTGGCATATGAACTGGAGCTACCTCAGGAAATGTCAGCTATTCATAATGTGTTCCATGTGTCGATGCTTAAGAAGTGTATTCCAAACATGGAACAAGTGATCGAGCCATAGGCGGTACCAGTTCAGGAGGACCTAAGTTATGAAAGCCGACCTATCCAGATCTTAGATCGGGAAGTCAAGAAGCTAAGGAACAAGGAAGTGCCCTTAGTAAAGGTTATATGGCAAAGTCAACGGTTCAAGGAAGCTACCTGGGAACGCGAGGACGAGATGAGACGCAAGTACCCGGAGCTATTCTAAGTTCGAGGACTAACTTTCAAGAGGTATGGGGGATTGTAACGACCCGGAAAATTTTGTTAATATTTTCTTTAAAATATTAAGCATGTCTAGATAATTTTCCGAAGGATCTAGAAATATTAGTACGAACCTTAGCCTAGGAACCCATGGTTTTCTCATTTAAATTGAGAAACTAAGTACTAATGGGCCTTACATGGGCTTTCTAGTACAATGATTATTGGTGGATTTTAGGTAGAATTTAATATAAAAATAAATGGATTTTAATGAGAAATATTAACATAATTATTGGAGAATTTTTAAGGAAATTTCGAAATAATAGGAAATAAAAAAAAAGGAAATTAGTGCATGTACCAAGGATTGAACCTTGAACCTCTTGTACAACCAAGCATGCACTAACCAATTCACCTAACAAGGGAGTGCTATGAGGGAATGAAGTGGATCTTAGTTAAGGCTTGGGAAAAATGAAGAGTTATCAAGGGAAGAGACACCATGACTCTTCACTTGCCCCTTTTAATGTTGTATAAAGATGGTAAGGGAGTTACAATTTCCCTTCTCCTCTTCATTTCTTCTTCCTCCTTGCTCTAGCCAAAACCTCAAGGTGCTCTCCCCCTTAGGAAAAGTTCCACCAAGGGCTCTATTTTGGAAGATCTAGGTTCTCTTCCAAGGTTACAAGGGCAAGGAGGGTTCAAGTGTCAAAGGGATTTCCAATTTCCTTCTCTTTTAAGGTCTAAAAACCAAAGACAACCCAAGGTAAGACCCCCTCACCTGTGGTATGATAGTTTTTAAGATATTTGTCATGATCTAAGTTCTTATTGGCATGATATGTTGAAAAAATCCATAGTTAGGACTTGTGAAGATTTCGGCCAAGCCATGTTTTGGGCAAAAAAATCATGTTAAAGACCTCCTTCTTGTTTCAAATGTTTATTCATGATAGGTTAAACATAAAAGTATGATTTTTGAAAGTTTTGTAGCACCCTAAACCCCCCAAGGGTTTTCGGCCACATCAAGGAAAAGGGGCTAGGGTAAACTCCAACTTCTCCAAGCATGATTAGTATGTTTTTTTATGACATCTTATGGGTAATAGGGTGATTTATATGAATTTTTCCATGGGCTTGTTACCCTTCTAGGGTTTCGGCCAACTCCTAGTTTAAGACTAGGACTCAGGGTTAAGTCCAATCAAGGGTTCAAATGGTTTTTATGGCATGATATGCAAGGTATAGGATGTTAATCATGACCTAGGCAAAATTTTCTATCGATTTACACCCTCTTCAAGTTTCGGCCAAGACCCAAACCTAGGGTTTGGTTTGGGTTAAGGTCTCAAAAATGCATGTTCTAAGTTACCATGATGCTAGTAAGTAGTTAAGCATGAGGTAAGGATCTTTATATTACAAAAATCTTAGTTTAAGTGTCGTGTAACATGAGTTTGTATGTTAGATTTTATGTGAAGCTTTATTCATGAAAATTTAGATCATATTCCATGAATATATGTAGTTGATGTAGGATGTATGTTATGATAGATAGAATGATGCATGTAAGTTGATAAATGCTTATAATAGATTTATGGTTTATGAAGGTATATGTATGTTTCAGGATGAATGCCATGAACCCTAGTAGTATGTGTTAGGTTTATATGTAGCTTACCATCCATGTTTTATGATGAATACTAGGATTATGTATGCTAGATGAAATGTATCATGTATGAAGTGCATGTTTATTATGTATCATGATCATGCAAGCTTTATGAACCAGGATAAGGTTATGACTAGAAACATGATTATGCATGTATGTCCTATTTTATGAATAAAGAATGATAAGTATGAATGAAGATGATGGTTATGCCTTAAGTATGAATGATGAAGGCATAACGATGATATGAAATAAGTATGAATGATAAGTATAAATGATAAGTATGAATGATGAAGCATGCATAGTTATTTTATTTTATGAATGGGGCTTGTACCGGACCGAAGTAAGGGTCCAAGGGATGGGCACCTTAAGAACGCCCCGGTTCTGGACTACCGAAGCTGTCCATGGTTCTGCCACTACCGAAGCTGTGCAATAGGGATGGGCACCTTAGGAACGCCCCGGTTCTGGGACTACCGACTATGTTGTCCTTACCCTAGTAGGTCGGGGCTCGCTACCTCGTATTTACTAGGGATGCGCGCTTATGATGTATGTATGTGGTACAAGCCGGGGACCCCAATAATGTTATGTTTATGCTAAGCATTTAAAAGTGTGATTTTAAAACTAAGCATCCTTATGTAGTAAATACATTTGACTCAGTCATACATCCATGTTATGCATCGCGCCAGGGTAAGTATGTTTTATGCTTATGTTTATGCTTATATCTTATGCTATGATAAGTATGTTTCATGTTCACGTATGCTAAGAATTATGCCATGTATAAGTATGTCTCATGATCATGTATGTTAAGATTTATGCCATGCTAAGTATGTTGTAGATCTATGGTTATGTTAGGAATCATGCTATGTAGTTGTTCATATGCTTATGACTTATGCCATGACTATGTTTATGTTTATGTTTATGTTCAGAGTTATGTTATGTCAAGATACTTGATATGTTTATGTTTAAGTGACGTATGGTTTTAGTGAGTAGGAAAGGGTCTTACTAAGCCTGTGTGTTTATAGTCTTATCTTCCTCGTACCGCAGATCAAGCAAGAGGTTACTAAGGGAAGCAGCAGGAGAGGCAAAAGCATGTGTGTGTGTGGCGGTGACTTGGCAAAAGGATTCCTCTTATTTACACATATCGCATGTCTTGGGTTTTGGAAATGCCTCCTTAGATTTTATGTTACTTTTATAATGGTTATGCCTAGTGAATGACTTAAGACTCATGATGCTATGTTTATGGATAAATTACTTGCTACTTATGATGATGATGAATAAGTTATGGAACGGTTAGGTCATGATGCTATGCATATAAGTTTATAAACGACAAGTTTAGGCATGTATAGATTTTATATGTATTAGTTGCATGGTTAAAAGCATGTTTAGAAAAAAATGATTCCGCTGCATTAAGATGTTTTTATGCACATGTATGTTTAGCGTAACGACGCCTTTCTCGCCACACCACAAGGTGGGGGAAAAATGCGGGCATTACAAGGTACCCATCCCAGGATATTATGACAAGGGGCAAAAGGAATATGACATTCGGAAATCCAAGACGTATAAAGGAAACCCCCATGATTCACATGCCAGAATTGAGAAGCGTAAGCACTTAGTCAGGAACAAGAAGTGTAAGTGCTACCTCTGCGGGCAAGAAGGGCATTTTGCCAGAGAATGCCCAAATGAAAAGCGAAACATAAAAAGAGTAGCTATATTCGAGCAATGGAAATCCTGAGGACTACAACATTTTATCTGTCCAAGAGGGCGATCCACAAAGTGATACAATTTTTAGTATCTCTGAGGGAGAGGAAGACTACGAAGAATTACAAAGGTCTATTCAAACTCTTCATTTTTCTAAAGAACTAATTTTGATGCTAGTACAAGTCGATGGAGGATATAGGCCTCAAGTTAAGGTCAGCGAGAGGCAGCTAAATTGCCCCCACAACTGGCATCATAACAAAGAAATATTACCTCCTCAACCCAGCAAATGTAGTTGTTGTAGAAGAGAAATAGTAAAAAGGCAAGAATTCATTGCCCATACTGCCTAATCACCTCTTGCAACCTGTGCGGGCCATATTACTTCAGTCAGAAGGTCCCAGTAGCTCCAGAAGCACCAACCCCATTCATTCCTCAGCAACTACTCCAAGAACAACAATATTACATTTCATGGTGCCAAGGAGAAATTGAAAGACTTCAAAAGGAGGTAAACTATTACAAAGAAAAATATGAAGAACTTCTTGAAAAAGACTTGATGAAGGATTTCAGCACCCTGGAAAAGGAAAGGGCCCTGCTGAGGAAATAGAAGAAGAAGCTACTAGTATGCTATATGAAGAAACAACCTGCAGAATCACTGCAGCTCAAGAAATCCACAGCCCAAGGTTAGTTAAAAATATGCTATACAACCTTGAGGTACTAATGGAAATTCCAGGTATTCCTAAGTTTTCTCTGAAGGCAATCCTTGACACTGGAGCAACCACATGTTGTGTAGAACAAAAATATGTTCCAGAGGAGGCCTTAGAAAAGAATACCTTCGTGGTGCATTTCAGCGGTATCAACTCCAAACAAACCGCTAATATGAAGCTAAAACAAGGAATGATGATCATTGGGGAAAACATATTTCGAATCCCATACACTTACAATTTTCCTATGGTACTTGGGGATAACATCCAAATGATCATCGGCTACAATTTCATTAGAGAAATGCACGACAGAGTCCGCATCGAGGGGAACATGGTAACTTTTTATAAAAATGTTACAGTTATTAATACCTTACCAACTGTCGCCGCAGTTGCAGCAATTTTGGAACTCGACCTTAAAGAAGAGGAGTACATCCAAATAAAGGATATGGTCAATTACTCCGTGGAAGAGACATCTCAAAAGTTTAAAAGACTATTCCAGCCTTTATTGACAGAATTAAAGGACCAAGGTTATATGGGCGAAAACCCTCTTAAACATTGGTCAAAGAATTAGGTTTTGTGCCAGCTGGATATCAAAACTCCGGATTTTATTATTGAAGATAGGCCTCTAAATCACCTCACCCCTCAACAAAAGGGGGCCTTCTCAAAGCATATAAAGGCCCTACTCAACCTCGGAATTATTAGACCCAATAAAAGTAGACACAGAACAACAACCATAATAGTCAATTCAGGCACTACAGTAGATCCTATTTCTGGCATAGAAATCAAAGGAAAGGAAAGGATGGTTTTCAACTACAAACGCCTTAATGACCTAATAAACAAGGATCAGTACAACCTACCAGGATTCATCACAATTTTGAATAAGATTAGCCATAGACAAATATATTCAATGTTTGATTTAAAAAGTGGTTTTCATCAGGTGTCTATGCACCCGAACTCGATCGAATGGACCGCCTTTTGGGTCCTTGATGGCCTTTTTGAATGGCTTGTCATGTCTTTTGGCCTGAAAAATGCCCCGGCTATATTTCAATGAAAAATGGACACTTGCTTCAAAGGAACAGAAGATTTTATTTTCGTATATATTGATGACATACTGGTTTTCTCTCTAAACAAGGATGAACATGCAAAACATCTAAAGATTCTCCTCAATATAGTCAAGAAGAATGGTCTAATTCTAAGTCCAACAAAAATGAAAATTGCAATGCCAGAGATAGAGTTCCTCGGAGCCATTATTGGCAACAAAAGGATTAAGCTCTAACCTCACATTATCAGAAAAATAGCTGATTTCTGTAATAAGGAACTCACAACCAAAAATGGTATGCGCTCCTGGCTGGGACTTCTAAATTATGTCAGAAATTACATCCCCAATATTGGCAAACTACTCAGCCCATTATTTCCCAAAATCAGTCCAATAAGGGATAAGCGCATGAATATACAAGACTGGTCCTTGGTAAGATCCATCAAGGAGACAGTTCAAAACCTACCAGATGTAGAGATACCTCCAGAAGATTGCTTCATAATACTCGAAGTGGACGGATGCATGGAAGGATGGGGAGGAATTTGCAAGTGGAAAAAGAGTAAATTTGACCCAAGGTCCTTCGAACGAATCTGCGCTTATGCAAGTGGAAAATTTTTCCCAATCAAATCCACCATAGATGCAGAAATACATTCCATCATGAATTCTCTGGAAGCACTAAAGATTTATTACTTGGATAATAAGGAGCTACTCATTCGGATAGACTGTCAGGCAATTATAAGCTTCTTTGGCAAATCAACAAACAAACAATCACGAGTCAGATGGTTGGCATTTATCGATTACATCACCGACACTGGAGTTCATGTCCAATTCGAACATATTAATGGCATGGATAACCAACTGGTTGATGCATTTTCAAGACTAATTTCTAGTCTTATGCTTTCAGAATGGTCGGACAAGGCACTAACCCAGCTGGAAATGGTAGCTCCCGCACTCCAAGAGGTACAAAGAAACCTGGTCCAAAAGCCCTAGACCAGATATCCCAAGCTCTCCTGACCCTCTCCAACTTGCTTGGGAGTACCAAAGTCTACTCCAGGAAATCAAGTACCCTATCTCCTTCGATGACTTCGAGGAAAAACGATGACAATTCCAAGACTACAGCAGCGAGCTGGAGTGCAGGCAACCAATGCCATTCAACAACTCAGAGTATTGCATTCCATTAAGGAACAGGAGTGCAGAAGAAGGAGCACCTCAGATAACTGCTGGGGAGACTGGTATCCTTCAGTCAATCGGTCAACAAACAACTCGAGACATCTTCCAATCTCCTCAACGATGCCTTCAGGCGAATGGAAACCTTCCAACTGTAAGGAACGGATACGGATGTAATGGACCCACCACTACAACCCGTCTCTAATAATGCTAGACGCGTGCTGTAAAGTAGGTTAATAATATAACTCAACCCACATTAATCTGTTGGCACTAGAAGACAGAAGGCTGATAAGATCATGTATAATAAAGTAGATGCGCATGCTATAAAGGAGATATCATGCGCTATAAAGGAGATTCACACTTATCCAAGAGCGGCAAGAGAACGTGACGATGGGGCCCATTGAGCACCCGATGCCTCTGCCCTTTCTCTATATTAGGAGAAACTCTCATCCCTTGCAAGGCATTCAAACACATCCTTGAGCCTAACTTGGGAGTTAAGTTGTAAGAGTTTGAGGTAATAAGAATCTGTGAATTGCTTTTCTTAGTTTTCCATATTTCTTTTATTTTAAACTGATGGTCTCATAAGAAAGCTTTATTCCTTCATATCTCAGTGTAAACCAAACCACCCCAATTATCCTTGGTTATGTGATATTTGGGTAGTAAATGGATCACTATGTTGGAGGATATACACTCTTTTCGAGGAGTTAACACAAAATAAATTGAAATTACACAATTTTCAACTTATCTGTTGAGTGGCCCGAGATGCCCTTTTGAGCAGCGTGCAGTCTCTTGTGCTGGAATTCTTCGGGGCTGGAATTCCTAACCTGGAATTCCCGAGCTAAATTTTCTGAGTAGGTTACCCGAGGTGAATTTCCCGAGCAGGAATTCCCGAGGTGAATTTCCCGAGCAGGAATTCCTGAACTTAATCTCCCATGCAGGTGTCCCGAGGTGAATTTCCTGAGCAGGTGTCCCGAGGTGAACTTCCCGAGAAGGAATTCCCGACCTGGAAGTCCTGAACCAGACTTCCCGAGCAGGTCTTCCCGAACCAGAATTGGAGAGTTGCTAAGGCTTGCGTAACGTAGTTTCCTTAAAACAGATTTGTCCTCCTCCGACGGTACTTCAAGGCTCTGATGGATGTCTGTCTCTCAGGATAGAACAGTGGAACCATGGGCACAACGAAGCACTCATTGCTCATGGCGAACTAAAGAAGTACCTGAACGCTATCAAGGGAGGTCGGGAACGAGGTGGAAGAGAATCTCCTCACTTTATCTTTTGCTCTTGGTCACAACCCCTTTATATAGGGCTCAGACCCCCGCAGTAATCAATGATCGAATTAACATCATTTACTGCCAATTAACCGTCCAGATTCAAACATCCGGGGGTTACTGATTTTGCTTTAATCAATAGTTAATGCATCCGTTACATTTGAGTAAAAAATTTGGCAAAACATTGGTTTATCCGCTTGGACAAATTTTGCCCTGACTGGTTGGACATTCGACACGCGCAGGTCATGCACACACACGAGTCTACTTGGTTTAGTACAAATCTGAGCCCTAGATTTGCACATCCCCTACGCACTCACGCGTGAGAGAGAGCCTCTCCACGTGTATTTGTTCACAACTAACATACTTGTGAACCAATATAAACCAACAATTATGCCATACAACTCCCAATGTGGGATGAAAGTCCCATTTGTTAGGATGTATACTAAAAACCTAGCTTTTATATAGATATCTACATTTTGGAATGAGAATCACATAATCAATGAATGTATTTTATATTTATTATATGTGTGCATATTATCTAATACTTTATATTGTAGATGACACAGTGTGTGGTGTCGCACAGAAGATCATGTTATCAGTCCCTTGTAGAGTATAGTAGAGGCTCACAACCTAGATGGTTTTGGACAAACTATTGGCATGGTTGTAGTGTAATTTGATATTGGTTTATCTTGACCATAGAATTACACTAGTACACTTTGTGTGTGTTGAGCAGGACCGATATAGAGGTGATTCAATTTATACTAACTATATAATTGAATCATACCTCAGATATTATGGAGTACATGCTTTTAATCCCGATATAATAATTGGCACATGTACTTAGTATTTATTTCTTTGATTTACCAATGGGCGAGATTTATTGATTAAATCGATCAACCCGGTAAATTGGGAAATAATATTATTTACATGGTGTTTCATTGATTATAGAAGGAAACCATGTCCTGGTGAGTCAGGTTGATGATATCCTCTTGAGGAGCTCATAAAGCTCATCATGTTAAATCCTGCAGGTGGACCTGGTCTGACATAATGATAATGTTGAGTGGTACTACTCATGGAGTTACATATTAATTAATTAAATTGTTAGTAATTTAATTAATTAATGAGCATTCGATATCTTAAACATGGAGAGATTTTGTACTAATAATAGGTGGAGCCCATATTTAAATATGGGGGTTGGTGAGGAAGATCAATGATGATCCTTTAGTGGATTGGATCATCATTAATGGATTAGGCCTTGACACATTAGGTGGCCAAGACCCAACTCCTCCTCATGGTCCCTATTGTAGCCTATAAATACCTCATGTGTCATGAGACCAAGGCATCCAATTAGTCATAAGCCAAAACATAATTCTTTCCTCACCTCTCTATCTCTCCTAGGGTTTGTGGGTGCCGACGGTTTTGAGGAGGAGGGTGGCCGGTTGGAAGCAAGGGAAAGGAGAAGTTGTTCACTTCTCTTCTTCTTATATTCTTCACCCTCTCTTCCTCTCCACCTGTGGTGGTGATTGGCGCTGGAAACAAACAAGGGGAAGGCTTTGGGCCGACAGTGAACTCCAAGGTGGGTGGTGCTGGCGCAAATAAAGGAGGAAAAAGAAGGAGCTTTCGGCTGTGGTATTGGGAGGAAGAAGAGCTCTTTCTCTTCTTCATCATCTTCATCATCTTCTTCCTTGCTTCTTGGAGCCGACACAAGCAAAAGGAGGGACTACTTCCTCTCCTTTTGGCCGACGGCAACCAACCAACCCTCAAGGGTTTCGGCGCAAGGAAGAAGGAGAAGGAGGCTTTGCTCTGGTCTTGGTGACTTCGTTTCTTGGAAGATCGTTGCCCACTCGATGTCCAAGAAGAGGTTGGGTCATACAATAGAAGATCGTGAGGTTAACAAGAGGTATAACTTCTTGTATTGGTTCCTTTCATTTGATCTTGTTTAATTAATTACTTATTTGATTATTGTTCATTATTTCAAGGTGATAATAATCTTGGACCCCGATGATAAGCACAAAAATCGGTGATCCACTCAACGTCTATTCCGCGGCTTATCGGTTGGACAAGTTTGTTTGCTAGAACAACTTGTTTGTTCAAGCGGTTGCTTAAATCGGTTAACACGATGATGAGTCGGTCGTTTAGGAATTTGTTCTCCATTTGGATTGATACAATTTTAATCCGGGGACATGGTGAGGATTCCCATGCGCGACCCGGAATCCAACAATTGGTATCAGAGCCAATAGTTTCCAATTTTGTGTTTGGGATTCGGTTACATTTTTTGTACTTATCATATATTTTATTATGCCGGATAATAGTAAGATGTGCGTAGGCTAACTCTTTGGTTGCAGGCACGAGATCCGATTATTATGGCTTAATATGTTGTGTATGTGATTGTGTGTGCATGTGTGTAATTTTATTTGAATCCTCGGGGTTGACGAGGCTAAATTTAGTATTTAATTTTTGTAATTAAATATGACATTGTTTAGCCGCGCATTTTAGTTTACATTCGTTCTAGATTTTTTGTACACTCCTTCGCGGAGTATAGGATCGAAGCATATAAATTAAAATAGTTTTTATCTCGGCTCGGAGCTCCTTCATGATGAAGCTTGCGCATGGTGCTTGGAGGAGGAGACGAGGTGACAACACAACTGGAGGCATATTGGTGAACAAAAGCCATAATAGTTGAAAAATTAGCTTTTTCTTATTTATTGCTTTTTGTTTATATGCATGTTGTGTGTGCTTGAAAATTCCTCAATTCTAAATTACAAAGTGGGAGAGGGACTCTAACAGTCCTATGACCTCCATTACAAATTTGATATGTGATGCGAACAAACTTGCGCGTTGACTCTGAGTGCCTTCCTCCATATCAGATGAGTTTGTTTCGCGGATCACTAGGTCAGACATGGTTATAGGAAGTAATTTAGGAGCGTGTGATCTTCCCCATCGGACGACACATGATCCTATATAATTGCCTTAGTATCGTGTAATAGTGAACACTTAGATGCAAATAATAGTATCCTCCCCATCGGAGTCACTGCTATTATTTGTAGCGTTGAAGAGGAACCAACTATTAATTTTATTTGTCAAAAAGTTAGGTTGACAAGATAGTAAAATTAATAGGTAAAACCTCCTCTTACAAATGTAGAGTTTGTATATGTTCACACTATCGTGGCATACGATATTCTCGCTATTTTGAGGTGTTGGTTGATTTTAAAATTTTATTGTTTGAGGAATCAATAATTTTTTGAAATCTAAAGTTTTGATCATTGTGATTCTCAGGATATTTTCAAAATGGCTTTCAACCCACTGTTGGGGCAATGACCCTAAGATGATCTGGAGGATCATGGAGTTTTGATGTGTGTGGTCAATATGGTTAAGTTAGGGTTTGTTGTTGGACTAACATGTGTATGTGAGTGTGCAGGTTTGTAGGTACACATGGACTTGGTTGATGTCTTCAGGTGAAGGATGGCATGGAGGCAAGCTGAAGGCTTGTGTGCGCATCCGAGGGACCGTGGATAGCAGGGATGATGAGCCAAGGGACGTGGACTTCGAGGCATACATGAAGGATGGCTGGAGGCAAGCTAGAGGCTTGCGTGTGCATCCGAGGGACGAGGGCCGAAGATGAAGAGGGCGTGAAGGCAACAGTCGAGGCTGTTGGTGAAGAGTCAACCAGGTTATGAGGGTCCTAGTGTGAGTCGTTGTACTCGGGAACTAAGCCGGGAGGGTTCGAGTGCGGAGTGAAATATACTTGGGGAGTGTAACCTTAGGCTTAGTTAAGGGACCAGTCGACTGCTCTGGGAGCAGTCGACTGGTGTCGGCTGGAACAGCTGCTGGATTCGAACATTGTGCTATAACGGTCGAATCTGAGTGGGACCAGTTGACTGCCCCAGGGGCAGTCGACTGGTAGCGGTTGTTTCGGACTCGAGCTCTATTTAAAGGAGCTCGTTTCATGCTACTTTCTCTTGTCAAAACTTACTTGGTTAGAGTGAGTTAGTAACTTGGTGATCTCAGGTAGTGTCTAGATCTTGTGGAGAGGTTTCTCCACCCACAAGGAGCTACGCGATCTAGCTAGATGTGCTCTGGGGAGTCATCCACCGACGGATTAGGGATCGCTCACCTTACGGGCAGTCGTGGAGTAGGAGTTTATCTCCGAACCACGCAAATCGTGAGTTTCATCCTTGTTTTAGTTTAGTTTAGTTTTATTGTAGTATATTCCGCTTGCGCAACTAATCGTGTAGGAAGAAAGAGTTTGCAAAACGCTATTCACCCCCTCTAGCATACCATATCGATCTAACACCCACTTGCTGTTATATTGAAAGAAAATAAGCTTACTGGTCCTAACTATGTTCATTGGAAACGAAACCTTGACATTGTCTTGACTGCAGAGGAGTACAAATTTGTACTCTTTGAGATCTGCCCTCCTAATCCGAGTGAGAATTCCAATGAAGAGGAGAAAGTGAGTTATAGGAAGTGGATGACAGCAGATGAGATGGTGAGGTGTTATATTCTGGCAGCTATGTCAAATGTATTGCATCATCAGCATCAGGCTTTCGCTTCTGCCTATGACATGATGCTAAATCTCAAGGAACTCTTCGTACACCAGAATCGGGCGGCTTGGTAGGAGGCTTTGCGGAACTTAATGACGACCACCATGATTGAGGAGACACCCGTGAGGGATCATGTCCTTAAAATGATGGCTCATTTGAATGAGATGGAAGTCCTAGGAGCTGAGATCGATGGGGTAACCCAGGTCGATATCATCCTCCAGTCACTACCTAGGAGTTTTGAGCAATTTCGCTTGAATTACAACATGAACAAGATGTTGAATTCGTTGGCAAAACTTTTGACAGAACTCCAGACGGTAGAAGGGTTTTCTCATCAGAGTGCTCATTCTTTCGTTGCTCAAAAGGTTTCTACTTCTATGATGAAAGGCAAGAAGAAGAAGAAACATGGTGTGACAATGGAGGTAGGATCTCAGTGATCTCAGACTGGCGTGAAGAAGCCGAAAGGCAAGTGCTTCATGTGCAAGTAGACTGGACACTAGAAGACAGACTATCCCCGTCGCAAGGAGAAAAATTTGTTGGATCGAGAGAACCGATAGAGGGGGGCGGGGTGAATATCGAAAAGCGTTCGGATTTGAAAAGAGAATGCATAGCGGAAGATTAAAAACAAAAACACGCAAACACAGATATTTTTACTTGGTTCGGAGCCTAGGTCGACTCCTACTCCAAGGCCCACGATCGCTGACCGTTTACTGCGGGCAATACTATAATCACGTAAAAGATAGTTACAGAAATGGAATTACAATTTAAGTACTGTACTGAAATTGAGCTCTTCTTTTTACCGACGTCCGATGTAGATTAATTTTTCCGGAGCAGTAGGACGTCGTCGGCGCTTGTATCTTGAGTCGGGAGGTTGCCGGAGCAGAGCGCGGAAGCAGAAGAGCGTAGAAGCGTTGAAAGAATTCGTTGTATGAAGCCTTGGGGTCGAGGGCCCTTTTATAGGCCCTGGGGGCGCCTGGAACGTCGGGGGCGCCCCCGCACGTGTCAGCGGATCCGCCTCCGTCTCGGTCAGCTCTGATCCCATAAAATTCGGGATCAAGCTTTGACTGGGGCACCCGGGTTGACCGGGTCTCCTTCTGATCTGCTGGCTTCAAGGGGAGCTGCTTCGGTAGTTGGCATTGGGGGCGCCCGCAGCATGCGGGGCGCCCATGCGATGGGGGCGCCCGGAGCATCCGGGGCGCCCCGACAGTCAACTGTCGAAGCGGATTTTGCTCCTGCTGGTTGGTCTTCACCTTGGGGGCGCCCGGAACATCCGGGGCGCCCTGCTCAGCTTCTGCCTCACTCCTTTGAGGCTCTCTGAGCTGCAGACACTCAGTCCTTCGGTCCTGCATCCAGGGTTAGTCCAAAAAGCAGTAACATATTAATTTTTACACAGCCTTAGCTGTCTTGGTTCTGACTTTGGGTCTCCAAAATGGAGCCCTAGATCGAACCGACGCCTACTGTTCCCTCGACGGGGAACGCATCCTCACCTACTCCTCTCGGGAGAATGTACCTGATGCCAACCGCTCCTCTGGTTGGACTTTTGCCTGGCGGTCCTGTGCCAGGTCTTGGATACCAAGCTGTCCTTCGCCCGGTGCCTAGAATTCCTTCGCTAGGGCTTCAGTCCCAAGCTATCCTTCGCCTGGCGCCTAGCTGTCCTTCGCTAGAGCTTCAGTACCCTAGCATTCCTTCGCCAGTGCCTAGCATTCCTTCGCTAGGGCTTTTTACACTGGCATTCCTTCGCCAATGCCTAACATTCGTTCGCTAGGCCTTTGTATCCTGGCATTCCTTCGCCAGGTGCCTAGCAGTCCTTCGCTAGGGCTTTGTATCCTGACATTCCTTCGCCAGGTGCCTAGAAGTCCTTCTCTAGGGCTTTGTATCCTGGCATTCCTTCGCCAGGTGCCTAGCAGTCCTTTGCTAGGGCTTCACTACCCTAGCATTCCTTCGCCAGTGCCTAGCAGTCCTTCGCTAGGGCTTTTTACCCTGGCATTCCTTCGCCAGTGCCTAGCATTCCTTCGCTAGGGCTTTGTATCCTGGCATTCCTTCGCCAGGTGCCTAGTAGTCCTTCGCTAGGGCTTTGTATCCTGGCATTCCTTCGCCAGGTGCCTAGCAGTCCTTCGCTAGGGCTTTGTATCCTGGCATTCCTTCGCCAGGTGCCTAGCAGTCCTTCGCTAGGGCTTTGTATCCTGGCATTCCTTCGCCAGGTGCCTAGCAGTCCTTCGCTAGGGCTTTGTATCCTGGCATTCCTTCGCCAGGTGCCTAGTAGCCATTCGCTAGGACTTTGTTTCCTGCACACTTAATGAGCATATTAGATAACAAATAACACTTAACATTGAATCCTTTGCCAATATCAAAACAAGGTTCGATATGGTGCTTCCTGCACCAACAATCTCCCCCTTTTTGATTTATGGCAACACAATTCATAGTTAAGTTAAAAACATTATAACAGTTCGGAACATAAGGTAAACAATGAAGTATAACTGTTTATGAACAGAATAAATAGAGTTGAAAAAAGAATTCTTTATTTTTTCATACTCCCCCAAAAACCCTGAATACGTGTGTTATAAAACACTTAAAACACTTAACTTTTACCTTTCCTCCCCCTTTGACATATATCAAAAATATACATGGGTGACCAAGGTTTCTAATAGGGAGTTTTACTAAAGTAAATTCAAGTCATGCTCAGACAAACTTTGTTTACTAAGGAAAAATTTACTTAGAAATATTTGCAAAAAGATGCTCTTAGAAATTTTTGAAAGCACACTTAGAAATTCAAGTTTGCTTTTTTGAATAAGAGAAAGCTTTTGAAAAACATTTTGATTTTGACCAATTTGAGCTTTTTCTCTCCTTAGCTGTTTATTAATAAAGAAATATATTTTGAAAAAAGTCTTAAGATAAAAAAATTATGTATCAGAGCCTATGAGTTTTGAAAACATAAAAGTATAACTCTTGAAAGTCTAGCAAAAAGATTAAATTGCACCAACAAAGCTCGACTTTGAAAGGTATTGTGCAATTTTCAAAAAAAAATTGTATTTATAGGCAAATCTTTAGAAAATTCACGTATTTAGAATACTATTGCCTTAGAAAAGTATTAGTACTTTTTGAAAACATTATATTTTGAAAAATATAAGTACTTTTGAAAACATATGCATTTTCGAAAAATATGCAAATACTTTTGACAAAAACAGATTTGAGCCTTTTTGGAAAGTCTAAGTACTATTTTTGAAAACTATTAGACTTTGAAAAATATAAATAATTTTTGAAAAGTATTATGCATTTGAAAGCATAATATTTTACTTGACTAGGTTTTTTTCCAGTCTGACACAATCCTAGGAAATCTTGTTGACTATAAGGACATTTTCCTAAGTGTCCTGGAAATTTCTTCAACCCAAGTAAATATTATTTCAAAAATAATTTCATAAGCCACAAGAATTTTGAAAGATAAAATAATAGTTTTTGAAAGAAAAATTATTTAAGTTTTCAACAGGATTTTAAACGTGTAATGCATGAAAAAATATTCAATAATTCTTTCAATTTGATCTCCCCCTAAACATGACCCAGTCCTAGGAAGCTTGTTGACTACAAGCGATCTTCCTCTGAGTTTTAAGGTTTGATTTAAATTATAAGAATCATCTAATAACTTCAAAATAAATAATTACCAAAAAAAACATTTCAGAAATTCTTCTTTTGACTCAAACTCCCCCTAAATTTGACACATCCTAGGAGTCCTTGTAGATCATGAAGTGGACCTTCCTCTGTGTCTTTAGGGCTTATTAAAATCAAAAGAATCATTTTGAACAATCTTCTGAGTATGATAACTTTCAAGATAAATTTTTGAAAACATAACTTGAAATGATAGCACAGTTTTCGAAAATCATGATGATAATTTTCAAGGAGATATTAATATCGAGGGGTTTTGAATAAGTTTTAAAGCATTAGGTTTTTGAAAAATATGTATTTTTCAAAAAAAGGTTAAGAAGAACTCCCCCTGTATCCGACACAGTCTGTCTTTTATCTAAGTTCCTTAAGGGACTTCAGTGTTGACCAGGTTGACTAGGGTTTGACTATGTTGACCAAGGTTAACTCAGTTTACTAAGTTTGACATATTAATAACTAAATCAAACAAGCCTTAGATTCTATCTAACATGTGTCTATTGTGATATTTACATGTAATTCACTATTTTGAAAAAATAGGGTACAGTAAACTAAATTAATTTGCCAAATAGAGATAATTTTGAATAACTTTTGCACACCTTTTTATTTAAAAGGATAGTGAATTATGCTTTTAGGTCCTAGATGTCTCACCCAGTTCTACGTGATCAAGCATGTTAACCTTATGGGTTTTATGAGACAAATTTTAGTAGAAATAAGAAGTATTTTGAAAAATCATGATTAATTTTGAAAAAGTTAAATTAATTTTGGAAAGCAATTAGTTTTGAATTTATTTTGAAAAAGAGTGTTTGAATCTACGATCAATTGAAATTTGTGTTAGATTTGAATTTGACAAGAAGTAACTTGAATTTGAATTTCAAAAATTGGCTTCCAGGTCTTGGCGAGGCACTAGGCCTTCATTGGTCGTAGCCTTATTGGATCATCAACCCTTTCCTTGACAAAGCCTTTTAGTGAAATTTCATTTTCAAAATTACTTTTTGAAAAATTCTGGTCTAACTAGTTTGGGTCTTGGATCGGTAGCTTCGGCTAGTTCCGCCAAGATGGCTTCCCTAACGTACTATCATCTCACCTCCACCCAATACTATGTTGTTCAAATTTCAATTAACTGATTTAGTCCTTACCTAATTCTAAGCAAAAAAAAAACACAAAAATAAAAAGAAACACATAATTAAAACAAATAATTGTCTAAGTAAGGTCACAATTGGAGTAATACTCCGGATTTTCGAAATCAGCAAGATTATGAATTAAATTTTCTAACTTATTGACCTTATGTTTTAGGGTTTCATTTTCTTGTTTCAATTTTTTGAAATTTGCTTTAATTAAGTTACATGAATCAATCACATTATTCAAGGTAAATAACGGATTTTCAAATACTGTAAATTTACCTTTGTTGATTGTTTGTCCGGCATTCTTGGTAGCTCTTTTATCTGTGCATTCACTTTTGTAATGCCCGAACTCCTGGTACTTGAAGCATTGAATGCGACTTTTGTCCTTTCGTGTTTTTGGAACTGATTCCTTTATCGCCGTCGGTGGTGTCGTTCGAATCTTACGAGTAGGACACTCACTTAGGTAGTGCCCTCTCTCCCTGCTTGTGTAATAAATTACATGATTAAAATCTGAATTTAAACTTTTACCTTTTGGTTCTTTATTGGGAATCTCCCCCTTGATTCTTGCCGCCTCGGATCTAGGCTCATCTTCTGATTCTGTGTTTGAGTCGGACTCGGGTACTAATTGAAGCTCCTTCTTTGGTGGATCTTTAGGATTTTTCCCTGCAATAGAATTTACACCTTCCTCGACCATTACAGTATCTGTTTGATTATTTAATTCTAATTTTGAAAAGAATTCAAAATCGGTTACCGTCTCAGTCAATTCGTCATCTGATTCTGGTTCGACTTTGGATTCGGGTTCAGGCTCTGACTCGGCTGTTTGTGCTTAGACCGAAAGGGCAAGATAACTTACCTGATCTTCTTCTTCATCTGAGATCTCTTGATGAAGGTCAATCAGTTTTTCCCAGATTTCTCTAGCACATCTGAAGGATCCGACCAGCTTCAATTCTTCATTGGTTAAGCCACATTGTAGGATTGCAGTAGCCCTTGCATCTGTCTCGATCTTCCTCAGAGTTGGTTCATCTAGTTGGTCCCACGTAATTGATAATCCATCTTCTGTAGGGAGGAAGAACCCTCTTTGAATGATAATCCATATGTCCATATGGGCCTTCAGATGGAACTCCATTTGACTTCTCCAATGATTGAAGTTCTCGCTGGAGAATAGCGGTGGACGGACACTGTTCCACTCTTGGTTGGCCATTTAGTTTAACCTCGTACAGAAAAGAAATAACATAATGTACCAAGACTTGGTCTTGAATTAGTAGTGCGGGAGAAGGAAAAAATAGCCCAAAAAAAAGTATTGCACGAATTTCGAGGCAAAATAATAATAATAAAAATTTTATGTCAAATTTTTGAAAATGTTACTTTATCAATTTTGATTAATGATAAAAAGTAAGACTTTAATGTTTGGGAGAAAATTTGCTCAGATTAAGGTAGTACGATTTTCGAGAAAAAATAATATTAAAATAATAATAAAAAAGTTTATGACAAATTTTCAAAAATTGATTATTTTAACAATTCTAACTTATGGTGAAAAAATGAGAATTCAAAATTGAAAAAGGTGAAAAGATCGAGTGGTGTTGATTAACTAGAAAGAAAAGAATTAAAAATTTTGTAAATCCGAAAAACTTTCAAACTGATGGTTGCACCAAGTTTGAACTACCCTGCTCTGATACCACTTGTTGGATCGAGAGAACCGATAGAGGGGGGGGTGAAAATCGGAAAGCGTTCGGATTTGAAAAGAGAATGCGTAGAGGAAGATTAAAAACAAAAACACGCAAACACAGATATTTTTACTTGGTTCGGAGCCTAGGTCGACTCCTACTCCAAGGCCCATGATCGCTGACTGTTTACTGCGGGCAATACTATAATCGCGTAAAAGACAGTTACAGAAATGGAATTACAATTTAAGTTCTGTACTGAAATTGAGCTCCTCTTTTTACTGACGTCCGATGTAGATTACTTTTTCCGCAGCAGTAGGACGTCGTCGGCGCTTGTATCTTGAGTCGGGAGGTTGCCGGAGCAGAGCGCGGAAGCAGAAGAGCGTAGAAGCGTTGAAAGAATTCGTTGTATGAAGCCTTGGGGTCGAGGGCCCTTTTATGGGCCCTGGGGCGCTCGGAACGTCGGGGGCCCCCCCCCCACGTGTCAGCGGATCCGCCTCCATCTCGGTCAGCTCTGATTCCTTAAAATTTGGGATCAAGCTTTGACGGGGGCGCCCTGAACGATGGGGGCGCCCGGGTTGATCGGGTCTCCTTCTGATCTGCTGGGTTCGAGGGGAGCTGCTTCGGTAGTTGGCGCTGGGGGCGCCCGCAGCATGCGGGGCGCCCGTGCGATGGGGGCACCCGGAGCATCCGGGGCGCCCGGAGCATCCGGGGCGCCCGACAGTCAACTGTCGAAGCGGATTTTGCTCCTGCTGGTTGGTCTTCACCTTGGGGGCGCCCGGAACAACCGGGGCGCCCTGCTCAGCTTCTGCCTCACTCCTTTGAGGCTCTCTGAGCTGCAGACACTCAGTCCTTCGGTCCTGCATCCAGGGTTAGTCCAAAAAGAGTAACATATTAATTTTTACACAGCCTTAGCTGTCTTGGTTCTGACTTTGGGTCTCCAAAATGGAGCCCTAGGTCGAACCGACGCCTACTGTTTCCTCGATGGGGAAAGCGTCCTCACCTACTCCTCTCGGAAGAATGTACCTGATGCCAACCGCTCCTCTAGTTGGACTTTTGCCTGGCGGTCCTATGCCAGGTCTTGGATACCGAGCTGTCCTTCGCCCGGTGCCTAGCATTCCTTCGCTAGGGCCTCAGTCTCAAGCTGTCCTTCGCCTGGCGCCTAGCTGTCCTTCGCTAGGGCTTCAGTACCCTGGCATTCCTTCGCCAGTGCCTTGCAGTCCTTCGCTAGGGCTTTTTACCCTGGCATTCCTTCGCCAGTGCCTAGCATTCCTTCGCTAGGGCTTTGTATCCTGGCATTCCTTCGCCAGGTGCCTAGCAGTCCTTCGCTAGGGCTTTGTATCCTGGCATTCCTTCGCCAGGTGCCTAGCAGTCCTTCGCTAGGGCTTCAGTACCCTGGCATTCCTTCGCCAGTGCCTAGCAGTCCTTCGCTAGGGCTTTTTACCCTGGCATTCCTTCGCCAGTGCCTAGCATTTCTTCGCTAGGGCTTTGTATCCTGGCATTCCTTCGCCAGGTGCCTAGCAGTCCTTCGCTAGGGCTTTGTATCCTGGCATTCCTTCGCCAGGTGCCTAGCAGCCCTTCACTAGGACTTTGTTTCCTGCACACTTAATGAGCATATTAACAAATAACACTTAACTTTGAATCCTTTGCCAATATCAAAACAAGGTTCGATATGGTGCTTCCTCCACCAACAAAATTAAGGTATATCTTTTTGTTTAGTTGTTGAAACATGTTTAGCGGTGTTATCTACTGGTACCTGGTGTGTAGATACGGGAACCACTGATCATGTCTGCATTTCTTTGCAGGGATTCCAGGAAAACTGACGACTAGCTGATGGAGAGATTACTCTCTACATGGGCAATGCTACGGAGGTGGCGGCTATTGCAGTGGGAGACGTTTATTTATCTTTTGATAGATATAAAATATTGGTTATGAGAAATTGCCTTTATGTACCTACTTTTAGAAAGAACCTTGTTTATGTTTCTATGTTGTTTATGGATGAGTATTCTATTTCTTTTAATGATAAAGTTGTTATAAAAAGGAATAGAGAGATTATCTGTACTAGTGCATTGATTGGCAATTTGTACACTCTTGAACTAAAAACTCCCACGAGGCAAGTAGAAACTAATAGCTCATCGTCTAAACATAATAAGAGGAAAGAACCTTCAAAGATGAACCAAACGTATCTTTGGCATCTAAGACTTGGTCATATTAACCTTAGTACGATTCAAAGGTTGATAGCTGATGTACCTTTGGGTTCATTAGTGGTGGATGATTTCCCAACTTGTGAATCTAGCTTAGAAGGTAAGATGACCAAGAGGCCTTTCAAGGCCAAGGGGTATAGAGCCAAAGATGTGTTAGCGTAGATTCATTCTGATTTATCCTATGTTTATCCAGGTTAGAGATGGCTTTAATATTTCATCTCTTTTATAGACGATTATTCATGGTATGGATACAATTACTTGATGCGCCATAAGTCTGAATGCTTTGACAAGTTCAAAGAATTTAAGGTTGATGTGGAGAAACGTCAAGGTAAAAGTATCAAGATACTACAATCTGATCGTGGTGGTGAGTACCTCTTGGGAGAGTTTAGGAGTTACTTATCAGAGGTTGGGATTCAATTCCAATTATCTGCACCCGGTATGCCCCAACAGAACGGTGTGGTAGAGCGAAGGAATAGGACTCATATGGAGATAGTTAGATTGATGATGAGTTATTTTGAGTTACCTGATTCGTTGTAGGGATATGCTCTGGAAATGGCAGTGTATATTCTGAACTTGGTACCATCTAAATCAGTACCCTCTACTCCCATAGAATTGTGGACTGGGCGTAAACCTAGTCAGAGGCATATTCAGATTTGGGATAGTCTAGCACATGTACTGAAGGGAGATGCTGATAAGTTAGAATCTCGTACAGAAGTACGCTTGTTCGTAGGCTATCCTAAAGAGACGAAAGGTGGTTTATTCTATAGTCCTAATGATCAGAGGGTGATTGTTAGCACAAATGCCCAATGTTTAGAAGAAGACTATATGCCCGATTTTTAGAAGAAGACTATGTGATGAACCACAAGCCCGTGAGTAGGATTCTTCTTGAGGAAATGAGAGGGGAAGTTCCAACTCAATAACAACAGTACAGGAGGACATACCACAAGTGACTGCACCGCGTGTCACAGAAGATACACAAGTAGTATCTCATCATAGTGGGAGGGTTGTTAGATAAACCGATAGATTCATGTTCTTGGGAGAGACTTCGGAACTGGTCCCTGGTGAACATGAAGCTGACCTGGACATATGACGAGACACTCCAAGATAAAGATGTTGGTGTCGGAAGCACCAAAGTCAAGCCTTTGTTTTGATAATGGCAAAGGGTTCAGAAGTTAAGATTTGGTTGTGATCTAACAAGTTGATTAAGTGTGCAGGAAAGTCCTAGGGATACTAGGCACTAAGTCCTGGTTCATTGAATTAGGCATTAAGTCCTGGCCACGGGCTGGGCAACTATGTCCTGACCTAAAGTTGGGCAATAAGACCTGGTGAGTGAAGCTGGGCACTAAGACTTGGTGAGTGAAGCTGGGCACCGAAGACCTGGTCGAGGACTAGGCACCGAAGACCTGGTGAGTGAAAATGGGCACTAAGACCAGGTCAAGGCCTGGGCACGAAGACCTGCTGAGTGAAGCTGGGCAAAAGTCCAACCGGAGGAGCCGGTTGGCAAAAAGGTAAATTCTACCGAGTGGAGTAGGTGAGGACGTGTTCCTCGTAGACGGAACATTAGGCGTCAGTTCGACCTAGGGTTCCATTTGGGAAACCCAAAGTCAGAACCAAGACAGCTTAGGGTGTAAATAATGTCTAACATATTTGCTTCTTGTGTTTTGGAACTAACCCTAGTTGCAGGAAATGAATGGACAATGTTTCTACAACTCAAGTGCCTCATTGGAAGGAGGCGCCTCACTGGGCTAGGCGCCTGTAAGGTTACAGGCACCCCAGTGTAAGGCCAAACCATGAACATCGAAGCAAACTGCCACAAAAGCCATTGGACCTAGTCAAGCTAGGCGCCTGTGTCCATACAAGCGCCCCAGACAGCTCAGGTGCCTCAATGAAGGGGCTAAGCACTGACCGAGCCTGCGGATTGGAGTATGCGTAGGAGAGGCCACGTGTAGGCGCCCCCTTCAACACAGGCGCCCAGGAGTCGACTATAAAAGGGGGTTCAATGCCAAGGCTTGAGAACAACTCGCTCATTATGCTCCCAACACTTTCGTTCAAGTGCTACACTCCGACAAGCTCCGTACTCGCGATTCAAGCGCCGACGATGACCCACTGCTCCGAAATTCCATCCACTCTAGTCGTCGGTAAAATTTAATTTAGTAAAGTGTTGTAATCTCTTTTTCAATTCTATATTTTGTACTCCAAACTTGTAAACACTTTGTCGAATATAGAATTGCCCATCGTAAATGGTCAAGGACCGTGGGCCTTGGAGTAGGAGCCGACTATGACTCCGAACCAAGTAAAAAGAAAAATTATTAGCGATTGCTTTTGTGTTTTCCGCTGCGTATTTTGTTGGTGCAGAAAGCACCAAAGTCAAACCTGTGTTTTGATAATGGCAACAGGGTTCAAAAGTTAAGTCTTATGTGTTATCTAACATGTCACTTGAGTGTGCAGAGTAAAAAGCCCTAGCAAAGGACTGCTAGTCACTAGCGAAGGAATGCCAGAGTGAAAAGCCCTACGAAGGAATGCTAGGCACTGGCGAAGGAATGCCAGAATGAAAAGCCCTGGCGAAGGATAGCTAGGCTCCAGGCGAAGGACAGCTTGGGACTGAAGCCCTAGCGAAGGAATGCTAGGCACCGGGCGAAGGACAGCTCAGCATCAAAGACCTGGCAAAGGATCGTCAGGCAAAAGTCCAACCAGAGGAACGGTTGGCATCAGGTACACTCTCCCGAGAGGAGTAGGTGAGGACGCGTTCCCCGTCAAGGGAACAGTAGGCGTCGGTTCGACCTAGGATTCCATTTTGGAGACCCAAAGTCAGAACCAAGACAGCTAAGGCTGTATAAACTAACAATTTATTGTTTCATTGTGTTTTGGACTAACCCTGGATGCAGAACCGAAGGAACGTGTGTCTGCAGCTCAGAGAGCCTCAAAGGAATGAGGCAATAGCTGACCAGGGCGCCCAGAGTGTCCCGGGCGCCCCCAAGGTGAACACAAAACACAAGAAAGCAAAGCAAAGTTTCGACAGTTCAACTCCCGGGCGCCCCCGTGCTCCCGGGCGCCCCCGCAGCTCTCGGGCGCCCCCAGCGCCAACTGCCGAAGCAGCTCCCTTCGAAGCCAGCAGATGAAACTTTGACTCGGTCAACCCGGGCGCCCCAAGCGCTCCGGGCGCCCCGGTCAAAGCGGATCCCGAAGGTAAAGGGATCAGACGCTGACCGAGACATTGCCGGATCAACCGACACGTGGGGGGGGCGCCCCCGACGTCCCGGGCGCTCCCAGGCCCTATATAAAGGGCCCTCGACCCAAAGCTTCAAACAACACTTCAATTCAACGCTTCAACACTCTTCTGCTCCCGCGCTCTGCCCCGGAAACCTTCCAACTCGAGCTGACGACGTCCTGCTGCTCCGGAAAAAGTCAATCCACTCCGGACGTCGGTAAAGAAGAGTGATTTTCAATTTACTGCACTTACTCTGTAATCAATATTTGTAAATTGTTTTTGCGCCTATATAGAATTGCCCAAAGTAAACGGTCAACGACCGTGGGCCTTGGAGTAGGAGTCGACCTAGGCTCCGAACCAAGTAAAACCTCCCGTGTTTGCGTTGTGTGTTTTTAACTTCCGCTGTGCAATTACTCTTAGTTTTCAAATCCGAAAGTTTTCCGATATTCACCCCCCTCTATCGGTTCTCTCGATCCAACAAGTGGTATCAGAGCGGGGAAGTTCAAACTTGGTGCAACCACCAGTTTGAAATTTTTTTTCGGATTTCTATTTTTTTAAATATTTCGTTCGAATTTTTTCCGTTAATCGAGGTTGGTGCAACACCCCTCGCTATTTCATTTTATTCATCCCGCACTACTAATCCAAGACCCAGTCTTGGAAAAAAAATTTTTTTGTTAAGTTTTCTGTTTCAGATTAAATGGCCATGCAAGAAGGATTTAGCACCGCCAGACCTCCACTTTTTAGTGGAGAAGACTTTTCTTACTGGAAAAGTCATATGGAGGTCCACCTGAAAACTCAGGTGGACATGTGGATCATCATCCAGTCCGGACTGGAGATCCCCAAAAACGCCGAAGGACTACCTCAAGGCTACTCAGAATGGGACACCGCTCTGAAGCGCAAAATAGAAGCCGACGCAAAAGCGACCCAGACTCTCCAATGCGGATTGACAAAAGAGGAGCTGAACCGGGTGGGCCCCTTCAACAGTGCCAAGGAGCTATGGGCAAAATTGATCGAGCTGCACGAAGGAACATCAGACACCAGGATCAGTAAAAGGGATCTGCTCCTGAACAAACTGTACACCATCAAGATGGCCGACAACGAAACAGCAGCCCAACTCCACGCACGAATCCAAGAGTTGATGAACGGTCTTCACACTATAGGTCACAAGGTCGAAAACCGTGACCTAATAAGGTATGCCCTAAACGCCTTCCCTAGAAATACCTTGTGGGCATCTATGGTAGATGCATACAAGGTTTCAAGGGATCTTTCTAAAATAAAGTTAGACGAATTATTTTCCGAATTAGAACTGCACGAACAAACTAACTCCAATATGGTCGAGAAAGGAATTGCCTTCATTACAGGTAAAACTGGAAAGTCAGCAAAGAAGAAACCGCAAACTGAACCTGAGTCTAACTCAGACTCAGACACAGAAGATGAAGGAGAACAAACTAAGCTGGTCCGACTGGCCCGAAGCTATTACAAAGAGCTGAAGAACCAAACCAACAGACGGAAAGCCGGCCGAAGAAAGGACGAACCAGTTGAACCCGCAAACGACAAAAACAAGCCCAACGTGACCTGCTACGAGTGCAAGAAAAAGGGCCACTACAAGTCAGAGTGTCCTAACCTAAAGGAGACTAAAAGGACGAGAAGAAAGAAAGCACTGCAAGCAACCTGGGACGAATCTTCCTCTGAAGAAGAAGAAGAAGTACCCCAGTCCAACGTTCTAGCCCTGAACGCCTCAGAAGAAGTCGAGACCGAGTCAGAATCAGAACAGGACGACGGCAAACTAACCTTCTCAGAGGATGGCGAAATCAAGGTAAGTGGCTTTAATAGAAGTCAGTTAAACGATTTAATTTCATATCTTTCTCGAGATTTGGCGAAAGCCAAACTCCGAATCGAATCCCTCCGACAGGAAGTAAAACTCCTGAAAGAGGGAGCTAAATCTAAACCCTCAACCGAGAAAGTTCAAGAAGGAACTCCTACTCAAGTTGAAAAACTTGAGAAAGAGAACTCCTCCCTGAAAACTCAGGTTAAGGATCTTAGATCAGCTTTAGAACGATTTACCTCTGGTTCTAAGGGTCTAGACATGATTCTTGGAAAACAGAAGTCCGTTCTAAATCGATCCGGACTTGGCTATAGAACCAAATCCCGACAAAGATCTTACCTTGCTGTACTGAATCAGTCTAGAGGTAAAATTCAGGCATGGGTACCTAAACTATGCCTGAACAAACCGACTGGATCAAATCAGTATTGGATCCCCAAGGACAAGATTCACATCTTGCCTAATCATTACCGTGGCTTTAGTCCAGGGGGAGCCAAACTGAAAACTATATTCATTGTTAAATAAAATCCAACTTTCTTTGTTTTGCATGATTGCTTGTTTATTTAATTTCTGCAAATTATTATGCTTAGACTTAGGTTAGTTTAAGGATTGAACAAACTTAACTGAAACTTGAAAACATAGTATTGGGTGGAGGTGAGATGATAGTACGTTAGGGAAACCAATTCTAATAAGATCAAGTTTACTTGGTCTCTTTAGACTGGTGAAACTAGCCGAAGCTACCGATCCAAAATCCAAACTAGTTAGACCAGAACTTTTTCAAAGATTAATTTTGAAAATGAAACTTCATTAAACGGCTTTGTCAAGGAAAGGGTTGATGATCCAATAAGGCTACGGCCAAAGAAGGCCTAGTGCCTCGCCAAGACCTGGAAGCCAATTTTTGAGTTTCAAATTCAAATTACTTTTTGTAAAATTCAAATCTAACACAATTTTCAGTTAAGTATAGATTCAAACATTCTCTTTCAAAATAAATTGAAATGTTTTCAAAAAATTAATTAAGGTTTTCAAAATAAACTAACTTTTTCAAAATAATTTTACTTATCAAAACCTGTCTCACAAAACCTATAAGGCTAACGTGATTGAAAACCCTAGATTTGGGTGAGACAGACTAGGCAGTGAAATTCAATTTAAGCTATACCTGAATCTAATTGGATCCAAATCAATAAAACTCTTTATGTATAGGAACATAAAGATTTGGACCAATGGATGTTGGATAGCGGTTGCTCCAGACACATGACTGGAGATAAATTGAAGTTCACCAAACTCAAGCTCAAGAACCTAGGATCAGTGGCATTTGGCAACAATGCTACACTAGAGGTAATTGGGTCAGGTAATATTGAGCTTAAATCTGACTTTATTATTAAGAAAGTTCTTTTGGTTGAAAACTTCAAGTTTAACTTGCTCAGCATAAGTCAGTTATGTGATTCTGGTTATATAGTCACTTTCAACAATTCTGACTGCCTGATTAGAAATGTACAAGACTCAGAAATCATACTTAAGGGCACTAGGAGAAATAATGTATACACTATAAACCTTCCCTCAGCACCCAAATGTATGTTAACTCAGCTAGAACAATCGAACCTCTGGCATAGGAGATTAGGTCATACCAATTTGAGAACTATCTCAAAAATCACCCAACTTGGCCTAATCAAAGGTATCCCCAAAATTAAAAATAATGAAAACCTAATATGTGAATCATGTAATCAAGGTAAACAAACCAAATCTAATCACAAATCAATTCAATCTGACCTAACTCAAACCACACTTGAGCTCCTGCACCTTGACCTATTTGATTCACATGGAGCCAAGTCACTAAGCGGAAACCGATACTGCTTAGTAATAGTTGATGACTATTCTAGGTTTACCTGGGTTAGGTTTCTAAAAACCAAAGATGAAACCTTAAAACTATTTAATGATTTCTGTAAATTAGTTGAAAATCAAAACGATACTAAAATTAAAAGACTTAGGAGTGATCACGGGGGAGAATTTGAAAATCAACGGTTTGAGGAATTTTGTAAGATCAATGGGTATTTACATGAATTTTCATGTCCTAGAACCCCCAACAAAATGGGATAGTAGAAAGAAGAAATAGAACATTACAGGAAGCCGCTAGGGCTATGCTCAACGAATTTAACTTAGCAAACCAATTCTGGGCAGAAGCTATCAGTACGGCTTGTTACATCCAAAATAGGGTTCTGATTAACAAACGACACAATAAAACACCCTATGAGCTGTACTACCATAGGCTCCCAAATCTGCACTACCTAAGGGCTTTGGATGTAAAGCTCATATCCTAAACACCAAAGACTACTTAGGGAAATTTCAGTCCAATAACCCAGGTATCTTCCTAGGATACTCAACCACAAGTAGAGCCTATAGAGTTTACAACAAACAAACTAAGAAAATTGAAGAAACAACTAACTTAATATTTGATGAAGAAGTCAACTCAACATTTGATAATCCAGACCTAAATTCATCAAATTCTGATCAAGACAATAATGAACAAACCAGTGAACCCTTTATTGAATCCTTAAACGAACTAACTATTGAACCAATTAATGAGTCAACTGAACCAATTATCGAACCAACAAATGAACCAGCTCAAAGAGTCGAATCAAATAGTGAACCAAACCGACCAGCCGGACCTGAGGCTGAACCAAGTTCTAGAAGAACCAAGAAACCCAGACTTAGTCACCCAACCGATCAAATTATGGGTGATCCAACTCTAGGAGTCAGGACTAGATCCTCCTATAGAAACCTTAGTCAAATAGCTATGATATCAAAAATAGAACCAAAAATGATAGATGAAGCGCTACCTGACCCGGATTGGATCATAGCTATGCAAGAAGAGTTAGCCCAATTTGAGAGGAACCAAGTCTGGGAACTAGTGCCTAAACCTGAAGGCAAATCCATCATTGACACTAAGTGGGTCTTTAGGAATAAGCTAAATGATCAAGGAGAAATAGTTAGAAATAAAGCCCGCTTAGTAGCTAAGGGATTCAGCCAAGTAGAGGGATTAGATTACGATGAAACTTATGCCCCAGTAGCTAGACTTGAGTCCATTAGAATGTTGTTAGCCTTTGCATCCCATAAAGGATTTAAGCTATACCAAATGGATGTAAAGTCAGCCTTCCTAAATGGATTCATTAAAGAAGAAGTTTATGTAGGACAACCCCCTGGGTTTGAAGACTTAGACAAGCCTGACCACGTTTACAAATTAACTAAAGCTCTATATGGGTTAAAACAAGCACCTAGGGCCTGGTATGAACGTTTATCAACCTACTTAACTTCTAAAGAATTCAAACAAGGACAAATTGACTCAACTTTATTCATTAAAATCCTAGGAAAAGACATATTTATTGCCCAAATTTACGTAGATGACATAATATTTGGATCCACCAACACAAATTTCCTAAAAGAGTTTGTCAAAATAATGGAAAATGAATTTGAAATGAGCTTAGTTGGTGAACTTACCTTTTTCCTAGGACTGCAAATCAAACAAACAAGAGATGGAAACCACATCCATCAATCCAAATATGCTAAAGAGTTAATAAAGAAATTTAAAATGGACAACTCTAAAAGCATAAGTACCCCATGCAACTAATGTAAAAATAGACAGTGACCCTGATGGCAGGCCAGTAGACCTCAAACTATATAGAAGTATGATAGGTAGTCTACTTTACCTTACAGCCAGCAGACCTGACATTCTATTTGCTGTAGGGATGTGTGCTAGATACCAAACCTGTGCTAAGAAACGCACGTAGCACCCTAAAAAGAATACTAAGATATATAAAGGGCACCCTAAATGTAGGATTTGGTATCCTAGAACCTCAACCTTCAATCTGTCAGGGTACTCAACTCTGACTATGCTGGTTGCAAATTAGATAGAAAGAGCACAAGTGGAAGCTGCCAAATGTTAGGAAATAGTTTAGTAAGTTGGTGCAGCAGAAAACAACACTGTGTAGCCCTATCCACAACTGAAGCTGAGTATGTGGCCTTAGGAGAGTGTGTAGCACAACTTTTATGGATGATGCACACTCTTAAGGATTTCCAACTCAACTACACTCAAACCCAAGTCTTCATTGACAATATAAGCTCGATCAATTTAACCAAAAATCAATCCAACACTCCAGGACTAAACACATAGAGGTTAAACACCACTTCGTTAGAGACCATGTAGCCAAGGGTGAGATAGTACTTAAACATATAGACTCAAAATCCAACTTAGCTGATATATTCACAAAACCTTTACCTGAGTCTGAGTTCAGCTCACTAAGAAGGCAGTTAGGATTGTGCTTAGTAGAATAGATTTAGCTCATTATTTTTTTTATCAATTTAAATCAATTCTTTCAAAATGCTTTCAAAATCAGCTCTTACTTAATTTTGAAAAAGTTTTAAAAATAAATTCTTTTATTTTTCGACTTAGTTTTATTTCAAAACTACCCCCTTTCAAAACTAGGGCTTTTTCGCAAATGGACTTAGCTTAGGCCCTAACCCTAGAACTGCATGCACCTATAGATTTAGAAGCCAGCATCTCACAAACACTTTAGGATACTTTGATTGATAACCTAGAAAGGGTTGAGATGCTTAGGTCTTTGCCTTAATTCAAGATGCTTTAAGTCAGTGCATCTGCAGTAATTGGGGCACTAAATACAACTTTTACAGCAATCAAGTTAAGTGTCAAGTTTAGAAAATCTAACTTGAACAGAAACACTTAACTTGACTAACCCTAGCGAAAACTACTGCTTATAACAGTTAGTAAGTAGCTAAATGGGTTAGACAGGTCCCTACAAGAGAAAGTTAATTGATTTGGTCTAAGTCTTGATTCAGTACAGCAAAGTCATGCATTTTTAAAGTTATTTTCATTCTGTAATTTAATTCCTGCTATATTTATCTGATTTTTTGATATATGTCAAAGGGGGAGAGATAGAAAAA
>JAGFNQ010003641.1:48617-69091 GCA_024364735.1 Boesenbergia rotunda
CAAAAATCAAACTAAGTTAGACCAGAACTTTTTCAAAGATTAATTTTGAAAATGAAATTCATTAAACGGCTTTGTCAAGGAAAGGGGTTGATGATCCATAAGGCTAACGGCCAAAGAAGGCCTAGTGCCTCGCCAAGACCTGGAAGCCAATTTTTGAGTTTCAAATTCAAATTACTTTTTGTAAAATTCAAATCTAACACAATTTTCAGTTAAGTATAGATTCAAACATTCTCTTCAAAATAAATTGAAATGTTTTCAAAAAATTAATTAAGGTTTTCAAAATAAACTAACTTTTTTAAAAATAATTTTACTTATCAAAACCTGTCTCACAAAACCTATAAGGCTAACGTGATTGAAAACCCTAGATTTGGGTGAGACAGACTAGGCAGTGAAATTCAATTTAAGCCTATACCTGAATCTAATTAGATCCAATCAAAAAAACTCTTTATGTATAGGAACATAAAGATTTGGACCAATGGATGTTGGATAGCGGTTGCTCCAGACACATGACTGGAGATAAATTGAAGTTCACCCAAACTCAAGCTCAAGAACCTAGGATCAGTGGCATTTGGCAACAATGCTACACTAGAGGTAATTGGGTCAGGTAATATTGAGCTTAAATCTGACTTTATTATTAAGAAAGTTCTTTTGGTTGAAAACTTCAAGTTTAACTTGCTCAGCATAAGTCAGTTATGTGATTCTGGTTATATAGTCACTTTCAACAATTCTGACTGCCTGATTAGAAATGTACAAGACTCAGAAATCATACTTAAGGGCACTAGGAGAAATAATGTATACACTATAAACCTTCCCTCAGCACCCAAATGTATGTTAACTCAGCTAGAACAATCGAACCTCTGGCATAGGAGATTAGGTCATACCAATTTGAGAACTATCTCAAAAATCACCCAACTTGGCCTAATCAAAGGTATCCCCAAATTAAAAATAATGAAAACCTAATATGTGAATCATGTAATCAAGGTAAACAAACCAAATCTAATCACAAATCAATTCAATCTGACCTAACTCAAACCACACTTGAGCTCCTGCACCTTGACCTATTTGATTCACATGGAGCCAAGTCACTAAGCAGAATCGATACTGCTTAGTAACAGTTGATGACTATTTAGTTTACCTGGGTTAGGTTTCTAAAAACCAAAGATGAAACCTTAAAACTATTTAATGATTTCTGTAAATTAGTTGAAAATCAAAACGATACTAAAATTAAAAGACTTAGGAGTGATCACGGGGGAGAATTTGAAAATCAACGGTTTGAGGAATTTTGTAAGATCAATGGGTATTTACATGAATTTTCATGTCCTAGAACCCCCCAACAAAATGGGATAGTAGAAAGAAGAAATAGAACATTACAGGAAGCCGCTAGGGCTATGCTCAACGAATTTAACTTAGCAAACCAATTCTGGGCAGAAGCTATCAGTACGGCTTGTTACATCCAAAATAGGGTTCTGATTAACAAACGACACAATAAAACACCCTATGAGCTGTACTACCATAGGCTCCCAAATCTGCACTACCTAAGGGTCTTTGGATGTAAAGCTCATATCCTAAACACCAAAGACTACTTAGGGAAATTTCAGTCCAAATCAACCCCAGGTATCTTCCTAGGATACTCAACCACAAGTAGAACCTATAGAGTTTACAACAAACAAACTAAGAAAATTGAAGAAACAACTAACTTAATATTTGATGAAGAAGTCAACTCAACATTTGATAAACTAGACCTAAATTCATCAAGTTCTGATCAAGACAATAATGAACAAACCAGTGAACCCTTTATTGAATCCTTAAACGAACTAACTATTGAACCAATTAATGAGTCAACTGAACCAATTATCGAACCAACAAATGAACTAGCTCAAAGAGTCGAATCAAATAGTGAACCAAACCGACCAGCCGGACCTGAGGCTGAACCAAGTTCTAGAAGAACCAAGAAACCCAGACTTAGTCACCCAACCGATCAAATTATGGGTGATCCAACTCTAGGAGTCAGGACTAGATCCTCCTATAGAAACCTTAGTCAAATAGCTATGATATCAAAAATAGAACCAAAAATGATAGATGAAGTGTTACCTGACCCGGATTGGATCATAGCTATGCAAGAAGAGTTAGCCCAATTTGAGAGGAACCAAGTCTGGGAACTAGTGCCTAAACCTGAAGGCAAATCCATCATTGACACTAAGTGGGTCTTTAGGAATAAGCTAAATGATCAAGGAGAAATAGTTAGAAATAAAGCCCGCTTAGTAGCTAAGGGATTCAGCCAAGTAGAGGGATTAGATTACGATGAAACTTATGCCCCAGTAGCTAGACTTGAGTCCATTAGAATGTTGTTAGCCTTTGCATCCCATAAAGGATTTAAGCTATACCAAATGGATGTAAAGTCAGCCTTCCTAAATGGATTCATTAAAGAAGAAGTTTATGTAGGACAACCCCCTGGGTTTGAAGACTTAGACAAGCCTGACCACGTTTACAAATTAACTAAAGCTCTATATGGGTTAAAACAAGCACCTAGGGCCTGGTATGAACGTTTATCAACCTACTTAACTTCTAAAGAATTCAAACAAGGACAAATTGTCTCAACTTTATTCATTAAAATCCTAGGAAAAGACATATTTATTGCCCAAATTTACGTAGATGACATAATATTTGGATCCACCAACACAAATTTCCTAAAAGAGTTTGTCAAAATAATGGAAAATGAATTTGAAATGAGCTTAGTTGGTGAACTTACCTTTTTCCTAGGACTGCAAATCAAACAAACAAGAGATGGAAACCACATCCATCAATCCAAATATGCTAAAGAGTTAATAAAGAAATTTAAAATGGACAACTCTAAAAGCATAAGTACCCCCATGTCAACTAATGTAAAAATAGACAGTGACCCTGATGGCAGGCCAGTAGACCTCAAACTATATAGAAGTATGATAGGTAGTCTACTTTACCTTACAGCCAGCAGACCTGACATTCTATTTGCTGTAGGGATGTGTGGTAGATACCAAACCTGTGCTAAGAAAACGCACGTAGCATCCCTAAAAAGTATACTAAGATATATAAAGGGCACCCTAAATGTAAGGATTTGGTATCCTAGAACCTCAACCTTCAATCTGTCAGGGTACTCAAACTTTGACTATGCTGGTTGCAAATTAGATAGAAAGAGCACAAGTGGAAGCTGCCAAATGTTAGGAAATAGTTTAGTAAGTTGGTGCAGCAGAAAACAACACTGTGTAGCCCTATCCACAACTGAAGCTGAGTATGTGGCCTTAGGAGAGTGTGTAGCACAACTTTTATGGATGATGCACACTCTTAAGGATTTCCAACTCAACTACACTCAAACCCAAGTCTTCATTGACAATATAAGCTCGATCAATTTAACCAAAAATCTAATCCAACACTCCAGGACTAAACACATAGAGGTTAAACACCACTTCGTTAGAGACCATGTAGCCAAGGGTGAGATAGTACTTAAACATATAGACTCAAAATCCAACTTAGCTGATATATTCACAAAACCTTTACCTGAGTCTGAGTTCAGCTCACTAAGAAGGCAGTTAGGATTGTGCTTAGTAGAATAGATTTAGCTCATTATTTTTTTTATCAATTTAAATCAATTCTTTCAAAATGCTTTCAAAATCAGCTCTTACTTAATTTTGAAAAAGTTTTAAAAATAAATTCTTTTATTTTTCGACTTAGTTTCATTTCAAAACTACCCCCTTTCAAAACTAGGGCTTTTTCGCAAATGGACTTAGCTTAGGCCCTAACCCTAGAACTGCATGCACCTATAGATTTAGAAGCCAGCATCTCACAAACACTTTAGGATACTTTGATTGATAACCTAGAAAGGGTTGAGATGCTTAGGTCTTTGCCTTAATTCAAGATGCTTTAAGTCAGTGCATCTGCAGTAATTGGGGCACTAAATACAACTTTTACAGCAATCAAGTTAAGTGTCAAGTTTAGAAAATCTAACTTGAACAGAAATACTTAACTTGACTAACCCTAGCGAAAACTACTGCTTATAACAGTTAGTAAGTAGCTAAATGGGTTAGACAGGTCCCTACAAGAGAAAGTTAATTGATTTGGTCTAAGTCTTGATTCAGTACAGCAAAGTCATGCATTTTTAAAGTTATTTTCATTCTGTAATTTAATTCCTGCTATATTTATCTGATTTTTTGATATATGTCAAAGGGGGAGAGATAGAAAAAGAGAGAGTTTAGAGTTTAAAATTTTCAAATTTCTTCAACAACTCTATCCTCTATTAAAAAAGTATCAAGTTTCTAAGTACTTAAGCTTTTCAAATTTACTAAGTACTTAAGCGTTTCAAAAAATTTCTAAAGTACTTAAGCCTTTTAAATTTATAAAGTACTTAAGCTTTTTATTTACTAAGTATTTAAGTTTTTTAATAAGTACTTAAGCTTTTAAATTTACTAAGTACTTAAGTTTTTCAAATCCTACTTAAATTATTTCAAAAATTTACTGAGTACTTAAGTGTTTCAAATCCTACTAAGTACTTAACTTAAAGGTTTCAAAACTTATGAGTACTTAAACTTAAGGCTTCAAATTTTTTGTAAGTACTCTAAACTCATGCTTTCAAAAATTCCTCTATGTACTTTTAAAACTTAAGTTATCAAAAGATTTCCAAAGTACCTAAACTTAAGTTTTCAAAAGTGAAAAATCATTCTAAGTAAATCTTTTATAAAAACTTAGAACCCCACGAAGTTTTGAAAAATCTAGGGGGAGATTCTCTTCAGGGGGAGGAAACAAATTTTTATGCTTTTGATTAAACTTAACTTTTTTAACTAGGGTTGCCATAAATCAAAAATGAGGAGATTGTTGGTGCAGAAAGCACCAAAGTCAAACCTGTGTTTTGATAATGGCAACAGGGTTCAAAAGTTAAGTCTTATGTGTTATCTAACATGTCACTTGAGTGTGCAGAGTAAAAAGCCCTAGCAAAGGACTGCTAGGCACTGGCGAAGGAATGCCAGAGTGAAAAGCCCTAGCGAAGGAATGCTAGGCACTGGTGAAGGAATGCCAGAATGAAAAGCCCTGGCGAAGGACAGCTAGGCTCCAGGCGAAGGACAGCTTGGGACTGAAGCCCTAGCGAAGGAATGCTAGGCACCGGGCGAAGGACAGCTCAGCATCCAAGACCTGGCAAAGGACCGTCAGGCAAAAGTCCAACCAGAGGAATGGTTGGCATCAGGTACACTCTCCCGAGAGGAGTAGGTGAGGACGCGTTCCCCGTCGAGGGAACAGTAGGCGTTGGTTCGACCTAGGGTTCCATTTTGGAGACCCAAAGTCAGAACCAAGACAGCTAAGGTTGTATAAACTAACAATTTATTGTTTCATTGTGTTTTGGACTAACCCTGGATGCAAGACCGAAGGAACGTGTGTCTGCAGCTCAGAGAGCCTCAAAGGAATAAGGCAATAGCTGACCAGGGCGCCCGGAGTGTCCCAGGCGCCCCCAAGGTGAACACAAAAAACAAGAAACCAAAGCAAAGTTTCGACAGTTCAACTCCCGGGCGCCCCCGTGCTCCAGGGCACCCCCAGCGTCCCGGGCGCCCCCAGCGCCAACTGCCGAAGCAGCTCCCTTCGAAGCCAGCAGATGAAACTTTGACCCGGTTAACCCGGGCTCCCCGAGCGCTCCGGGCGCCCCGGTCAAAGCGGATCCCGAAGGTAAAGGGATCAGACGCTGACCGAGACATTGTCGGATCAACCGACACGTGGGGGGGCGCCCCCGACGTCCCGGGCGCCCCCGACGTCCCGGGCGCCCCCAGGCCCTATATAAAGGGCCCTCGACCCCAAGCTTCAAACAACACTTCAATTCAACGCTTCAACACTCTTCTGCTCCCGCGCTCTGCCCCAGAAACCTTCCAACTTGAGCTGACGACGTCCTGCTGCTCCGAAAAAAGTCAATCCACTCCGGACGTCGATAAAGAAGAGTGATTTTCAATTTACTGCACTTACTCTGTAATCAATATTTGTAAATTATTTTTGCGCCTATATAGAATTGCCCAAAGTAAACGGTCAACGACCGTGGGCGTTGGAGTAGGAGTCGACTTAGGCTCCGAACCAAGTAAAACCTCCCGTGTTTGCGTTGTGTGTTTTTAACTTCCGCTATGCAATTACTCTTAGTTTTCAAATCCGAAAGTTTTCCGATATTCACCCCCCCTCTATCGGTTCTCTCGATCCAACATATTTCTCTTAAATTGTCCGAAATTTTTTTAACGATATTCACCCCCTATCGATTTACTCCGATCCAACAAGTGGTATCAGAGCGGGTGGCTCAAACTTGGTGCAACCACCAGTTTGAGAAGTTTTTTTTTGGATTTATGATTTTTTTTTAATTCTTTTCGCTCAGATTTTTCATTAATCGAGGTTGGTGCAACACCACTCGATCTTTTCATTATTATTAATTTAGACCCGCACTACTAATCCAAGACTCAGTCTTGGAACATATTTTTTTGTTCTTTTCTATTTCAGTAAATCCTAATGGCCATGCAAGAGGGATACAGCACTGCTAGACCTCCTCTTTTCAGTGGAGAGGACTTCTCCTACTGGAAAAGCAGGATGGAAGTCCACCTGAAAACTCAGGTGGACATGTGGATAATCATCCAGTCTGGGATGGAAATTCCCAAGAACACAGAAGGAGTGGCACAACATTATACTGAATGGGATGCCTCGCTGAAGAAAAACATTGAGGCCGATGGACTTTGCAATGCGGCTTGACTAATGAAGAGCTGAACTAGGTGGGACCCTTCAACATCGTGAAGGAGCTTTGGAACAAGCTGATCGAGCTGCATAAAGGCACTTCCGACACGAGGATCAACAAAAGAGATTTGTTGATGAACAGACTCTACACAATCAAGATACACGACGGTGAGACTGCAGCTCAGCTTCACGCCAGAATCCAGGAGCTGATGAACGGGTTGCACACGATAGGTCACACGGTTGAAAACCGTGACCTAATCAGGTATACGTTAAATTCTTTCCCAAGAAACTCACTGTGGGCATCTATGGTAGATGCCTACAAAGTTTCGAGGAATTTATCTGAAATAAAATTAGATGAACTCTTTTCCGAATTAGAACTGCACGAATTGACTAACACTACCTTGATCGAGAAAGGTATAACCTTTGTTGTAGGAAAATCTCAAGGAAAAGCCCCCAAGAAAAATCCTCAACCAGCACCTGAGTCTGACTCAGCCTCAGAATCAGAAGATAGCGAAGGGGATCGACCCAAGCTGGTTCGGCTAGCTCAAGATTATTACAAGGAACTCAAGTACCAAACGAGCAAGAAGAAATCATGCCGAAGAAAGGAAGATCCAGCAGAACCTTCAACAAGCTCAAAGAGCAAGACTAATGTCACCTGCTATGAATGCAACAAGAAGGGATATTTCAAGTCAGAGTGCCCCAATCTGAAGGAAACAAAGAAGGCGCGAAGAAAGGAGGCTCTCCAAGCCACCTGGGACGAATCCTCTTCCGAAGAAGAAGAAGAAGTCCCGCACGTAAATCTTCTCGCCCTAACAGCCTCTGAAGACGTCGACTCCGGATCGGAATCAAAACCAGATGACGGAAGACTCACAATCTTAGAAAATGGGCAAATCACGGTAAGAGGTTACTCAGAATATGAACTTTCAAAATTAATTTCTTATTTATCTCGCAACTTGGCGAAAGCCAAAATCCGGGTTGAGTCCCTCCGACAGGAGGTAAAACTCCTAAAAGAGGAAGTCAACTCGAGGTCCTTGACTGAGCCAGTTCAGGAAGGAAGATTAACCCAAGTTCAAAAACTTGAGGAATAGAATTCCTCCCTGAAGACTCAAGTCAAAGAATTCAGAGTTGCCTTAGAACGGTTCACTTTGGGTTCCAAGGGTCTTGACATGATCCTTGGAAAGCAGAAGTTCGTTCTTAACCGATCCGAACTCGGTTGTCGAACACAGTCAAGACAACGCTGTTATTATGCTGTATTGAACCAATCCAGAACCCAAGTCCAAGCTTGGGACCCCAAGTTCTATTTGAACAAACAAGCTGGACCAAACCAGTATTTGATCCCCAAGGACAAGATTCACATCTTGCCTAACCATTATCGAGGCTATAGTCCAGGGGGCCCCAATATAAAAACCATATTTATAATTAGATAATTTTTTTTGTTAATTGCATGCTTGATTGTTTATTTTTGCAATTTTTTATTATCATGCTTAGATTTAGGACTGGTTAGTTTAAGGATAAAATGATTTATTTGAAACTTGAACAACCAAGTATTGGGTGGAGGTGAGATGATAGTACGTTAGGGAAGCCCTTCTAATAAGATCAAGTATACTCTACTTGGTCTGTTTAATCTGGTGGAACTAGCCGAAGCTACCGATCCAAGACCCAAACTAGTTAGACCAGAATTTCTCAAAAAGTAATTTTGAAAATGAAATTTCGTTAAAAGGCTTTGTCAAGGAAAGGGTTAATGATCCAATAAGACTACGACCAAAGAAGACCTTTTGCCTCGCCAAGACCTGGAAGCCAATTTTCAAAATTCAAATTTAATTTACTCTTTGCCAAATTTTAATCTAACACAAATTTCAAGTAATCTTAGAGTCAACCACTTTTCAAAATCAATAAACTTAACCTTATAAAATTTTCAAATTAATCAGATGTCTTCAAAATTAACCATGTTTTTTTTTAAATTAAAATCTTTAATTTTTGAAAACCTGTCTCACAATACCTATAAGGTTAACATGATTGATAACACTAGATTGGGTGAGATAGACTAGGATGTGAAAATCAATTTAAGCTATCCCTAATTCTAAAGGATCCAAATCAACAAATACTTTATGTGTAGGAACATAAAGATTTGGACCAGTGGATGTTGGATAGTGGATGCTCTAGATACATGACTGGCGACAAATTGAAATTCACCAAAATCAAGTTCAAGAACCTAGGCTCAGTAGCATTTGGCAACAATGCTACACTCAAAGTCATTGGGTCAGGTAACATTGAACTCAAGTCTGATTTTGTAATTAAAAAGGTACTCTTGGTTGAAAATTTCAAGTTTAATTTGCTTAGTATAAATCAACTATGTGATATTGGCTACGTAGTTACATTCACCAACTTGGATTGCCTGATTAGAAACCTTCAAGACTCAGAAGTCATGCTTAAGGGTACTAGGAAAAATAATGTTTATACCATTAATTTACCTTTAGTACCAAAATGCTTCTTGACTCAATTAGAAGAATCCAACCTCTGACATAGGAGATTAGGTCACACTCATGTTAAACTAATTTCCAAAATTACCAAACTCGGTTTAATTAAAGGTGTACCAAGAATTAAGAATTTTGAAAACACAATTTGTAACTCATGTAACCAAGGCAAGCAAACTAAGTCAAACCACAAATCAATTCAATCAGACTTAACCCAAACCACACTTGAGCTCCTACACCTTGACCTATTTGATTCACATGGAGTCAAGTCACAAAACGGGAATCGGTACTGCTTAGTAATTATCGATGATTACTCTAGGTTTACCTGGGTTAGGTTCCTAAAAACCAAAGTTGAAACTTTGAACTTATTTATTGACCTATGTAAAATGATTGAAAACCAAAATGATACTAAAATCAAACGACTTAGAAGTGATCACGGGGGAGAATTTGAAAATCAACGGCTTGAAGAATTATGCAAAATAAATGGGTACATACATGAATTTTCTTGTCCTAGAGCCCCCCAACAAAATGGGATAGTGGAGAGAAAGAATAGAACCCTTCAGGAAGCCGCTAGAACCGTGCTAAATAAATTTAACTTAGCTAATCAATTTTGGACAGAAGCGGTAAGTACAACATGTTACATCCAAAACAGGGTTCTAATTAACAAAAGGCATAATAAAACACCCTATGAATTATATTATCATAGACTGCCAAACCTACACTACCTAAGAGTCTTTGGGTGCAAAGTCCATATCTTGAACACCATGGACTTGTTGGATCAAGAGAAAACGATAGAGGGGGGGGGGGGTGAATATCGTAAGTCGTTTCGGATTGAAAAGAAGAATACGCAGCGAAAAAATTAAAACTAAACAACACACAAACACCAAGATTTTACTTGGTTCGGAGTCGTGGTCGGCTCCTACTCCAAGGCCCATGGTCGTTGACTATTTACTGCGGGCAATTCTATATGTGCGCAAAAAGGTTTACAAGCAGATATTACAATTGCAGTATAGTAAACTTAAAAAGGACAGCTCTTCATTATCGACGTCCGGTGTGGAATGTATCTCGGAGCAGAGGGACGTCGTCGACGCTTGTATCTCGAGTTGGGTGGTTTCTGGGGCAGAGCACTTGCGTAGAAGAGCGTGTTGGCGTTTGGAAGCAGTGATGATGAAGCCTTGGGGTCGAGGGGCTTTTTATAGCCTCCCGGGGCGCCCTGAACGTTGGGGGCGCCCCCCCCCCCCCCCACGTGTCAGCTGATCCGAGCAAGTCTCGGTCAACCCTTATCCCACTCGAATAGGGCTGAGAGTTGACTGTGGGGGCGCCCTGGTTGACTCGATCCGCTGGCTTCTCGCTGGCTTGACTCTATCCGCTTCGTTGGCTTGAGCCCGGGGCGCCCAAGGCATCCGGGGTGCCCGGGAGCATGGGGGCGCCCCGCCCAGTGAGCTTCCGAAGCATACTTTTGCTGAACTTATGTTTGGCTTGTACTTAGGGCGCCCGGGTCCTTCCGGGTGCCCAACCCAGCTGTTGCCTCACTCCTTTGAGGCTTTCTGAGCTGCAGACACTCGTTCCTTCGGTCCTGCATCCAGGGTGTTGGGACCGGGTGCATGTTGACAAGGATACGGGTTCGTAAAATTTTAAATTTTTACGTGCAGCGGAAGAATTAGCATAAAATAATTTCTCAAATTACTTTAACCACGTATCTAGCATGCAACCTTATGATGTGTTGACATGATCATAAATTAAAACTTTGTGGAAAAGTAAACTAATTTACTAAGTACCTCGCGTAACTCGAAGTAAGGGACGAGATCCAACCGTAGCGTCCCTTGGAAGCTCCGCCTCTATTCGCGTCCACGCCAAGTTCTCTTCGGGATGACTTCGCTAAGTCACGAGTTTTGTGCCGACGAGAACTACTAGATTCTCTAAAGGCACAACTAGAAGATCAAGAAAGAAGAAAGGAAACTAACCACCAAGAATCGGAATCTAAATTCCGGGAAGGAAGGAGATGTGATCCGCTTCTTCTTCTTCTTGGTTGGCTTCTCCTTCGTGTTGATGGCTCACGGCAAGTGTGAGGTGCGCCGGCCCTAGCTCTCAACGAGGGCGCCGGCCCAAAGGGGAAGAGAGTAAGAGAGAGAGAGCGAGGAAGCTACTAATCTCTTGATTACTCAATTGATTAGAATTCAAGGCTTGCCTTTGGTTCCTTTATATAGTAACCTCTCCCTTACCAAGTCTCCCTCTTAACAGAATTTTCATAACAAATTTATCCTATAAATTCTCTTATGAATTATTCTGTTTAAGCCAAGTTTTATTATAACTAACCTTATAATAAAACAAATACTTCTCTCTTTTAATTATGGAATAAAATTTGTATAAAATTTTCTTATCATGGATAAATCAATTCATAATTGATTTTATAAATTAAAATTAAACCAATTCATGGTTCATTTTAATTTCCATAAAAAGAATAAATTTACTACAAATTTTTTTATAAATCTCTTTATATAAATTTCTTTATATATCAATTTATTTATCCATAATTTATAAAACAAATCACGCTAGATTTATTTTATTAATTAAACCAATTAAATTGGTTTATTCCCCTTTTAATGGACGGCCAAACCAAGAGGGTGGACACCCTCTTTGGTCGGCTAAACCAAGCCGATCCCATCGCGAATTAAACTCATTTAATTCGCCCAATAAGCCTTCAAAAGACTTAGCCATTTTTAGCTTCCATTGCGCCTCTGATAAATTCAGATTCGACTTATTTCTCTTGACCGGAAAATCCAATTTTCAACTCATTTTAAATCCCTCAAATTACTCGTAGTGCGTGTGACTAAATAGGCTTTCGATTTATGTTGGTCGTCTATAATCAACCAATTATAGAACGATCATGAGTGGCACCTAGTAGTACATCATGACCCCCAATTAATTGAAAGATCAACGGTTTGACCTCAGAAGTAATTTTGAAACCCTTCAACAGCTCTAATGAATCGTGCCCCATTCCCTTCACCATCTTATACCCACTTGGTTCAGGACATGGTCTGTTTGTGTCAGTCCCCACTAGACTGACTACGTCACACCTAGCCCAAGTAGTATCTTTCTCGTCCTTTGGATTTCTAATTACTCTCATGTATTTAAGAGACTCACACTCTAAACATGATATGCTCTGGCCAGAGGCTTTGAGTAACAATCGGACGATAGGCCTGGGTATACATCTCCTCGCAAGGAGTGGTGAATCCTTTGTAGGCTGTTCAAACATCTTCGGGCACTTTGGCTTATACCCAATCATCCTGGGTCCACACCTCCTTGGAGATGCTTGCTTAAGATGTTAAAGTATAAGTCTCCATGACCAAGATGACTTGAACACCGCAAGTCAAAGGAACATCGCACTTAAGCTGCAGTAAGAACTTCATTGACATATCTATATGTAGATTACCATATGAAGTTTTACGGCTAGTCACTCCAATGAACTAGTTCCCTTAACTAGCATCCATGTTTATCTCCGGACATCCCAATGTCACCAGCCAGTGAGAATCAGCTGATTAGAGAATAACCCATGCTAGTCTCAACAGAATTGATAGTGTCTGTTTTTATCAATTCATCGACTAGGGATATTTTCAATACTTCACAATTGCACATTTAGAGATAATCACTAGTTGTGATCCCATCACAAATTTTCTTATGCTGTGAATTGTATTGCGGACATTCAGTAGATGAGTTTAAGATCCCAATCAAATACACAAACATGAATACTCAAATAGTGAATTATCATTTATTAAAATAAATGTTTACAATCATAAGGCGATTGCCTTAGGACACTTCTCTCATATCACTAACACAGGGTTAGTACCAAACAAGATAGAGCAATTATGTTAGTGAGTCTTACAGCCATAGCTGTCTTGGTTCTGTCTTTGGGTCTCCAAAATCGAGCCCTAGGTCGAACCGACGCCTACTGTTCCCTGTACGGGGAATGCGTCCTCACCTACTCCTCCCAGGAGAATTTACTTGATGCCAACCGGCTTCTCCGGTTGGACTTTTGCCCAACAGTCCTTCGCCAGGTGTCTAGCTGTCCTTCGCCAGGTCTTCAGTTCCAAGCAATCCTTCGCCTGGTGCCTAGCAGTCCTTCGCTAGGGCTTTGTATCCTAGCATTCCTTCGCCAGGTGCCTAGCATTCCTTCGCTAGGGCTTATCCTGGCATTCCTTCGCCAGGTGCCTAGCATTCCTTCGCTAGGGCTTTGTATCTTGGCATTCCTTCGCCAGGTGCCTAGCATTCCTTCGCTAGGGCTTTGTATCTTGGCATTCCTTCGCCAGGTGCCTAGCATTCCTTCGCTAGGGCTTTATTTCCTGCACACTTAATGAGCATGTTAGATAAACATTACATCTTAACTTTTGAACACTTTTGCCATTATCAAAACACAGGTTCGACTTGGGTGCTGTCTGCACCAACAGGACTACCTAGGTATGTTTCAATCCAAATCAACCCTAGGGATCTTCCTAGGATATTCAACAACTAGTAGGGCCTATAGGGTTTACCATAAACAAACTCATAAAATTGAAGAAACTACTAACTTAATTTTTGATGAGGAAATTGAACCAAAAGCTGATAATCAAAAATTAAACCAATCAAATACTGATCAGGAAGACAATGAACAACAATTGAATCGTCAATTGAACCATTGATTGAACATCTAAATGAACTGACTCTTGAACCAACTACTGAGGTCTCAACTCAACATATAACTGAACCGACCCATGTAGTTGAACCAAACACTGAACCGAACCATCCAGCTGGACCTGAGCCTGAACCAAGTACAAGAAGAATCATGAAACCCAGACTCAGCCACCCTTCTGATCAAATTATGGGTGATCCAACCTTAGGAGTCAGAACTAGGTCTTCCTATAGAAATCTTAGTTAAATCGCGTTAATTTCAAAAATTGAACCTAAGACTATAGAGGAAGGCCTACCTGACCCTGATTGGATCATAGCCATGCAGGAGGAGTTAGCCCAATTTGAAAGAAACCAAGTCTGGGAACTAGTACCTAAACCTGAAGGTAAATCTGTTATAGATACTAAGTGGGTATTCAGAAACAAATTAAATGATCAAGGGGAAATTGTTAGAAATAAAGACCGCTTAGTAGCTAAAGGTTTTAGTCAGGTCGAAGGATTAGACTATGAAGAAACATATGCCCCAGTAGCCAGACTTGAGTCAATTAGAATGTTGTAAGCCTTTGCAGCCCATAGAGGGTTCAAGCTATACCAAATGGATGTTAAGTCTGCCTTTTTGAATGAGTTCATCAAAGAAGAAGTTTATGTAGGACAACCACCAGGATTTGAGGACCTAGAAAAACCTGAGTATGTCTTTAAACTTAGAAAAGCACTATATGGGCTGAAACAAGCACCTAGGGCACGGTATGAACATTTATCAACTTATCTAATTTCTAAGAAATTTAATCAAGGTCAAATTGACTCCACCCTTTTTGTTAAAACCTTAGAAAAAGATATTTTCATTGCCCAAATTTAAGTCGATGATATAATTTTTGGATCCACCAACTCTAACTTTTTAAAAGAATTTGTAAATATAATGGAAAGTGAATTTGAAATGAGCTTGGTAGGTGAGCTCAACTTTTTCTTAGGATTACAAATTAAACAGACTAGAGATGGTAATTATGTTCACCAATCTATGTATGCTAAAGAGTTAATAAAGAAATTTAAAATTGATAACTCCAAAAGCATGTAACGACCCGGAAAATTCTCTTAATACTTCTTTAAAATATTAAGCATGTCTAGATAATTTTCTGAGGAACCTAGAAATATTAATGCTAACCTTGGCCTAGAAAATCCATGTTTTCTCATTTAAATTGGGAAAAAGGGCACTAATGGGCCTTATATGGGCTTTTTTAGTACCATAATTTTTGGTGGATTTTAGGTGGAAATTAGTATAAATATAAAGGGATTTTAATAGGAAATATTAACCTAATTATGGGGGAATTTTTAAGGAATTTTCAAAAATACTAGGAAAAATAAAATAAAATAAGTGGGAAAAAAATTGTGCAACTACCAAGGATTGAACCTTGGACCTCTTGTAAAACCATGTATGCACTAACCAACTCACCTAGCAAGGTATTGTTAGGAGGGAATGAAGTGGATATTGGTTAAGGCATAGAAGAAGATGAAGGGTCATGGAGAGACTCTTCATTTACCTCCTTAATGGGCTATAAAGAGGGGGGTTTTGGGAGTTACCTCTTCCTTCCATCACTTTGCAATTTCTTCCTCTTCCTCCCCTCATCCTAGCCGAACACCCAAGGAAGGGTTCTCCCTTGGAAAAAGCTCCACAAGAGGTCTTATCTCCAAGATCTAAGGGTTCTTCCAAGGATACAAGGACAAGGGGGTTCAAGGGTCCAAAGATCTTACCATTTCCTTCTCTTTCAAGGTTCGAAAAATCAAGAAACCCAAGGTAAGACTCCCTCACCTGTGGTATAATAGTTCTTTATATTTTAGCATGATTTATTGGTTGGTTTTTGGGACTTGAGGTTGAAAGAAACAAAACCAACACCCTAGAGACCCTATGGGTTTCGGCCACAATGTTTTAGGGTCCATAATGATGATAAAAATCTTTATAATGTTATTTAATGTTCCCTTATGATGTTTAGAGGTTAAGTATAATTTTTGGGAATTTTTGGAGTACCCTAGGACACCCTAGGGTTTCGGCCAACATGAAAGAAACAAAATCAACACCCTAGAGACCCTATGGGTTTCGGCCACAATGTTTTAGGGTCCATAATGATGCTAAAAATCTTTATAATGTTATTTAATGTTCCCTTATGATGTTTAGAGATTAAGAATAATTTTTGGGAATTTTTGGAGTACCCTAGGATACCCTAGGGTTTCGGCCAACAACAAGAACCCTTGTGTAGGGTTGGGTTTAAAACCTCAAGTGTTTGTTTTATGTATTGTCATGATATAAGGGAGATGGAGGGTATTTATGTGAATGTTTCACATGGCCTAGAGACCCTATAGGTTTCGGCCAAGTACCCTAATAGGGTGGAAAGTTAGGACTCATTTCAAGTAAGGGCCCCAAATGGCCCTATGGTAAGGTATGGTTGGTGTATAACAATTGATTTGGGGATTTTAATGGAAATTTTTCCATGCCCCATGGCCTTGAAGTTTCGGCCAAGAGCAAGATTAGGGTTAAAGGATTAGGATTGGCCTTAAGTATGGAATCAAATGTTTCCTATGGCCTAGTATGTATGTATGGGATGTTGTTTGGGGAAGTTATGTGAAGCTTCATGAACCTATGGTTCCTTGGGGCTTTCGGCCAAGGGCCTAACCTAGGGTTAGGGTTGGGTTAAACCTCCAAAGATGCTTGTGTATGAGTTACCAAGATATATGTTTAAGTAAGATGGAAGAAGTTCTATGTTAACCAAACCCTTAGTTTGTATGTCATGAATTATATGTTAAGTCATAGATGTTTAGACATGTGCCATGATTTATGAATGATATGTATGTATGCCATGTCTTATGAATGATATGCCATGTTTTATGAATAATATGCATGTATGCCATGTCTTATGAATGATACGTATGTATGCCATTTTTATGAATAAGATATATGTATGCCATGTCTTATGAATGAGGTTAAAGTACATGCCTTTAAGGCATAATGATGAATGAAGTATGATAAGAATATGATGAATGAATGATGATGAATGAAAGTATGATGAATGAATGATGATGAATGAAAAAGCATGTGAAAGCATTTTATTTTATTTTATGGCTTGTACCGGACCTAAGTAAGGTCCACGGTTCTGGACTACCGATGAAGCTGTCACGGTTCGGACTACCGATGAAGCTGTCCTTACGGTTCGGGACTACGATGAAGCTGTCCTTACCCTAGTAGGTCGAGATTAGCTACCTCGTATTTACTTAGGGATGCGCGCATATGATGAATGAATGTGGTACAAGCCAGGGCCCAATGAATGTTATGATTATGTTAAAGTATTTAAAAGCATGTTTTTAAAGATTAAGCATCCTTATATATATATGCAATTGCCACATGCATTCATCCATGTTATGCATTATACTTATGATAAGAATATTATGCATAGTAAGTTTATGCAAGGTATATTTATGCAAATGATTTTATGTATGTTTATGCTAAGTTAGAATGCCATGATTTTATTTATGTTCATGATAGTTTAGGATGCCATGATTTATTTATGTTTATGTTAATTAGAATGCCATGATTTTATTTATGTTCATGATAGTTAGGATGCCATGATTTAATTATGTTTATGCTAGGTTAGAATGCCATGATTTTATTTATGTTCATGATAGTTTAGGATGCCATGATTTAATTATGTTTATGCTAGGTTAGAATGCCATGATTTTATTTATGCTCATGTTAATTATGATGCCATGATTTAATTATGTTTATGCTAGGATAGAATGCTATGATTTTATTTATGTCCATGCTAAGTTATGTTGCCATGATTTAATTGTGTTTATGCTAAGTTCGGATGCCATGATTTTATTTAGGTTCATGTTAGGAATGTTTATGAGGTTATGTTATTATGTTTATGTCTATGCCAAGAATTATGCCATGCTATGAATGTTTATGATGTTTATGTCTATGCCAAGTATTATGCCAAGCCATGAATGTTTTTATGTTTATGTATATGCTATGCTATGAAAGTGACTAAGTTATGTTCAAGTCATGTCAAAGGTATGCTAAGTGCTCATAAAGACTTATGTGCTGAGTAAAGCACTAAGTATGTTAATGTTTAAGATGCTCATGATTAAGTGATGAATGGTTTTAGTGAGTAGGAAAGAGTCTTACTAAGCCTGTGTGCTTATAGTCTTATTTTCCTTATACCGCAGATCACGCAAGGGGACCGTAAGGAAGCAGCAGGAGGGCAATAAAGTATGTGTGTGATAGTGACTTGGCCACGAGACCATATGTTTGCTCGTTTTATGATAGAACTTTACCTCTACTAGTATGTGCTTGAATGTGACTCTATGACATGATGCTATGTATGACATGATGCTAAGAATGACATGATGATAAGTATGACATGATGCTAAGTATGACATGATATGATGTTAGGTATAAAGTTAATATGCCAAGTTCCCATGTTATGATGTTAGGAAGGGTAGTAAGTGCATGTAGGTGTAAGTTAAAGGTTTCCGCTGCATTATGATGTCTACATGCCCTAAGTATGTTAACGTAACGCCGCTTTATGAAAAGAAAAAAAAAGCGGGCGTTACAGGTTGGTATCAGAGCAGTAACCATCTCACTACACACACATCAAGCCCTCTTCCTGCCGCTTCCAAGTAAGTACCTCTTTACATATCTTATAGTAGGAAGATGTCTTATGATTTTAAGGTATGACAGTATGAACGATATTTATGATGAAAAGTACGTTACGATATGTAACGACGAATGATACTTTATTTTATTTTATTTTAGGAATTAAATATTTGGAATAATATAGGGGTAGGAAAAAAAAACTGATACTGGCCATACTTGTCTTTGGTGAAGAAAAGCATGGCTAGAAGACAGAGTAACCGGCTTAACGAGACGACCCCAACGCCTGACCTGATGCAACTAGTAAACCAGCTCCAACGTCAGGTTACCGAGCAGCAGCAAACTATTAACACCTTAATGAACCAACAGGAAAATTCTACTACTCCACCAGTGAATCAGACTGCTGCGCCTGTGGCGCCTACGGTTACACACACTCCTCCGCCGAGCTCGACCACTGTGGCACGACAGGAGGCTTATTTGATCCAGTGGTTAAGACTGAAACCGGAGAATTTCTCGGGTACTGGCGAACCATGGGACGCCCAGGCATGGTTCAAGACGGTGGAAAGTACACTGGAACTGCTGGACTGGCCTGAGCATGAGAAGGTCAAGTGCGCATCATTCTGCCTTTCTGGGGATGCCAGAATGTGGTGGGAGAGGGTCAGGACCAAGAGACAAGTAAACCAGATGGCGTGGGCCGATTTCGAATCAGAATTCTTTGAAGAATTCTTCAATATGCGGGTTACAACCAAACACTACGACGAGTTTACGGAATTCCGGCAGGGCAACCTCTCGGTCAATGAAGCCGTGAAGAAATTTAATCGACTGGCCCGTCTGTGCCCTGAGCTGGTCCGCACAGAGAAAGAGAGGGTCCGACTTATGGTGAAGATGTTACGACCGGAGATAGCTCTGAACGTGGCTGGTGGAGTTAACAGGCCACAGACCGCCGAGGAACTGTTTAGTAGTGCTTTACTCACTGAGCACTATCTGAATAGTATCCATCAGCAAAGGAAGGCGATGAATAAAAGTAAGAATCAAGTTCATTCCAAGATGCTCGATTCTTTCGCTCATTACCCTTAATGTTCCTTCCATTAATGATGGCTTAGGAGGACAAATGTCCCAGAGCACCCAAGCTAATTGGAAGGGAGATCAAGGTGGTAAACGGAAGCCATGGAACAACTCTCAAGGGGGCCCAGCAAATAAACAGCCCAAGCCTTCCTCATGCGCAACATGGGGAAAAACCACTCCGGGGAATGTCGCAAGGGTACGAACCGGTGTTACATTTGTGGTGTGGAAGGGCATATGGCGGCTTACTGCCCTACCAAGAACCAGGCCTCTCCTCAACCACTAGCCCAGTACCAGGGGGCACCGGCGAAATTACACTACATGCCAGCCGAGCTGGAGAGTATCCCACTGTTGGAGGCCCCTCCAACAGAGACAAATGCCAGGGTTTTCTCAGTCACCAAGGAGGACGCTGCGGAAGCTTCTACGGTTGTCACAGGTCAGATACTTATTTTCAGTCAGTGTGCTACTGCATTATTTGATACTGGGGCAACACACTCGTTCATTTCGGTGCCATATACCAAGAAGATAGATAGGCTTCCGAAAATGTTAGACTGCAGGTTCTTAACAACTCTACCTTCAGGGGAAATAATGACATCCACTCATGTGTTGCATGCGGTGCCGGTCGGAATCGCAGGAAGGGAACTTTACTGTGATCTGATAGTACTCGACATGTAAGACTATGACGTTATAATGGATATGGATTTCCTGAGTAACTACGGTGCTTCTATTGAGTGTCGTAAGCGAAAGGTGGTCATTTGACCTGAGGCAGGTCCTATGTTCGAATTCATTGGAGAGCCAAGGAAAAGAACCGGGAAATATTTATCGACTCTCCAAGCTCAGAGGATGTTAGACAAAGGATGTACTGGATTTCTAGCATATGTGGTTGATGTCAGTCAAGTGAAGGACCAGAGGCGGGA
>JAGFNQ010003641.1:69386-93449 GCA_024364735.1 Boesenbergia rotunda
GAAGCTGTGAAAATAATGGGGCGGCCTAAGAACGCAGCGAAATCAGAAGTTTTTCTTGGGCTGGCAGTTATTATAGGAAAAATTTGTGGAGGACTTCTCGAGGATTGCAGCCCCTTTAACGGCTCTCACCCGGAAGGAGAGGAAGTATGAATGGACGGAAAACTGTGAAAGGAGTTTCTTGGAACTAAAAAGGAGGCTTACCAGCGCTCCAATCCTTACCCTTCCAGAATGCAATCAGAGCTTTAACATGTATAGCGATGCCTCCAAATTAGGACTTGAAGCTGTACTTATGTAGAATGGAAAGGTTATTGCCTACGCCTCTAGACAACTCAAGGAGTACGAACAGAATTACCCCACTCACGATCTGGAACTGGCCGCGGTGGTATTCGCTCTTGAGATATGGAGGCATTATCTGTACGGAGCGCAGTGTCGAATTTATACAGACCACCAGAGTCTGTGATATTTCTTCACTCAGAAGGACCTAAATATGAGGCAACGCCGATGGCTGGAGTTGGTGAAGGACTATGACTGCGAGATCCTCTACCATCCAGGGAAGGCAAACAAAGTGGCCGATGCACTCAGCCGGAAGTCAAGTGCCTCCTTGATGTCTATATCTAGATTACCCCGACCACTCGAAAGAGAAATGGTTAATTTTTGGGTCGAGGTCATCACTGGACGACTTTGCACCATGACAATATCACCCACGCTGTTTGGGGATATGTTGGAAAAACAGGATAGGGATCTGAGTCTTCAGAAAATAAAACAGGAGATCCTAAAAGGAAAAGGCGATGGTTTTCATATCGCAAAAGGGGGGGAACTATACCTTAGGGATCGTCTATGTATTCCTAATGATCCGGAACTTCGAAGGAAAATACTAGCGGAAGCTCACGGAACCCCTTATTCGATGCATCCAGGATCCACCAAGATGTATCAAGATTTGAAAGAGAAATTCTGGTGGTCCGGTATGAAGCGAGATGTGGCCCAGCATGTCAGTACTTGCATGACTTGCCAGCAAGTGAAAGCAGAACACCAGTGACCCGGAGGAGTTCTGTAGCCACTTCCAATTCCGGAATGGAAATGGGAAGATATCTCAATGGATTTCATTTCAGGACTTCCCTGGACTACAAATGGATATGATGCGATATGGGTCATTGTGGACAGATTGACTAAGTCTGCTCACTTCTTAGCAATCAAGATGACTTATTCGATTGAGCAACTGGCTCAATTATATGTTAAGGAGGTAATCAGACTTCATGGAGTTCCCAAGACCATCATCTCAGATAGGGATGGTCGCTTTACTTCGCACTTCTGGGAGTGTGTTCAGAAGTCTCTCGGTACTAAATTGCGATTTAGCACCGCCTTTCACCCTCAGACTGATGGGCAGACTGAACGGGTGAATCAAGTACTAGAAGACATGTTGTGAGCATGTACCTTGGATTTCAAAGGAAGCTGGTGTCGATATCTATGCTTAGCGGAATTCGCGTACAAGAATAGCTACCAAGCTACTATTGGAATGGCACCTTATGAAGCGTTGTATCGGAGGAGATGTAGGTTTCCGATCTGTTGGTATGAGGGTGGTGAAAAGAAGGAGATGGGGCTCACAACGGATATCATCAACAGCACCACCTGAGCTATACAGAATATTCGACAACAGATAGAAACTGCTTAGAGCCGGCAGAAGAGTTATGCCGATGTCCGGCGTAGACCTCTGGAGTTTAATGTTGGAGATCGGGTGTTTCTGAAAGTGGCTCTTATGAAGGGGGTGACAAGATTTGGGAGGAAAGGAAAACTAAGTCCGCGCTATGTGGGGCCGTACCTGATTCTGAAAGAGTTGGTAAGGTGGCATACGAGCTGGAGCTGCCTCCAGAGATGTCAGCTATCCATAACGTATTCCATGTGTCCCTGCTTAAAAAGTGTATCCCAAATATGGACCAAGTGATCGAGCCGCAGACAGTGCAAGTACAAGAGGACCTGAGTTATGAGAGCAAACCCATTCAGATTTTGGATAGGGAGGTCAAGAAGCTGAGGAGTAAGGAGGTACCCTTAGTCAAGGTCTTATGGCAAAGCCAGCGGTTCGAGGAAGCTACCTGGGAACGCGAGGACGAGATGAGGCGCAAGTACCCGGAGTTGTTCTAAGTTCGAGGACGAACTATCACGAGGTATGGGGGATTGTAACGACCCGAAAAATTCTCTTAATATTTCCTTAAAATATTAAGCATGTCTAGATAATTGTCTGAGGAACCTAGGAATATTAATAAGAACTTTGGCCTAGAAAATCCATGTTTTCTCATTTAAATTGGGAAAAAGAGCACTAATGGGCCTTATATGGGCTTTTTAGTACCATAATTATTGGTGGATTTTAGGTGAAAATTTATATAAATATAAAGGGATTTTAATGAGAAATATTAACATAATTATGGGGGAATTTTTAAGGGATTTTCGGAAATACTAGGAAAATAAAATAAAATAAGTGGAAAACAAATTGTGCATCTACCAAGGATTGAACCTTGGACCTCTTGTACAAGCATGTATGCTCTAACCAACTCACCTAGCAAGGAAATGTTATGAGGGAATGAAGTGGATATTGGTTAAGGCGTAGAAGAAAACGAAGGGTCATGGAGAGACTCTTCATTTACCTCCTTGATGGGCTATAAAGATGGGGGTTTGGGAGTTACCTTTTCTTTCCATCACTTTGCATTTTCTTCCTCCTCATTCCCTCATCCTAGCCGAACACCATAAGGAGGAATTGTCCTTGGAAAAGCTTCACAAGAGGGTCTCATCTCCAAGATCTAAAGGCTTCCAAAGGATACAAGGACAAGGGGGTTCAAGGGTCCAAAGATTTTATAATTTCCTTCTCTTTTAAGGTTTAAAAATTAAGATCAACTAAAGTAAGACTCCCTCACCTGTGGTATAATAGTTCCTTATGTTTTAGCATGATTTATTGGTTGGTTTTTGGACTTGATGTTGAAAGAAACAAAACCAAGCACCCTAGAGATCCTATGGGTTTCGGCCACTAGGTTTTAGGGTCCATGATGATGCTAAAAATCTTGATAATGTTGTTTAATATTCTCTCATGATGTCTAGAGATTAAATATAATTTTTGAGAATTTTTGGGGTACCCTAGGATACCCTAAGGTTTCGGCCAATATCAATAACCCATGGGTAGGGTTGGGTCTAAACCCTCAAGTGTATGTTTGATGTATTATCATGATATAAGGGAGATGGAGGGTGTTTATGTGAATGTTTCACATGGCCTAGGAACCCTATAGGTTTCGGCCAAGTACCCTAATAGGGTGGAAGGTTAGGATTTATTCCAAGTAAGGGCCCCAATGGCCCTATGGTAAGGTGTGGTTGGTGTTTAACAATTGATTTGGGGATTTTAATGGAATTTGTCCATGCCCCCATGGCCTTGAAGATTCGGCCAAGAGCAAGATTAGGGATAAAGGATTAGGGTTGGCCTTAAGAATGGGATCAAATGTTTCCTATGGCCTAGTTTGTATGTATGAGATGTTGTTGGAAAGTTATGTGAAGTTCCATGGACCTATGGTTCCTTGGGGCTTTCGGCCAAGGACCTAACCTAGGGCTAGGGTTGGGTTAAACCTACAAAGATACTTGTGTATAGGTTACCAAGATGTATGTTTAAGTAAGATGGAAGAAGTTCTATGTTAACCAAACCCTTAGTTATATGTCATGAATTATATGTTAGGTCATAAATGTTTAGTCATGTGCCATGATTTATGAATGATATGTATGTATGCCATGTCTTATGAATGATATGTATGTATGTCATGCTTTATGAATAATTTGTATGTATGCCATCCTTTATGAATGACGTGTACATATGCCATGTTTAAGAATGAAAATGAAGAATGAAGTTAAAGTTCATGTCTTTAAGGCATAACGATGATGTCAAGTATGATGAATGAATGAATATGCTATGAATGATGATGAATGAAAAAGCATGTGAAAGCATTTTATTTTATTTTATGGGCTTGTACCGGACCTAAGTAAGGTCCACAGTTTTGGACTACCGATGAAGCTGTCCACGATTCGGGACTACCGATGAAGCTGTCCTTACCCTAGTAGGTCGAGATTAGCTATCTCGTATTTACTTAGGGATGCGCGCATATGATGTATGAATGTGGTACAATCCAGGGCCCAATGAATGTTATGATTATGTTCAAGTATTTAAAAGCATGTTTGAAAGATTAAGCATCCTTATATATATATGCACAATTGCCACATGCATCCATTCATGTTATGCATTATGTTATGAAAAGTATGTTTATGAAAAGTATGTTTAGGAAAAGTATGTTTATGCAAGGTATGCTAATGCAAAGTATGTTCATGCTAGATTATGATGCCATGATTTAACTATGTTTATGCTAAGTTAGAATGCCATGATTTTATTTATGTTCATGCTAGATTATGATGCCATGATTTAATTATGTTTATGCTAAGTTAGAATGCCATGATTTTATTTATGTTCATGCTAGATTATGATGCCATGATTTAATTATGTTTATGTTAAGTTAGAATGCCATGATTTTATTTATGTTCATGCTAGATTATGATGTCATGATTTAATTATGTTTGTGCTAAGTTAGAATGCCATGATTTTATTTATGTTCATGCTAGATTTTGATGCCATGATTTATTTATGTTTGTGCTAAGTTAGAATGTCATGATTTTATTTATGTTCATGCTAGATTATGATGTCATGATTTAATTATGTTAGTGTTAAGTTAGAATGCCATGATTTTATTTATGTTCATGCTGCCATGATTTAATTATGTTTGTGCTAAGTTAGAATGCCATGATTTTATTTATGTTCATGCTAGATTTTGATGCCATGATTTAATTATGTTTGTGCTATATTAGAATGCCATGATTTTATTTATGTTTATGCTAGATTATGATGCCATGATTTAATTATGTTAGTGTTATGTTAGAATGCCATGATTTTATTTATGTTCATGCTGCCATGATTTAATTATGTTTGTGCTAAGTTAGGATGTCATGATTTTATTTAGGTTCATACTAAGAATGTTTATGAGGTTATGCTTATTATGTTTATGTCTATGCCAAGTACTATGCCATGCCGTGAATGTTTTAAGTTTATGTTTATGTCATGCTACGAATGTGATTAAGTTTATGTTCATGCCATGTCGAATGTATGCTAAGTGAGCATGAAGGCTTATGTTCTAAGTAAAGCACTAAGTATGATAATGTTTCATGTGCTCATGATTAAGTGATGAATGGTTTTAGTGAGTAGAAAAGAGTCTTACTAAGCCTGTGTGCTTATAGTTTTATTTTCTTATACCGCAGATCACGCAAGGGGACAGTAAGGAAGCAGCAGGAGGGCATTAAAACATGTATGTGATAGTGACTTGGCCAAGAGACCATATGTTTGCTCGTCTTACGATAGAACTTTACCTTTACTATTAAGTACTTGAATGTGACTGTATGACATGATGCTAAGTATGATATGATGCTAAGTATGACATGATATGATGCTAAGTATAATGTTAATATGCCAAGTTCCCTTGTTATGATGCTAGGAATGGTAGTAAGTGCATGTAGGTGTAAGTTTAAAGGTTTCCGCTGCATCATGATGTCTACATGCCCTAAGTATGTTAACGTAACGCCGCTTTATGAAAAGAAAAAAAAAGCGGGCGTTACAATGATTATGTCGAACACAAACCTAGCTCTGATACCACTTTTGGTACCGGGTGCTTGTTGACATGGATGCAGGTTCGTAATTTTAAAATTAATTACGTACAGCGGAAGGTTTAGCATAAATAATTTCTCAAATTATTTAACCACACATCTAAGCATGCAATTTTATCTTGTGTAGGCATGATCATATATTTAAAATTTTGCAGAAACATAAACTAATTTACGTATTACCTCGCGTAACTCGAAGGGAGGGACGAGATCCAATCGTAAGCGTCCCTTGGAAGCTCCGCCTCTATTCGCGCCCACGCCGAGTATCTTCGGGATGACTTCGCAAATCCACGAATTTCGTGTTCTCGAGAACTACTAGATTCTCCGAGAACTCGACGAGAAAAATCAAGAGAGAAGTCGTAACACTAACCACAAAAGGATGCCCGGAATCAAAATTCCGACGAAGCAAAAGAAGAAGCTTGCGGCAAAAGATCATTCATGGGGCTGATTGGCGCACGGCAAGAAGGGGAGAGAAGGAGAGAAAGAGAGGGAGAGAGCCTATGCCTTCATCACTTCGATTATCTTCCAAACATTGCCTTGGGTCCTTTATAAAGTGGCCTCTCAACCATCAAGCCTCTCAAATATGGAATGACTTATTCCATCATGCCAAGTATGATTTTATATCATGGTTAAAATCATATTTTAATTCATGATAAAAATCAATCAAGTCTCTTTTCTCTTATGGAATAAATTTCCTTATCATGGTAAATCAATCCATGATTGATTTTATAAAATAAACCAATCCATGATTCATTTTAATTTTCATGAAAAATAAAACAAACCTTGGTTTATTATATAAAAAATTTATATCATCCATAATTTTATAAAACAAACCTCACTTGGTTTATTTTATAAATTGAACCAAAAACTTGGTTCTCTCTCCCTTTGTTGTGGCCGGCCAAACAAAGAGGATGGAGGCCCTCTTTGGCCGGCCCATCCAAGCCATGCCCCAATGAATTAAATTTATTTAATTCATCTATCAAGTCTTCAAAAGACTTAGCCATTTTACGCTTCCGATGCGTCTCTGAAAAATTCAGATTCGACTTATCGTTTGGCTTAACCAAACCTAATCTCTCTTGATTGGAAAATCCAATTTTTAACTCGTTTTAAATCCCTCGGATTACTCGTAGTGCGTGTGACTAAATAGGCTTTCGATTTATGTTGGCCGTCTATAATTAATCAATTATAGAACGATCATGAGTGACACCTAGTAGTACATCATGATCCCCAATTAATCGAAAGATAAACGGTTGATCTCAGAAACAATTCTGAAACCCTTCAGCGGCTATAATGAATTGTGCCCCATTTCCTTCACCATCTTATACCCACTTGGTTCAGGATATGTTCTATGTGTGTCAGTCCCCTCTAGGCTGACTACGTCACACCTAGCCTAAGTAACGTTTTCTCGTCCTACGGATTCTAATTACTCTCATGTATTTAAGAGATTCATACTCTGAACATGTCATGTTCTAGCCAAAGGCTTGGAGTAACAATCCGACGATAGACGTCGGGTATACATCTCCTCGCAAGGAGTGGTGAATCCTTTGTAGGCTGTTCAAACATCTTCGGGCACTTCGGCTTATACCCAATCATCCTAGGTCCACAACTCCTTGGAGATGCTTGCTTAAGATGTCAAAGTAAATGTCTCCATGACCAAGATGACTTGAACACCGCAAGTCAAAGGAACATCGCACTTAAGCTGCAGTAAGAACTTCACTGACATATCTATATGTAGACTACCATATGAAGTTTTACATCTAGTCACTCCAATGAACTAGTTCCCTTAACTAGCATTCATGTTTATCTCCGGACATCTCAATGTCACCAGCCAGTGAGAATTAGCTGATTAGAGAATAACCCATTCTAGTCTCAACAGAATTGATAGTGTCCATATTTATCAATTCATCGACTAGGGACAATTTCAATACTTCACAATTACACATGTAGAGATAATCACTAGTTGTGAATTCATCACAAATTCTCTCATGCTATGAATTGTATTGCGGACATTCAGTAAATGAGTTTAAGATCTCAATCAAATACACAAACATGTATACTCAAATAGTGAATATTCATTTATTAAAATAAATGATTATAATCATAAGGCGATTGCCTTAGGACACTTCTCTTATATCACTAACAAATCCCGTGTGCAATTTGTCGTTTGCTCTATTCGTTATTTTTATTATTTTTCCGCTGCTACTAAGGCTCTGTTTAGAACGAACCAAAAAGTAAGATGAGATTCCTTGAGAAAATTTCTTGGTCGATATTCACCCCCACTCTATCGACGGCACCGGCCTATAGAACGATCGAAAGTTTCCGAAGTTTCCACAAAGTTTTAATCGGTCGATATTCACCCCCCCTCTATCGACAACACCGGTCCCACAAAAAACTCTTTTATACTCATCCCATGAATATGAAGAGTTTTTGTCCCTTTAGCTTCCCTTCATTAAAGCCAATAAACAGCTCATCTTCTCATGTGACTCTCTAACTACTCTCCATTCAATGAAGAAAATCTTTTTTTCTTCCTTTATTATTAATTCATTAAACACTTTAATGAATTAATATCTCATCCAAATGTAGTTGAGTCTAATTTAAATGAGTATAACTTAAATTAGATCTCAATACCATAATCCAATTGGATTCACTTGAGTCTAACTCAATCAATCCAATTTGGATCAAATGTTAGTCAAACTAAGATCAATCAATCTCCGAAGCATCGTGTCCTTAGTGTGTAATCCAATAGGTTCTTGTAACGTTGATAATGTGTCTAAACCGCTTTAGACACATAAGCAATGAGCGGCATCTAGCAATGCATCATTGCTACCCAAGTAACAAGAAAATCGAGATCCAACTTAACCTACGTGACTATGACAATGTATGACCTTGTCCTTCTATCCTCGATATCTAGATTGACCAATGAAGCATAGACTGTATCATCCTCAATCAACCTTTATGTTTCTTGATCTTCAAGTAGCTTGACTCACTCAAACAAATGAGCTAAATATCTCATATTGACTCATTTAAGTATGACCATGCGTTTTAGCAGTCCTACTGGATCAAGGGGCCCACAAATATTCCTCCCGTCATATGGGAGGGATAGATCTCATCTACATCACTCACATCCCTCCGTATAATTCATTATATACCCAGTGATCACCTTTATAGTCCACCCTGTTATGGATAACGTTTGACGATACCAAAGTATATATCTCCTTATGTAGGGAACCGTAATGACTTCAGGTTTAAGGACTATTCATACTAATAGTCATATGAGAAAGTTTATGACACTCATATGACAATCTATGAAACTTTCTCATGACGGGTCAATTCAGTACATATTCTCTAATGCATATCCATGTGTCAACTTGATATCACATATCCATGACTTGTGAGCTCAAGTCATCAATTGATATTGTCTTTGAATATTAATGCTTGACTAGGAACAGTTTAGTGTAGTGTTCTCTACATTATCTAACTATCGATTCGACCAATCGATATGATGTAGATAAGAACCTACTACCCAAGGACATTATTATACTTAGTTATTTGGCACAAGTATAAAGTAAGTATAATAACCAAACATGCATTGATTAATGATAGAATATGATACAAAAAGTCCCTAGTCAATCATCACATAATTGACTCTAGGGCTCCTACTAGCATTAAGAGCATGTACACCATAATATTTGAGGTCTGATTCAAATATATAGTCAGTATAAATTAAATCACTTCTATATCAGTCTTGCTCAATACACACAAAGTGTACTAGTATAATTCTATGGTCAAGATAAACCAATATCAAATTACACTACAACCATGCCAATGGTTTGTCCAAAACCATCTAGGTTGTGAGCCTCTACTTATACTCTACAAGGGACTGATAACATGATCTTCTGTGTGACAACACACACCATGTTATTTACAATATAAAGTATTAGACAATAGCATGTATATATCAAATATAAAATACAAACAATGATCATGTGATTCTTATTCCAAAATATAGATGTTCATACAAAAGCTAGGCTTTTAGTATGCATCCAAACAATCTCCCACTTATACTAAAAGACTATGCTGTCATTACAACGCCATACATCTGACTCCCATACCCTTCACATGCCTATCAAAAGCTCTCGCTAGAAGGGCATTAGTGAAAAGATCCACCAGATTGTCCTCTGATGCAATCTTAGCGATAACAACTTCTCCTCGCTTTAGAGGAAATTGTAGAAGGTATAAAACTTTTGAAAATATTTGTAGTCATGCGTGGAAGTGAAACAATGATAATATTGAACATCATGGTGATTACGTGAATTTTAAGAAGGTGCATTTTTTCAAAATTGAAAAAAAAAAAACTAAAAGATCCACTGTAATTTTGATCTATTTCAATTGAAAAGTTAGAATAAAGGATAAAATAGACCCAAAAAAAGAGATAATCACAAGTAACTTGATTAGGGGAAGGATGAATGAAAAAAAAATTAAAAGATAGTAAATATATTTATACATAAAATTATATATATATATATATATATAGTGCACACCTTATAAGCATAATCTGTAATTTTTTTATTTTATTTTTTAACATCTATAGCTTAATACTAAAATAAAAATCCTAAATTCTAAATTTTAAACTTCAATTTTTTTATAAAAAAATACATTTGGTGCACACACATAAGCTAAAGTGTGTACCATTGGATGCGTAGGTTAATATTTTCTTTTATATGTATATATATATATATATATATATATATATATATATATATATAAAAGAAAAATCAAAATTAACTGCTTGCAACAGCAGCTAAGTTCCTCCCAACAAAATAATAATAATTTTCTTTAACAGCTATGTTCTAGAAGGGGAGACTTGTGATTAGGGTGAATAGCGCCAGCCAAATACATGGCGAAAAAAGGTTATGTGTTAGGAAAAATGCCCGAGAATGTCTCCAAGATTAGCTTAGGGAAGAGCGCCCGAGGAAAACTCGGGCGAAAGCTACCCGAGATCCACTCGGGGAAGAGCGTCCGAGGACAACTCGGGCGATAGCTGCCCGAGGCCAACTCGGGCCCGGGAATGCCCCCGAGATCCACTCAGAGAAAAGCATCCGAGGACAACTCAGGCAATAGTTGCCTAAGGCAAACTCGGGTAAAAAGTGTTCAAAATTAGTTCGGGACAAAAAACCTGAGCTCAGCTCAGGTCGGAGCTTCCGAGAGAATCTCGGAAGAGGTATGCACAGGACTTGTCAGGCACTGAGAGTTCTCAAATCCCGTTCAGGGAGCAGAGCTCGAGACTAACTCGGAAAAAACAGTGCGAGTAACAAAAGCCTATTAACAACCATAATGGCATATTTAATATAGGTGATAACCATTTCGAACGTCCCATCCCTTGAATGAGAATGTTAGCTGACAGTTATGATTGACAATGCATGAGTTAATGTGCGTGACCCCCATTACTAGAAGACCCCAGTAATCAATAGTTGGCATACAAATCACAAATTAGGAGGCATAAGAGTAGGGGGACGGTTACCGTAATGTGCGAGCACTCACTAGAGGGGAGCAGCATCTATATAAGGTGCTTAGACCCCTAGATAAAAAGGGGGACTTTTGGGTAAACTTGACCAACTTATTTTCTTTGCTCCTTCTTCATCGTTGAGTGATTTCTTACGTGAGCGTCGGAGAGGACCTTGTCGGAACTCCACCTGGTGTACCCCTTTTTACGCTTGTGCTAACCTTGCAAGCACGGGTCTCGTCCCTTACCATCGCTTGAGGCTACTCATCGGTGACCTATCATCCACGGTTGGCGATGTCAGAAAACTCAAACCTCAATGGAGTGGACCTTACTTGATTGTCGAGAGACTCGCAGGTGGTAGTTATTATTTGTAAGATGTTGATGGCAAAAGGCTAGGGAGACCATGGAACGCAAGTCATCTCTAACTTTACCGCGCTTAACGATCTGGTCATGTAATATTCATGCTTCTATATATATATTTGTATTTGCTTGGGGCTTGGTAAATTGAATCAACATGAAAGAGGTGGTTCGCCAACTAAAACATGTCACCTGAGTTGCTACCATCTTGTGGTACCAAGGATGCCCAAGATGTGTAGACCTGACCGAGATGTTGAGGATGCCCAACCGGGAGCAGCTCGAGTTTCTACCATCTTGTGGTGCCGAGGATACCCAAGATGTGTAGACCTGGCCGAGGCACTAAGGATGCCCAAGATGTGTAGACTTGGCCGAGGCGCTAAGGATGCCTAGCCGGGAGCAGACCGAGTTCCTACCATCTTGTGGTGCTGAGGAGACCCAATATGTGTAGACCTGACCGAGGCGCTGAGAATGCCCTGCTGGGAGCAAACCGAGTTCCTACCATCTTGAGGCGCCAAGGATGTCCAAGATGTGTAGACCTGGCCGAGGCGCTGAGGATTACCGGCCAGTATAAGTCAGAGTGTTTGTCTTCTTGTAGTACTGAGGATGCACAAGATGGGTGGACCTGGCCAAGGTACTAAGGATGCCCGACCAGGGGCAGCCAAGTTTCCTACTGATGGACCCGTACTAGGTGTCACAAATGTGGGTCTCAAAATTTAGATGTGTGAAAAGCTGGAAACCCTTTTTGCAATCAAAATATGAAAACGTAGTAAAGGGGCCACAGGTCGTATTTTTCCTAGGGCTAGTTGATGTTGTGTGATTCAAACTTGTATTTATATGTCGTTGCTATTTTTGGGTTTCAAATAAAATTTGGGTTTGGGTTGCAATTCAGAAATGAAACAAAATGAAAAAGGAAAGAACTCAACTAACGAATTAAACAAGGTATGACAAGTGATGAACTTAACCAACGAACAACTCAATCAAAGCACTTAAACAATTTAGGAAAGCAAATCTGATTTCACATGCAAACAAATTCTAAATAAAGGAATAAGACAGTGATAGCAATTTTCGGGAACAAACACACTCAACACAAATGCTAGCTACAAAATTCAGAAAATTAAACTTTAAACAAACTCAACTCGAACTAGCTACAATTTTGGAAGCCAACCAATGCAAAGAAACTCAGAAATATTCGAATGCAATCCTAACTAATTTCAAACACACTAGCTCACTAAAAACTGCATTTAACTTGGTACCAATTAATCCCAAAATCTTTCTTGATACAAAGTGGAAAAGTTAATACAAACTTGATACAAAGAGGAAAACTCGTGTGCCGAAACTAAAATTGATACTAAGTGTCAAGGCTAATGCTAACAGTTTAGAAATGCAACTAATCGATGCAGTTTGAAAGGCAAACTAATCAGTGAAGAAAATGCTGGAATGAAGGAGGGAATTCAGATCAAAATCTGATCGACCAAAAACAATCTCAAAACAGAAGTAATGTTCAATGATGTAGAAACTGTATGCATAATTTCATCAACCAAGTGAATGCAAAATCGAACACAGCAAGGGAGTTCAAGTGCTGGAATCTAAATGCAGAACTTCATTAATACAACTTCAGAAATGATAGCTGACAATGTGTAGAATAAAATGAACTAGCAGATATGGATCCAAATTGCAGAAATAAAGATCGATGCAAACAAGCTGAACTGAAAACGCAAAATTAAAACTAAATTGCTAAACATCTCAGATCAATTGCATTAACAAACTAAATGTTGTCTTCAATTGCAGGGAATAAACTATTGGTGCAGGAAGCACCATATCGAACCTTGTTTTGATATTGGCAAAGGATTCAAAGTTAAGTGTTATTTGTTATCTAACAATATTACTCAAGTGTGCAGGAAAAGTCCTAGCGAAGGACTGCTAGGCACCTGGCGAAGGACTGCCAGGAAACAAAGTCCTAGCGAAGGGTTGCTAGGCACCTGGCGAAGGAATGCCAGGATACAAAGCCCTAGCGAAGGACTGCTAGGCACCTGGTAAAGGAATGCCAGGATACAAAGCCCTAGCGAAGGACTGCTAGGCACTTGGTGAAGGAATGCCAGGATACAAAGCCCTAGCGAAGGACTGCTAGGCGCCAGGCGAAGGACAGCTTGGGACTGAAGACCTGGCGAAGGAATGCTAGGCACTGGGCGAAGGACAGCTTGGTATCCAAGACCTAGCGAAGGACCGCTAGGCAAAAGTCCAACCAGAGGAGCCGGTTGACATCAGATACATTCTCCCGAGAGGAGTAAGTGAGGACGCGTTCCCCGTCAAGGGAACAGTAGGCGTCGGTTCGACCTAGGGTTCCATTTTGGAGACCCAAAGTCAGAACCAAGACAGCTAAGGTTATATAAACTAACATCTTATTGCTTTTATGGTGTTTTGGACTAACCCTGGATGCAGGACCGAAGGAACAAGTGTCTGCAGCTCAGAGAGCCTCAAAGGAGTGAGGCAGCAGCTAACCAGGGCGCCCGGAGTGTCCCGGGCGCCCCCAAGGTGAACACAAAACACATGAAGCAAAGGCAGGCTTCGACAGCTCATGTTCGGGGGGCCCCCGTGCTCCCGGGCGCCCCCGTGCTCCCGGGCGCCCCCACTGCTCCCGGGCGCCCCCAGCGCTCCGGGTGCCCCCAGGTCAAGCAGTCGAAGCAGCTCCAGCGAAGCCAAGAGGATAAAATTCTAACCCGGTCAATCCGGGCGCCCCCAGCGTCCCGGGCGCCCCGGTCAAGATCTGATCCCGAGTTTGAAGGGATCAGAAGCTGACCGAGTTAAAGTTGGATCATCCGACACGTGGGGGGGTGCCCCCGACGTTCCGGGCGCCCCCAGGTGCTATAAAAGGGCCCTGGACCCCAAGGCTTCGAACAACAATCTTTTCAACGCTTCTACGCTCTTCTGCTCCCGCGCTCGGCTCCGGAAACCTCCCAACTCGAGATACAAGCGTCGACGACGTCCCTCCACTCCTAAAATTCAATCTACACCGGACGTCGGTAACGAAGAGCAATTTTTCTTTAAGTTTACTATACTGCAATTGTACAACTCTTGTAAATTGTTTTCGCGCACTTATAGAATTGCCCGCAGAAAACGGTCAACGACCGTGGGCCTTGGAGTAGGAGTCGATCTAGGTTCCGAACCAAGTAAAACTACCTGTGTTCGCGATTGTTTTTATTCCACTGCGTACTTGCTCTAATCTTCATCCGAAAAGCATTTAACGATATTCACCCCCCCTCTATCGTTTCTCTCGATCCAACAAGTGGTATCAGAGCGGGGAAGCTCAAATTTGGTGCAACCACCAATTTGAGAGTTTTTCAGATTTACGAAATTCGTTTCATTTTATTTCTTTTCTTTTTTGTTAATCAACACCACTCGATCAGTCTCGCTTTTTATTTTCAAATAAATAATATCTATAGGAGTATTTAAAATATTCTTACGCCTTTTTCAATTTTGAATTCTTATTTTTCACCATAAGTCAGAATTTATAAAACGAACAATTTTTAAAAATTTGTCATAAATTTTTTTTATTTTAATATTTTTCTCGAAATTCGTGCTACTTTAATTCGAGCAAAATTCTTTTTCCCAAACATTAAATTCTTACTTTTTCAGTATTAATCAGAATTGACAAAATCAACATTTTCAAAAAATTTATCATAAATCATTTTTATTATTTTATTATTATTCTGCATCGAAATTCGTGTAATATTTTTTTGGCTACTTTTTCCTTCTCCCGCACTACTAATCCAAGACCAAGTCTTGGCACATTTCTATTTTTTCTTTTTGTGTGCAAGATCTATCATTTTAAATGGCCAATCAAGAATGGAACAGTGTCCGTCCACCACTTTTCTCCGGCGAAAACTTCAACCTTTGGAGAAGTCAAATGGAGTCCCTTCTGAAGGCCCACATGGACATATGGCGGATCATCCAAACGGGATTCTCTTTTCCCGTAGAAGACGAGTTATCAATCGAGTGGGATAAACTGGATGAACAAACCCTCAACCAAATAGAGACTGATGCAAGGGCAACTACAATCCTACAATGTGGTCTAACCAAGGAGCAACTCGAACTAGTAGGTCCATGCAGATGTGCTAGAGAAATCTAGGAAAAATTGATTAACCTTCATCAAGAGATCTCAGATGAAGAAGAAGATCAGGTAAGTTATCTTGGCCTTTTAGTCCAAGCACAAACAGCCGAGTCAGAGTCTGAACCCGAATCCAAAGTCGAACCAGAATCAGACGACGAATTGACTAAGACGGTAATTGATTTCGAATTCTTTTCAAAATTAGAATTAAATAATCAAACAGATACTGTAATGGTCGAGGAAAGTGTAAATTCTATTGCAGGAAAACTCCAAGAGAACTGCAAAAGAGGCCTCAACCAGTACCTGAGTCCGACTCAGACTCAGAATCTGATGATAAAGGAAGGGGTCCTTGGAAACTGGTCTGGTTGGCTTGCGACCGCTACAAAATGCCGAAGAAAGAATCAAGCAAAAGAAATATGGCTAGAATTAAGGGGGAGATTCCCAACCGAGAATCAAAAGGTAAATTTACAGTTTTTGAAAATCCAATATTTACCTTGAATAATGTGATTAATTTGTATAAATTAGTTAAGGTTAATATATTAGAAAACTTAATTCACAACCATGCTGATTTTAAAAACCCAGAGTTTTATTTCGATTATGATGTAACTTAGATCATTTTTGTCTTGTTTGCTTTAATTGTGTGTTGCTTTTTATTTTATTTTTTTAAATTAGGATTGGTTAGTTTAAGGACTAAAATGATTTAATTGAAATTTGAACAACATAGTATTGGGTGGAGGTGAGATGATAGTACGTTAGGGAAGCCATTCTGGCGAAACTAGCCGAAGCTACCGATCCAAGACCCAAACTAGTTAGACCAGAATTTATCAAAAAGTAATTTTGAAGATGAAATTTCACTAAAAGGCTTTGTCTAGGAAAGGGTTGATGATCCAATAAGGCTACGGCCAAAGAAGGCCTAGTGCCTCGCCAAGACCTGGAAGTCAATTTTTGAAATTCAAATTCCAGTTACTTCTTGTCAAATTCAAATCTAACACAAATTTCAATTGATCTTAGACTCAACTACTTTTTCAAAATAAAGTTAAAATTCATTAAAATGGTTTTCAAAGTTAATTCAATTTCTCAAAATTAATCATGATTTTTCAAAGTAAAATCCTTACTTTAGTTAAATTTGTCTCACAAAACTCATAAGGTTAACATGCTTGATCACGTAGACCAGGGTGAGACATCTAAGACATAAAAGCATATCCTTTTAAATAAAAAATCTTTCAAAAGATATTCAAAATTATCTCTATTTTTTTCCAGTTTACGGGTACCCTACTCTTTCAATTCTAACGTTTTTTTGTAATATGAAATTTCATGTTAAATATCTCAATAGACTCGTTTTAAATATAATCTAGGGCTTGTTTGATTTAGTTATCGACTGGTCAAACATAGTCAACTGAGTCAAACTTGGTCAAAATAGTCAACCCTAGTCAACATAGTCAAACCTGCTCAACACTGAAACCCCTTAAGGAACTTAGATAAAAGTCAGACTGTGTCGGATACAGGGGGAGTTTCTTTTTTTTCAAAAAATTTAAATTTATTCAAAAACCCTCGTATATTACTATCTCTTTGAAAAATTATTATCATTTCAAAATATCATTAAAAAATTATTATTATTTCAAAATATTTTTTGAGAACTGTGCTATCATTCCAAATCATGTCTTCAAAAATTTATCTCCTTGAAAGTTATCATACTCAGAAGGTTATTCAAAATTATTCTTTTGATAAACCCTAAAGACACAGAGGAAGGTCCACTTCATGATCTACAAGGACTCCTACGATGTGTCAAATTTAGGGGGAGTTTGAGTCAAAAGAAGAATTTTTGAAATGTTTTTTTTGTTTTGAAATTGTTAGATAAATTCCTTTGATCTGAACTGAACCCTAAAGACTTAGAGGAAGAATACTTGTGGTCAACAAGCTTCCAAGGACTGCGTCAAATTTAGGGGGAGGTCAAATTAAAAGAGTTATTAAACATTTCTAAATAATATATTTTCATACACTATATTTTCAAAATTATGTCGAAAACATAAGTAATTTGTCTTACAAAATATTATTTTAAAATGTTTTTGTGGCTTATAAAATTATTTTTGAAATACCATAGAAAACAATACTTGACATTGGAAAATTTTCAAGGACACTTAGGGAAATATCTTGTAGTTAATAAGGTTTCCTAGGATTGTGTCAAACTGAAAAAGAAACAAAGTAAAGTATCATGATCTCAAAACAACATTAAATTCTTTTAAAATATTATGTTTAAAAGTACTTATATGCATACTCTTCAAAAGTACTTATATTTTTCAAAAATTGCATGATATCTTTTAAAAGTACTTCTATTTTTCAAAATGTAATGTGTTCAAAAGTACTAATACCTTTCTAAAGCAATAGTGTTCTAAGTACGTGAATTTTCTAAAGACTTGACTACAAATACAAAATCTTTTTCCAAAATTGCACAATATCTTTCAAAGCGGAGTTTTTTTGGTGCAATTTAAGTAGTGTGCTTTCAGAATTATACTAAGTATTTTTATATTTTCAAAACTCATAAGCTCTGATACACACATTTTTTTAAATCTTCTTTCAAAATGTTCCTTATTGATATATGGCCAGGAGATAGAAAATTTTAAATTTTATCTTGTTTTCACTAAGTATTTTTAAGTGCTTTAAAATTGATCTAAGCATCTTCAAAGTACTTTCCAAACCTCTAAAGAACTAAGTACATTTATTTTGAAAATATTTCTAAGTAAAATCTTTCTTAGTAAACAAAGTTTGTCTGAGCAAAAACCTTTGAAATTTTTGACAAATGTTTCTAAGTAAAAATCTATGTTTCAGCAAAAACTTATCTATTTAAAGAATTTTCCAAGTAAAAATGGTTTTTAATGCACAAAATATGTTCCAAGGAAATTTCTCTATGAGTGCAAATGTTGAACCTTTTTAAAAGGAAAACCTGTTTCCAAAATATTAGCTAAGTAAGTTACTGTTAAGTTTTTCTTGAAAACTATGCTGCAAGTTTTTGCAAGTTTTTTTTTAATATAAGGAGAAGAGTTGTCACATTTAGGGGGAGCTTCATGTATTTTCAAAACATCTCTTACTTTGAACATCATTTTTTATGAAATCCATTACTTAAAGTTTTTCTTGAAAACAATGTTTTTAAACTCCCTTACTTAAATTTATTTTGGTAAAACTCAAAACTCCCTATTAGATACCTTGTTCGCCCATGTATGTTTTGATATATGTCAAAGGGGGAGGAAAGGTCAAAGTTAAGGGTTTTATAACACAAGTATTCAGGGTTTTAGGGGGAGTATAAAAAAAATTTATTTTTTTCTACACTTATACTGCTCATACTCCTTCATTTCTTAACTGTTATATGTTTATACTTAACTTTGAATTGTGTTGCCATAAATCAAAAAGGGGGAGATTGTTGGTGCAGGAAGCACCATATTGAACCTTGTTTTGATATTGGCAAAGGATTCAAAGTTAAGTGTTATTTGTTATTTAACAATATTACTCAAGTGTGCAGGAAAAGTCCTAGCGAAGGACTGCTAGGCACCTGTCGAAGGACTGCCACCAGGAAACAAAGTCCTAGCGAAGGACTGCTAGGCACTTGGCGAAGGACTGCCACCAGGAAACAAAGTCCTAGCGAAGGGCTACTAGGCACCTGGCGAAGGACTGCCAGGAAACAAAGTCCTAGCGAAGGGCTGCTAGGCACGTGGCGAAGGAATGCATGCCAGGATACATAGCCCTAGCGAAGGACTGCTAGGCACCTGGCGAAGGAATGCCAGGATACAAAGCCCTAGCGAAGGACTGCTAGGCGCCAGGCGAAGAACAGCTTGGTATCCAAGACCTGGCGAAGGACCGCTAGGCAAAAGTCCAACCGGAGGAGCCGGTTGGCATCAGGTACATTCTCCCGAGAGGAGTAGGTGAGGACGCGTTCCCCATCGAGGGAACAGTAGGCGTCGGTTCGACCTAGGGTTCCATTTTAGAGACCCAAAGTCAGAACCAAGACAGCTAAGGCTGTATAAACTAACATCTTATTGCTTTATGGTGTTTTGGACTAATCCTAGATGCAGGACCAAAGGAACGAGTGCCTGCAGCTCAGAGAGCCTCAAAGGAGTGAGGCAGCAGCTAACTAGGGCGCCCGGAGTGTCCCGGGCGCCCCCAAGGTGAACACAAAACACATGAAGCAAAGGCAGGCTTCGACATCTCATGTTAGGGGCACCCCCGTGCTCCCGGGCGCCCCCAGCGCTCCGGGCGCCCTCAGCGCTCCGGGCGCCCCCAGCGCTCCGGGCGCCCCTAGGTCAAGCAGTCGAAGCAGCTCCAGCAAAGCCAAGAGGATAAAATTCTGACCCGGTCAATCCGGGCGCCCCCAGCGTCCTGGGCGCCCCGGTCAAGGTCTGATCCCGAGTTTGAAGGGATCAGAAGCTGACCGAGTTAAAGTCGGATCGGCCGACACGTGGGGGGGGGGGTGCCCCCGACGTTCCGGGCGCCCCCAGGTGCTATAAAAGGGCCCTGGACCCCAAGGCTTCGAACAACAATCTTTTCAACGCTTCTACGCTCTTCTGCTCCCACGCTCGGCTCCGAAAACCTCCCAACTCGAGATACAAGTGCCGACGACGTCCCTCCGCTCCTAAAATTCAATCTACACCGGACGTCGGTAACGAAGAGCAATTTTTCTCTAAGTTTACTATATTGCAATTATACAACTCTTGTAAACTGTTTTCGCGCTCTTATAGAGTTGCCAGCAGAAAACGGTCAACGACCGTGGGCCTTGGAGTAGGAGTTGATCTAGGCTCCGAACCAAGTAAAACTACCTGTGTTCGCGATTGTTTTTATTCCGCTGCGTACTTGCTCTAATCTTCATCCGAAAAGCATTTAACGATATTCACCCCCCTCTATCGTTTCTCTCGATCCAACATAAACTAAACACGAATCGAATTGGAACTAAACTGAAAAACTCAGAAACCAAGTTGAAATTTGCAGAACAGGGATGATACAAACTGTCAACTTGATACGCACGCAGGAAAATAAAAATGAACTGAAATTGAAATCGATCAGTCCCTAAACAAGCTTCCTAACTACTTAACTTGCTGGATTGAACCCTAATTATAGCAGAAAACAATTCAGAAACGAAATCTAAGTAGCTGATAAAGAAATTTCAGAACTGAAATTGTGTGCAGAAATCAAAATTACAGCAAAAGAATTGAAAGTTCACTAAGTAAACTAGCATTTATCCCTTCTCTGAGCTCAAATTCTTCTTGCTGTCTCACAAGATATGAGCCTCGAACCCATAAGCTCAACACATCACCGAAAAATTGCCTCTGCAATTCAAATCTAGCTCAGCTCTGCTCAAATACGAAAACCCATCCAATTCCTTCAACCCAGCTGCGCCCGATTGCGATGATGATTCGGGATTGATCCAAGCACTTCAGGGAACCCCTCTGAACTACTCAGGTGGATGAAATGGTGCGCAGCTGAAATCCAGGAAAGCGACGGCAGAACTGACGAAACCTCGATCAGCCCTGTTCTTGGGCAATTTAGAGCCAGCTTCTTCACGGAAACACCTTTCCAATGATTTGGAACTTGATCCAGAGAAGAGAGTGATGCGGTCATGTCCTCGGATGAAGCAAATTGATGAAGAACACTAAGAAAAAAATGAGGAAGAAAGCTGTTGCGGCGAAGACGCGACGAGGAAGAGCTGTGGCTGATTTTTGATTAAATACTTAGCAATGGACGACCCAGATTTCTTTAACTCAATCCAACGGCTGATCTTCATCCGATCTGACCCAAACATTCCAGATGTTGATTAAGGGTCAGGATCTGCCTCGTGGTAGCTCGGATCCTCCAGATTTCCAATGGATGGCTCAGATCAACCTGATCTTTGAATGGACGCTCTAGATCCCTCTGATCTTGATCCAACGGCCGAATGATCTCTGATTTGGATGAAACCTTCAGATCTTGATCAGAGTACTTGATTAATCCTAACCCTAGCTCGGATTCACTAGATCAGTGGCGGATGGTCCAAATCTTCTCTTTTTCTCAAATGGATGGTCCAGATCCCCTTGTCTTGATCCAACAGCTGGATCTTCTCCAATTTGCCCCTAAACCTCCAAATCTCATTATGATGATCAGATCTACCTTTCCTCAGCTTGGATCCATCTAATTTGCCCTGGATGATCGAGATCTGCTTAACTTCTGAATGAGCGACTCACAGTTCTCCAGAGCTTGATCGCCTTGATCTGAGCCCGATCCTGACCATTCTTGAACTCGGTCCATGATCCTTTCATGCCTACAAAAATAGATCGACAATTAAGTTCAAAAATATTTCAAATGTATAAAGATTTGCAATAAAGCCCAAAATAAAAGTAATCTATGGAACCGAGGGTAAATTCAATGTTACGCATGTAAAATGTGGGTCAAACATGAAATTTAACATCTGAAATAATCAATAAAATAGCACTTATCACCTACCAATTCGTGGTGTCAAGGATACTACTTAAAGTATCAAGCGAGAAGTGGCATAGAATCAGTGCTCGGCCAGAAGGAGATAGATATTAACGTTGCATTGATAGAACAACACATAGAGTACAAGTTATGTTCAGACGAATTATAAAAGTTGAAATGCAAATATGGGGTGCAAAGTGAAATATATTCATTTGATAAAGACAGAAAAACAAGAGTACATACTTTACAATTATAAGGGCTTGACAAGTAAACAACAAAGACTAAGACAGTTGGCCTTAAAGTTCTTTTTCTTTGGCAGACAATTCTTCCCAAGTTTGGTTGACACTAAGGAAGTCCAAAGTGACATCTGGCTTTAGGACCCCAACTCGCTCAATCTGCTTGATAGCCCCGTTGAAACCCTACTTGAGCCACTTCAGTACTTGGCCGACCAGAATGTCGCCGAACTCCTCAGACTGGAGAAACTTGGATTTGACCTCGATTTCTACTTCAGATCGACGGGATTCCTCACCGGCCATGTAGTCTTCTAATTCTTGGAGAACCCGATCCCGATCGGATTTTATTTCTTGAATATCGCCCATCATCCTATCTCGGCCAGTGAACGCTTCTTCAAGTTGTTCACGGACCATCGCCAGACAAGATTCAGCCCGGGAGATGTTGTCCTAGTCGTCAGATATATAAGGGGCAGAGGCCTGTAGCTCCATTTCATTTTTGGCTAGCTTGGTTGTCTGCACTTTGATCTGACCACTAAGCTCCTCCATTGACGACTCGAGAAGACGAGTCTTCCATCAATATGGCCTCCCAAGCCTGGAGCTGCTCCCTCTCGTGTGTTAATTGCGCTATATTCGCCGAGAGATATGTATTTTTCTCGGACAAAAGTCATTCCCTATAGCGGACGCTGTGTAAGTTGGATTCCAAAGCCAGGAGGTTGCCTGTCGAATGTGATGGGTATAGCTTGGTGGGTTTCCTAAGAGAATACTTGCTCATCCTTGAAAGACCTCTCCATGTCTACGAATTCAAAATTAATCTGAATGGAGACTCGTCTCCCAAACGACCATCTCATCATCGTATCGATCGATTCAAATTACAACTTTGCAAATCTGAAAGATCGAGCCTTGTAATTCGCTTAACCGATCGACCGTGGAAAAGATGATGAGTGGATCACCGATTTTTGTGTTTATTATCATGGTCCAGTAATTAATTATCAAACATTAATTAAATAAGATAATTAATTACTTCATCACATAAAATGATAAGAAAATCGAAGGAGCCAAGGAAGAGTATATACCTTCCTTTACCTTACGATCTTCTACCATATGACCCTCCCCTCTTGGACGTCGTGTGGGCAACGATCTACCAAGAACCGTGGTCACCAAGTCGATCCCTTCTCCTTGCGCCAACCAAGCCCTAACCAAAGGGATGCTGCCAGCCACTCCAAGGAAGAAGATAATCCAAACACAAACCCTACTGCTCTTTTCCTCCACCACAGGCGCCCGAGCCATGAGCAAAGAAGATTTCTTCTTCACAGAAGCAAAAGAAGGTTGCTTCCTGCTCACGCGTGTTTCTCCATAGAGGCAGAAGGCCTACTCACGCCTCCTGACGCACGTTTCACCACAAAGGAAGGAACACACGCGTTTCTCCACAGAGGCAGGAACACGTGTGCTTCTCCATAGAGGCAGGAAGGTTGCGTGAGCAACCTTCCTGCTCACTCACAAAGAGGCAGAGGGCCTTGCTCATGCGAGTTTCTGCACCGAAGCAGAAGGTTTCCTGCTCACGCAATTATGGCTTGGAGAAGTTTTAGTCGGCGCCGAGAGCTTTTCTCCAATCAGAAAATTGCTTGAAGCAAATTTCTCTCCAACTAAAGGTTGTGTTCCCTTGGAGAAAACTGCAGTCGGCGCCGAGAGTTGGAGAGAGAGAG
>JAGFNQ010003641.1:93459-144752 GCA_024364735.1 Boesenbergia rotunda
AAGGTTGTGTTCCCTTGGAGAAAACTGCAGTCGGCGCCGAGAGTTGGAGAGAGAGAGAGGGGAGGAGAGGAGAGGAGAGGCCTAGGGTTTTCTTGTGTTTCATTGGATTAATTGGTTTCATGCCACATGGGGTATATATAGGGCTACGATAGAGACCATGAGGAGGAGTTGGATCTTGGCCTGCTTGGATCCAAATCCGATCCATTAATGAAGATCCATTCGAATAAAGGATCCTCATTGAATTACCTCACCAACCCCATATTTATATATGGGCTCCACCTATTATGAGTACATCCATCTCCCTGTGTTTAAGATATCGAATACCCGTCAATTAATTTAAATTACTGACAATTTTTATTAATCAACTTCTAACTCCTTGACTAGTACGTACCACTCAACCTTATCATCATGTTGGATCAAATCTACCTGCAGGGTTTAACACGATGAACCTTATAGGCTCATCAAGGGGGCAACATCATCCCTGTAGCGACCCACCTTCTCTCTACCTTAGACGGATCGTTACTTTATCTACTTCTTGACTCTAATGCATGACTAATGTGAGGAGGAGAAGTTGCCGAACCAAAAATAAAAAAACCCCACTTAAGTTCTTCTATTTATACCAAGGGGTATTTCGGTTCAACTTACTACTTAACTTAATATCTCTCTATTTTCTTTCAGCACACCCCTGCTGGGGCTCCTGGTTAACCCGACCAACTTAAGTCGTTGATCCCATGGGAGGTCTCGGGTTCAAAACTCATCCAGGCAACTTTTTTTTTGCTGAAAACTCTATTTCTTTTAATAAAAATACTAAACGGACTCGGAAAATTCCATAAAAATATTCTAAAAATTCCTAAAAATATCTAGAATATTTCTGAAGCATTTTTAAATAGTTCTAAGGACTTCAAGAACTTAAAATAGAAATTTTGGGGCGTTACAATCCCCCATACCTTATGAAAAGTTCGTCCTCGAACTTAGAATAATTCTGGATATCTTTCTCTCATGCTGTCCTCACGTTCCCAAGTAGCTTCCTCATGCTTTTGATTCTGCCAGATGACCTTCACTAGTGGCACTTCTTTATTTCTTAATCTTTTAACTGCTTTGTCCACTATCTGTGTCGGTCTGCTCTCATAGCTAAGATCTTCTTGGATCTGTACTGACTGAGGCTGAATCACTTGGCTAGGATCGTGAATACACTTCTTTAGCATAGAGACATGAAATGTACTGTGGATAGCGGACATATCCTCTGGTAAGTCCAGCTCATATGCTACCTTACCAACCCTCTTTATGATCTTGTAGGGTCCTATGTAGCGAGGACTCAGCTTGCCCTTTTTGCCAAATCTCATCACTCCCTTCATAGGAGCGACCTTGAGAAATACTGAATCTCCAACTTGGAATTCAAGTGGCCTACGGCGTGTGTCAGCATAACTTTTCTGTCTACTCTGGGCAGTCTCAATCCTCTGGCGGATCGTCTGGATAGCCTGAGTGGTCTCCTCTATAAGCTCAGTCTGGCTGCCTAGTCCTGACTCCATCTCTTTCTTCTCACCAGCTTCTTGCCAACATATGGGTGATCTGCATTTCCTGCCATATAATGCTTCATAAGGTGCCATCCTGATGGTGGCCTGATAGCTATTGTTGTAGGCAAACTCAGCTAAGCACAATTTGCACCAACTACCTTTAAAGTCCAACGCACAAGCCCTGAGCATGTCTTCTAAAATCTGATTTACTCTCTCTGTTTGTCCATCTGTCTGGGGATGGAAAGCTGTGCTGAATTGAAGTCTGGTGCCTAGGGTGTCCTGAACACACCTCCAAAAATGGGAGATGAACCGCCCATCTCTGTCAGAAACGATCGACTTCGAAACTCCGTGAAGCCTGATTACTTCTTTCACGTACAGCTGTGCTAACTGCTCTATTGAGTCGCGAACTTGATGGCTAGAAGTGGGCAGACTTGGTCAATCTATCCACTATCACCCATATTGCATCGTGTCCATGGGTGGTCCTTGGGAGACCTGTGATAAAATCCATGGATATCTCTTCCCACTTCCACTCTGGAAAGGAAGAGGCTGCAGAACTCCTCCTGGTCTCTGGTGCTCTGCTTTGACTCTCTGGCAGGTCAAGCAGGTACTGATATATCTGGCCACGTCTCGCTTGAGTCCAGACCACCAGAATCTTTGCTTTACATCTTGGTACATCTTGGTAGAACCAGGATGCATAGAGTACGGGGTACTGTGGGCTTCTTCTAAAATATTCTTTCTTAGTTCCTCATCATTGGGGACGCAAAGGCGGTCTCCAAGATAGAGGATGCCACTATCTGATACTCGAAACTCTGAATTTTCTGCCTCTTGGATCTCCTGCTTGATCTTCTGGATCTCTGGGTCTTGACTTTGCTTTCTTTGTATATCCACAAGCAGGGTTGACTCTAGAGTCAATGCAGAAAGTTGCCCAATTATTACCTCGACTCCAAAATCCTTTATTTCTTTCTGAAGTGGTAGAGACAGTGATGATAGGGACATCAGTGCTGCACAGGATTTTCTGCTCAGTGCATCTGCCACTTTATTAGCTTTACCTGGGTGGTAGAGGATTTCACAGTCATAATCTTTGACCAACTCTAGCCACCTGCGCTGCCTCATATTCAGATCCTTCTGAGTGAAGAAGTACTTCAAACTCTGATGGTCTGTGAAGATTCTGCACTGCACTCCATACAGGTAGTGTCTCCAGAGCTTCAGTGCAAAAACCACAGCTGCTAGCTCAAGGTGTGTAGGGTAATTCTTCTCATAGTCCTTGAGCTGTCTGGAGGCATATGCTATTACTTTACCGTCTTGCATGAGGACAGCTCCAAGGCCCATCTTGGATGCATCACTGTAGATGTCAAAGGCCTTGTCACTCTCTGGAACAGTCAGGATGGGAGCACTGGTCAGTCTCTTCTTCAGCTCTAGAAAACTGTGCTCGCATTTATCTGACCATTCAAACTTCTTGTTCTTTCTGGTCAAGGCTGTGAGTGGAGAGGCTATTCTGGAAAAGTCCTCCACAAATTTTCTGTAATATCCTGCCAGGCCTAAGAAACTCCTGATTTCACTGGCATTCTTGGGTCTACACCAGTTGCTGACTGCTTCTATCTTGGCTGGATCAACTTGAATGCCTTCTTTGGATACAAATGTGACCTAGGAAGGTCACCTGATCTAGCCAAAACTCACACTTTGAGAATACTTTTATGCATATACTAATATAAATACGCATCAGTGTTATTGTGATTCTCTTTCAAAATGTGGATGATCATACAAAAAAGGCAAGGTTTTTAGTATACATCCTAACAGAATGTTTTAGCTTGGCCCGGAGGTCTCTGAAAACCTTGGTCTGCATTTGGACTTCCCTATGAGCCCGGTGCACGTCCGCCACTAACCCAGCCACTTGTTGCCGTAGTGCCTCGGTCTCTTGCTTGGGAACCATCAGCGGCCCAGGAGCAGACATTCAGATGTGGCCTAATACAAGAAGCAACATGAGTTAAAAATCGGAGATAATAAGAAAAGACAAATGGAATTATACATGTACGAGAGACTCGTACAACCTAGTGATTACCCCAACTGAGGTCACACTCCTAGGGAGGTGATATGCTCCTCGGCTTGCTCCTTCATTGCCTCTCGGCTCCTCGGAGAGGGTATGTCGGATGTAGCGTCAGAGCGGTGGGCGGGGAGAATCACTAGGTGAGTCTCCTCAAAGGGTATAATGGAGGGCCGTGGAGCACCGTCGCCTGTGCTCGAGGATACCTCCTCTGAAAGGTGACTCCCCCACGGCAACTCCTTAAGCTCTATAGGTTGGCGCCCAAGCATTGCCACCTTCTCGGAAGCTTGTACCTTTTGTTGGAGATGGGCACTTGTAAGTTCTAGTTCTTCAAATCGAACCCTCTTGCCCTTCGGGCTGAGAGTCCTTGGCGAATGGGATAGGTAGTGGGCTTCCCCAGGGATGGCCTAGTCTCCCCCCTCCCCTTGGACTCCATGATAGTCAATGTCATCCTCCTTTAGCGTTTGGAAAGAGGAATGGTCTCCTCCTCATCCTCAGGGACGTGAAGGGGAGCTCAAGTCAATAGAGTCTTCCTCTTTTGAGCTATAGGAGGGGTTACGCGCTTCTTAGGGAGTGCAGGAGGCTCATTCTCTTTCTCCTTCTCAATGGAAGGATAAGTCGTCTTCGCGTAGCAGGTAGAAGGCTCCCTAATCGAGTCAGCTCCACTGCCGACGCAAGGACTAGAGTCAATGGTTAATTGCCCCCTTGTACCCCGGCGAGGGTGTGGGAGGGGTTAACCTCTTGGGTAGTGGACGTCTCGACTGCATGAAGCTCCTGACTTTGAGTCTTCTCGGAATCTTCTACAGGCACAGTCGGTGGGTCCGCAGGAGTTGGGGAAGGAGTAAATGCCCTCTCATCTACAGGTTCCCACATGAGAAGCTTGCACATGGATCGGGCGAGCATGATGGCTTCTGTAAAATAAAAACAAAAGAACATCAGTTAGTATAAATAGACATTTAATAGAATAGTATGTTGGGGCAATCTTTGGTCTGGAGTGACCATGTGTTTTGATGTTTGGGCAAAGGGTTTAAGTTAGGTTCACCCTTGTATTTGATATGTGTATTTGAGTGTGCAGGTCTTGCAGGATACACATAGACTTAGTTGGACATCTTTGGGTCCGGTGAAAGATGGTGTGAGGAGACAAGCCGTGGGCTTGTATGCATCCGAGGGACCGTGGACAAAGCAGGGATGATGAGCTCAGGGAAGCGGACTTCGAGGCATACGTGAAGGGTGACATGAGAGACAGGCATGGGCTTGCATGCATCTGAGGGACAAGAGCCAAAGTAGAAGAGGACTTGAAGGCAACATATCGAGGCTGCTGGATGAAGAGTCAACCAAGTTGTGAGAGTTCGAGTGCTGAGGGAATTGTACTCGAAAAATCCTAGGGTTCGATTGCTGAGAGAAATGTACTCAGAAAGGGAAACCTTAGGTTTAAGGGTGGACCAGTCGACTGGTGCTGGATCAGTCGACTAATGAAGTCCACAAAAAGATTAGTCGATTGATCCTGGACCAGTCGACTGATGGTAGCATAAATTCAAACGATGGGCTGTAACGCTCGAATCTATGTGGGACCAGTCGACTACCCCAGGACCAGTCGACTGGTAACGGTCATTTCAGCCAAGAGCACTATTTAAAGGGGCTCGGTTTTGGCTGAGAGTTCTTGACGAAATTGGTTTTGGTTAAAGGCCAATTAGTAGTCTAAGAGCACAGGAAAGTATTGCGGGTTGTGGCGAGGTTTCTCCACTCACAAGGAGCTACACGAGCTAGCCGGAGGTCTTTCGGGGAGTCATCCACCAATGGATCGGGATCATCCACCTTACGGATAGCCGTGGAGTAGGATCTTCATCTTCGAATCACGTAAATTGGTTAGTCTTCTTAGTTGTTAGATTTTATTATTTGTTATTCCTCTTGTGAACTAACATTTGTAGGAAGGCAAAATCAAAAGGTAGCTATTCACCCCCCCCTCTCTAGCAAACAACAAAGTCCCAACAAGTGGTATCAGAGCCAGGTTGCTTGTCTACAGACTAACCGCTAGGAGAGCAAAAAGCTAGAGGAAGATGGATTCGGAAGGTCCGCTAGGATGGGATATTCGGATTCCACCTCCATACGACCGAGATGACTTCGATTATTGGAGGAAGTGCTTGGAGACGTGGTTCCAAATGGATTGGGTTCATTGGATCACATTCGATGTTCCATTTAAAGCTCCAACGGACAAAAAGGAAAAATACCTTCTGTTGGATCGATAGAGTCGATAGAGGGGGGGGTGAATATCGACAAAACTTTTTCGAATTTATGGAGAGAGTAATTTGCACAGCGGAAATAAACACAATACGCGAACACAGTATTTTTTACTTGGTTCGGAGCCTAGGTCGACTCCTACTCCAAGGCCCACGATCGTTGATCGTTTACTTTGGGCAATTCTATATGAACGCAAAATCAGTTTACAGAAAGAGATTTACAAGTATAGCACTATAAACTTTTAATAAAAAGAATTCTTCTGTTACCGACGTCTGGTTGTAAGTTGACTTTCCGGAGCAGCAGGACGTCGTCGCTCGAGTTGGGCAGTTTCTGGAACAAGGTGTGAGCACAGAAGAGCGTGGAAGCTTTGGTACATAGTTGATGTTAAGCTTGGGGTCGAGGGGTGCTATTTATAGCACCTAGGGCGCCCTGGACGTCGGGGGCGCCCTGCCACGTGTCAGGTGATCCGCAGATTGCTCGGTCAACTTCTATCCCGCTCGAACAGGGATTAAGTTTGACCATGGGGGCGCCTTGGTCGTAGAGGGCGCCTTGGCTGACTTCTTCCGCGCAGAAATCTCGGCTGTGGATAAGGCTGGAGCTTCGCAGTCTTGGGCTGGAGGCGCCTTGGCTGCTGAGGGCGCCTTGGCTGACGAGGGCGCCTTCGCTGCTGAGGGCGCCTTGCCCAGTAAGCAGCTGAAGCCCTTTTTGCTGCGCTTGGTTTTGGTTCACCTTGAGGGCACCCTGGACACTCAGGGCGCCTTACTCAGCTGCTGCCTCACTCCTTTGAGGCTCTCTGAGTTGCAGACACACGTTCCTTCGGTCCTGCATCCAGGGTTAGTCCAAAACACAATAAAATAGTTAATTATTATTTTATACAGCCTTAGCTGTCTTGGTTCTGACTTTGGTCTCCAAAATGGAGTCCTAGGTCAAACCGACGCCTACTGTTCCCTCGACGGGGAACGCGTCCTCACCTACTCCTCTCGGGAGAATTTACCTGATGCCAACCGCTCCTTTGGTTGGACTTTTGCCTGACGGTCCTTTGTCAGGGCTTGGATGCCGAGCTGTCCTTCGCCCGGTGCCTAGCAGTCCTTCGCTAGGTCTTTTGACTCTGGCATTCCTTCGCCAGTGCCTAGCAGTCCTTTGCTAGGGCTTTTAACTTTGGCATTCCTTCGCCAGTGCCTAGCAGTCCTTTGCTAGGGCTTTTGACTCTGGCATTCCTTCGCCAGTGCCTAGCAGTCCTTCGCTAGGGCTTTCACTGCACACTAGATTACCTTGTTAGAAAACAAGAAAGACTTAACTTTTGACCTATGTTGCCATTATCAAAACACAGGTTTGACTTAGGTGCATTCTGCACCAACAATCTCCCCCTTTTTGATTTATGACAACCCTAGTTCAAAAAGTTAAGTTTAAGCAAAAACATGAAAAAGGTTTTTGTTCCCTCCCCCTGGAAGGAATCTCCCCCTAGATTTTTAAAAAATTCGTGGGGTTAAAAAAAACTTATCAATTTTGAAAAACTTTAAGCTTTAGAGTAAAAATAATTTTGACAAGCTTAAGTAAGAATCTTTTGAAAAGCTAGAGTACTTTGCAAAATTTGAAAGTAAAGAATTTTTAAGCTAGAGTACTTTGCAAAATTTGAAAGCTTGAAGTAAAGAATTTTTTAGCTAGAGTACTTTGCAAAATTTTAAAGCTTGAAGTAAAAGAATTTTTAAGCTAGAGTACTTAGCAAAATTTGAAAGCTTGAAGTAAAGAATTTTGAAGCTAGAGTACTTAGCAAAATTTGAAAGCTTTTAAGAACTTAAGTATTTCTTCAAAAAGTTTAAGCTTTTGAATAAAGGATAAGTATGTTTTTGAACCTTTTTGAATAAAGGAAAAATTTAGAAAAAAATAATTTTTCTCTTTCCTATCTCTATCTCCCCCTTTGCCATATATCAAAACAGATAAATATAGCATGAATTAAGGAAAATAAATAACAATTTGCTGTACTGAACCAGTTTGATTTACACTAAATCAATCAATTTTTGTCTGTAGGGACCTGTCTAACCCAATTAGCTACTTACTAACTGTTATATACAGTAGTTTTTGCTAGGGTTAGTCAAGTTAAGTGTTTCTGTTCATGTTAGATTTTCTAAGCTTGACACTTAACTTGATTGCTGTATAAGTTGTATTTAGTGCCCCAATTACTGCAGATGCACTGACTTAAAGCATCTTGAATTAAGGCAAAGACCTAAGTATCTCAACCCTTTCTAGATTATCAATCATAAGTACCCTAAGGTGCTTGTGAGATGCTGGCTTCTAAGTCTATAGGTGCATGCAGTTCTAGGGTTAGGGCCTAGCCTAAGTCCATTTTCGAAAAATCCCTAGTTTTGAAAGGGGGTAGTTTTTAAATAAAACTAAGTCGAAAATGAAAACTGATTTTAAAATTAAGTGAAACAGTTTTTCAAAACACTTTTAAAAATTATTTTAAATTAAGCCAGAAAAAAATGATCTATTCTACAAGGCACAATCCTAACTAATTGACAAGAAACCAATAATCATAAACTAGTCATCATAAAATAGAAGCAGGTACTCTAGTTTCAACATAGTCAACAGTCAAGCATAAGTCAACCCTACTGAGTAGGGGTAGTCAAATAGGTACAATGCTAAGTGAATCTAAGATGAAGGACCAGGGTGATCAGATGGACCCAGCTGCCACGCATCGAATCGTGCCATCATCTGTAAGAATCGTGCATCAGCTACTTCTCTATCAGCTCGGCGAGCGTCCATCTGCTCTATGTGAGAGGCCTCGACCTCCTCTCGGAGACTCTGTATCTGTGTCTCCATATGGGTCACTCTCTCGTAGAGTGTCGGTGGAGGGGGCTCGTCTATATGGGCTCGGGCTTCTGCTGCTACATCTGCGACGTCATACTCGACTTCCTCGTCCGAATCGATCTGGGGAGCTGCTCTCCGACGTCTCCAGGACAGGACCCCGGTACCGGACACCTCTATACCTGCTAGGGCAAAGTTTCTATAGCCTATTTCATCGTAGTCGGTTAGATCAGCCATTTCTCCCTCGGTAATGTTCCTACCATGGTAATGTAATAGGGATGTGACAATGTGGCAGTAGGGTGTGCGTACCCGCCCTTGCGTGGTCACACTGGATGCGTGTAGGATAGTGTGAAACATATGAAGCCCTATATCAATATCTAGCTGGTGAATCAGGGCGTACAGGAGAAAGGTATGGAATGGTCGCATAGTGGTGACGTCCCTGGTGGATAATGGCAGAATACATCGGACTAAGACCCTGTATAGGGCGTAGTCCTGAACCTCTAAGTCGACTGACTGGAATCGTCTGGCCACTGGTTGCCTAAAAAAGTATGAGTGTAATGTATCTAAGGTGATGTAAGAATAGGGAGCATCAAAGGGAGGCTCCCTAGGAGGATAACAACAGAAGATGGACTGCGAGGGTCGTAGTCCTAGAAATCGATTCAGTAATGTTGGTGTGATGGTTAAGGGAATACCTTGAACCATGGTGGAGAACATGAGATTATCCTGTCTAATGATATTATTATAAAATTCTGCACATAAGGAAGTATTGATTGGGTGAGTGCAGAATACGAGATTGTCTAGTTGGTAGTGGTTTATGACGTTCATAGCTAGGGGACAGGATTGGGTGAAGAATAACCTATTCAAGTAGCTCGTTTTGATAGGTTTATAGGTGGTATGAGCGAACTTGTTACACAATTCTAAATTGAGAAACCTAGGATCAGGACTAGGTTGAGTACCGGGTTCTGCCTGATTAGGTCGACGTCTTCTAAGAGAAAGAATGTATACTTAAAGAAAGTGTGCATTAAAAAAATTGAAAAGAAATTAACAAAAATAATAAATTATACCGGTTTGCTCGGGGAGGCATTGTTGAAGATGAGGGCTTGAGAGTGTTGCAAGGTCTCTTGGAAGGTAGATAGTTGAGGAGGAGAAGTGTTTTAGGTGTGAAGAGAAGAAGGGGAAGGGAGCCCCTTTTTATAGGCAGTTTGGGCGCCCTTCCCCGGGAGGGCGCCTTGACTGGTGAGGGCGCCCTTACCAGTGAGGGCGCCTTCACCAGGCCTGCAGTTACCTTTCGGCAGCTTTCTGCCGTGAAAGGACTGTGGGAGGGCGCCTTGACTGAGGAGGGCGCCTCCACCCAGAGCTGCAGCTGCCTTTTGGCAGCTTTTGACCAACAAAGGGGTATCCCAAGGCGCCCTGATGCTCCAGGGCGCCCTGGTCAGTGTGCAGTGGTAGAGGTACTTTTTGAACAGCCTTGGGGCGCCCACACGGATTTGGGCGCCCTAAGGACTAGCTTTGAACTCTAAGGGAGTGCATTTGACCAGACTTGACCTGATTTGACCGTGGTTTGACTTATGTTGACCATGGTTTGACTATGTTGACCGTGGTTTGACTATGTTGACCATGGCTTGAAATATAGAATTTTACTGCAACACAGGTATTTAAAGGAGTCATAATTTAGTCTTAATTTTACTGTCTCACCCGAATCTAGGGTTTTCAATCACGTTAACCTTATAGGTTTTGTGAGACAGGTTTTGATAGTTTTGAAAATTTTGAAAATTTTGATTAATTCTGAAGGATAATTAAATTTTAAAAACTTAATTAATTAATTTTGAAATTTTTGAAGAGATGTTTAAATCTATACTTAGCTGAAATTTTGTGTTAGATTCGAATTTGACAAAAATTAATTTGAATTTGAATTTCAAAAATTGGCTTCTAGGTCTTGGCGAGGCACTAGGCCTTCTTTGGCCGAAGCCTTATGGGATCATCCACCCTTTCCTTGATAAAGCCTTTTAATGAAATTTCATTTTCAAATTCAATTTCTGAAAAATTTCTGGTCTAACTAGTTTGGGTTTTGGATCGGTAGCTTCGGCTAGTTCCGCCAGTCAGAAGAGACCAAGTGAACTTGATCTTATTAGAATTGGTTTCCCCAACGTACTATCATCTCACCTCTACCCAATACTATGTTGTCAAATTTCAGCTAAGTTTGTTCAGTCCTTAACTAACCTAAGTCTAAGCATGGTATATTGCAGAAATTAAATAAACAATCAAACAATCAATTTAAATCAATAATAACAAATTCATCTAATAATGAAAATGGTTTTCAGTTTGGCTCCCCCTGGACTAAAGCCACGGTGATGGTTAGGCAAGATGTGAATCTTGTCCTTGGGGATCCAATACTGATTTGATCCAGTTGGTTTGTTCAGGCATAGTTTAGGTACCCATGCCTGAATTTTGCCTCTGGACTGATTCAGTACAGTCAAATATGATCTTTGTCGGGATTTGGTTCGGTAGCCAAGTCCGGATCGATTTAGAACTGATTTCTGTTTTCCAAGGATCATGTTAAGACCCTTGGAACCAGATGTAAATCGTTCTAAAGCTGTTCTAAAATCCTTAACCTGAGTTTTCAGGGAGGAGTTCTCCTTTTCAAGTTTTTCAACTTGAGTAGGAGTTCCTTCCTGAACCTTCTTGGTTAAGGGTTTAGAGTCAGCTCCCTCTTTCAGGAGTTTTACTTCCTGTCGGAGGGTTTCGACCCGGAGTTTGGCTTTTGCCAAATCTCGAGAAAGAAAAGAAATCAATTCAGTTAACTGTAATCTATTAAATCCAGTTACCTTAATTTCTCCGTCTTCTGTGAAGGTCAGCTCGCCGTCCTCTTGTTCTGATTCTGATTCTGTCTCGACTTTATCTGAGGCGGTCAGAGCTAGGAGGTTGGACTGGGGTGCCTCTTCTTCTTCTTCTGAGGAAGACTCGTCCCAGGTTGCTTGCAGTGCCTTCTTTCTTCTCGTCTTTTTAGTCTCCTTTAGGTTAGGGCACTCTGACTTGTAGTGACCCTTTTTCTTGCACTCATAGCAGGTCACATTGGGCTTGCTTGCTGGTTCAGCTGGTTCGTCCTTTCTTCGGCCGGTTTTCCGTTTGTTGGTTCGGTTCTTCAGCTCCTTGTAGTAGCTTCGAGCGAGCCGGACCAGCTTAGTTTGATCTCCATCTTCTTCTTCTGAGTCTGAGTCAGAGTTAGACTCAGTTTCGGGTTCAGGCTTCTTCTTCGTGGTCCTTCCTGTTTTACCTGCAACGAAAGCAATACTTTTCTCGACCATATTGGCGTTAGTTTGTTCGTGCAGTTCTAGTTCGGAAAATAATTCGTCCAATTTTATTTTAGAAAGATCCCTAGAGACCTTGTATGCATCTACCATAGATGCCCACAAGGTGTTTCTAGGGAAGGCGTTTAGAGCATACCTTATTAGGTCACGGTTTTCGACCTTGTGACCTATTGTGTGAAGACCGTTCATTACCTCTTGGATCCGTGCGTGGAGTTGGGCTGCTGATTCGTTGTCCGCCATCTTGATAGTGTATAATTTGTTTAGTAGCAGATCCCGCTTGTTGATCCGAGTATCTTAAGTCCCTTCGTGCAACTCGATCGGTTTTGTCCATAGCTCCTTTGCACTATTGAAGGGGCCCACGCGGTTCAGCTCTTCCTTTGTCAGCCCGCATTGTAGGGTTTGTGTCGCTTTTGCATCAGCTTCTATCTTGCGTTTAAGGGAGTTGTCCCATTCGGAATAGCTTTGTGGTTGTCCTTCAGCGTTTCGGGGGATCTCCAGACCGGACTGGATAATGATCCACATGTCCACCTGAGTTTTCAGGTGGACCTCCATGCGGCTTTTCCAGTAGGAAAAGTCTTCTCCACTGAAGAGTGGAGGTCTTGCGGTGCTGAATCCCTCTTGCATGGCCATTTAGACTGAAAAAGAAAAGCTAAAAGAGATTTGCCAAGACTTGGTCTTGGATTAGCAGTGCTGGATAAATTAAAGACAAGGGGTGTTGCACCAACCTTGCCAAAAAAAAACGAATGAAATTTTTTCGAAAAATTCGTAAGATAAAGAAAATAGAATGATAAAATTAAAAAGTAATCCGAAAAAAAATTTCAAACTGGTGGTTGCACCAGGTTTGAACTTCCCCGCTCTGATACCACTTGTTGGATCGATAGAGTCGATAGAGGGGGGGGGTGAATATCGACAAAACTTTTTCGAATTTATGGAGAGAGTAATTTGCACAGCGGAAATAAACACAATACGCGAACACAGTATTTTTTACTTGGTTCGGAACCTAGGTCGACTCCTACTCCAAGGCCCACGATCGTTGATCGTTTACTTTGGGCAATTCTATATGAACGCAAAATCAGTTTACAGAAAGAGATTTACAAGTATAGCACTATAAACTTTTAATAAAAACAATTCTTCTGTTACCAACGTCCGGTTGTAAGTTGACTTTCCGGAGCAGCAGGACGTCGTCGCTCGAGTTGGGCAGTTTCTGGAACAAGGTGTGAGCACAGAAGAGTGTGGAAGCTTTGGTACGAAGTTGATGTTAAGCTTGGGGTCGAGGGGTGCTATTTATAGCACCTAGGGCGCCCTGGATGTCGGGGGCGCCCTGCCACGTGTCAGGCGATCCGCAGATTGCTCGGTCAACTTCTATCCCGCTCGAACAGGGATTAAGTTTGACCATGGGGGCGCCTTGGTCGTAGAGGGCACCTTGGCTGACTTCTTCCGCGCAGAAATCTCGGCTGTGGATAAGGCTGGAGCTTCGCAGTCTTGGGCTGGAGGCGCCTTGGCTGCTGAGGGCGCCTTGGCTGACGAGGGCGCCTTCGCTGCTGAGGGCGCCTTGCCCAGTAAGCAGCTGAAGCCCTTTTTGCTGCGCTTGGTTTTGGTTCACCTTGAGGGCACCCTGGACACTCAGGGCGCCTTACTCAGCTGCTGCCTCACTCCTTTGAGGCTCTCTGAGTTGCAGACACACGTTTCTTCGGTCCTGCATCCAGGGTTAGTCCAAAACACAATAAAATAGTTAATTATTATTTTATACAGCCTTAGCTATCTTGGTTCTGACTTTGGTCTCCAAAATGGAGTCCTAGGTCGAACCGACGCCTGCTGTTCCCTCGACGGGGAACGCGTCCTCACCTACTCCTCTCGGGAGAATTTACCTGATGCCAACCGCTCCTTTGGTTGGACTTTTGCCTGACGGTCCTTTGTCAGGGCTTGGATGCCGAGCTGTCCTTCGCCCGGTGCCTAGCAGTCCTTTGCTAGGGCTTTTGACTCTGGCATTCCTTCGCCAGTGCCTAGCAGTCCTTTGCTAGGGCTTTTGACTCTGGCATTCCTTCGCCAGTGCCTAGCAGTCCTTCGCTAGGGCTTTCACTGCACACTAGATTACCTTGTTAGAAAACAAGAAAGACTTAACTTTTGACCTATGTTGCCATTATCAAAACACAGGTTTGACTTAGGTGCATTCTGCACCAACACCTTCGACCTCGATATTGGACCAAGGATCAAATGGAGGAAGCAGAGGCAGATAAGTAAGTAACTAGAATTGTACTAAATTTATTACCTCCATATCTTGTGTCAAATGTAGGAGAATACAAGAATGCTTATGAGCTATGGAGAAAAGTGATAGCTTGGCATGAAAATTCGACACAAAGACAAGGAGAATAGGAGTCAAAGGAAAAGGAGTCATTGGTCCAATAGAAGAAGAAGGACCAATCGGATGTTGAGTCAAGTTCAACATTCGAGAGAGGGAGAAAGTTGAATCACCCACATCTTCAAGTGAGAAAGAAATAGAAGAAATCCCCACTTCAAGGATTGAGGGGGAGGAGTGACCATTCTCAATACCGGAGCAAGAAAAAGCTTCCACCTCCATCAAGCAAAGTCAAAGGATCACATAATTTGCTTTGGGTGCAATCAAAAGGGACACTACAAGGACAAGTGTCCATTGGGTAAGAAAAAGGAGGTAAAGCCTAAACTCAATTCAAATAGTTTGAAAACTAACATGAGTTGTAGCGATGGAGCAAAGAAGGATAAGAAGCATATAATTTGCTTCACATGTGTTGAGCATGGACACTACCACACCAAGTGCCCAAAGAAAGGAGAAATCAAGAAATTGGCGCACTTAAAGAAGTTGGAAAAGAAGAGGAGCTCAAGTCAAGGGGGAGCTTCAAAGGTAAAAGGAAAGGTAATCCCTTATTTAAAATTAAATCCAATTTCAAATTCTTATATGCTTGTTAAGAATAATCATGGACTTAGGTATAATGATAGGAATATGGTTTACAAGATAGATATTTCTAGGAAATCATTACTCAAGGCTAGACCAAGAAAGACCCAAACTACCATGCCTAAGGAAAAGAAGGTGGTTAATGATCAAGGCACAAATCCCCAGAAGGGGAGACATATGCCTAAGAAAGTGGGTAGGTCTAGGAATGTCCAAGTTGGGCATGTTGACTCTAGGGTTAGAGCTCTAGAGTTGGAAAATCAAGTCTTGAGGGCAAGACTTGGAGAAATGGAGAAACCCCTAGATAGATTCACTATTGGATCTAAGGGTTTAGTTATGGGGTTAGATAATCAAAAACCCAACAATGATAGATTGGGTCTAGGATACCGATCTAAGTTCTCCGATTCTAGCATATAACTATGGCAAGGAGGGAAAGTCAAAAAATGGCAGGGGGATGCCATGTAAAAGCAAGAAGAAAGTCTTAACTAAGGTCAAGGTGTCCAAAGTTAAGAAGGTTAAGGTTGTAGACCAAGAATCACCGGAGGTACACCGGTGTGGTCTAACGTTTGTTGAGTTACCTAGGGAGGTGGCTAAGGCTAAGAGCACAAGGGGGAGCTCTAGGAGCCAAGTTGGGACCCATGGTCTATGGATCTCGGGAGGATATCTCTCGGAAGTCTAGATGGGTCATGAAGTGTGCCAAGGGATGTGGAGATGGATTTCGAAGGTATGGGCAGAGACATCAAGAGGAGGCCAAAACAAGGACTTTATGTCAAGATTCAATTGAACCATTTAGATAGTTTTGGGTTTTATGTCAATCTTGGGATTGGTGATAGACACATTTTTAAATATATTTTTTCCAAGTAGATATAGGTACCACAAATATCTCCACAAAATTTGGAAATTTTTATATATTTATCAAATTTCTGGTGTATTTCTGAAATTGGGTCAGAAATGCTAAAAATAAAATTTTCAGGGTACCAATTGACTGGTTCAGGGGGCAATCGATTGGTGTTGTTGTTTTCTATTTTCTGGGGATTTTTAGAAATAGAAAGGTGACCTCATTGATACCAATGGTGAGTATTGCTTGGGGCAATCTTTTTGATGTGTGACAAAGGGAGAGAAGTGTTGGGTTTAAGTGGGAAACCAAACACGCTTTTACAAGAAATCCTAGGTCAAGGGGGAGCTTAGGTAAAGAAGGGAGCATTGTTGCTCATTTGGTGGTAAAAGGGGAACCTTGGAGAGGTTCTTAAAAAGCCTTTGTAAGTCTAGTATATGGGGAACCTTGGAGAGGTTTTAAAAAGCTCGGTTTGGTAAAAATCCTAACTCTTGGGGAGGTTAAGTGTGGGGATGCCTTGTGATAGGATCCGTGTTTGCATTGCAGATGCATTGGCGGTATAAGTCCAAGGTGAAGCCTTGGCAACGTAAGTCCAAATGGTTATTAGCATTGTATTTGCTATTTGTTTTCCCTAACTTAAACGTATTGCTAAACATCAAAAAAGGGGAGATTGTTGGGGCAATCTATGGTTCGGAGTGACCATGTGTTTTGATGTTTGGGCAAAGGGTTTAAGTTAGGTTCACCCTTGTATTTGATATGTGTATTTGAGTGTGTAAGTGTTGCAGGATATACATAGACTTAGTTGGATGTCTTCAGGTCTGGTGAAGGATGGTGTGGGTTCAAGTGCTGAAAAAAATGTACTCAGGAAGGGAAACCTTATGATTATGGGTGGACCAGTCGACTAATGAAGTCCACAAAAAGATCAGTCGACTGATCCTGGACCAGTCGACTAATGGTAGCAGAAATTCAAACGTTGGTCTATAACGTTCGAATCTAAGTGGGACCAGTCGACTGCCCCAGGACCAGTCGATTGGTAACGATCATTTCAGCCAAGAGCACTATTTAAAGGGGCTCGATTTTGGCTAAGAATTCTTGACGAAATTGGCTTTGGTTAGAGGCCAATTAGTAGTCTAAGAGCTCAGGAAGGTGTTGCGGGTTGTGGCGAGGTTTCTCCACCCACAAGGAGCTACACGAGCTAGCCGAAGGTCTTCCGGGGAGTCATCCACTGACGGATCGAGATCGTCCACCTTACAGACAGCCGTGGAGTAGGAGCTTCATCTCTAAACCACGTAAATTAGTTTGTCTTCTTAGTTGTTAGATTTTATTATTTGTTATTCCGCTTGCGCACTAACATTTATAGGAAGACAAAATGAAAAAAAAGCTATTCACCCCCCCCTCCTCTAGCAAACGACAAGGTCCCAATATAGTACTTACTGAGGTCACGGCCAAGGCTGGTGGCCTTGGGGCTAATCCCAGCTCGATACAAAAGCCCTTCACATTGAACCATGTCGGGACCATGGAACTCCATTCTGGACATAATGCTCCTGTCGCGTTGGTACCCCCTGATCATGCTGGTGTTAGGATGTATACTAAAAGTCTAACTTTTGTATGAACATCCATATTTTGGAATGAGAATCACATGATCATTGTTTGCATTATATATTTGATATATACATGATATTGTCTAATACTTTACATTGTAGATAACATGCTATATGGTGTCACGCAGAATATCATGTTATCAGTCCCTTATAGAGTATAAGTAGGGGCTCACAACCTAGATAGTTTTGGACAAACCATTGGCATGGTTGTAGTGTAATTTGGTATTGTTTATCTTGATCATAGAATTACACTAGTACACTTTGTGTGTATTGAGCAGGACCGATATAGAGGTGATTTAATTTATACTGACTATATATTGAATCAGACCTCAAATATTATGGTGTACACACTCTTAATCCCGATATAATAACGGACACATGCACTTAACATCTATTTCTTTGATTTACCAATGGGCGAGATTTATTTGTTAAATCGATAGGCTCAGTAAGTTGAAAAATAATATTATTTATATGGCGTGTCGTTGATTATAGAAAGAAAACGTGTCCTGATGCGTCAGGTTGATGATGTCCCCTTGAGGAGCTCATAAAGTTCATCATGGAAATCTTGTAGGTAAACTTGGTCCTACATGATGATAAGATTGAGTGGTACTACTCATGGAGTTAGATATTAATTAATTAAATTATCAGTAATTTAATTAATTAATGGGCATCCGATATCTTAAACACGGAGAGATTTTGTACACATAAAAGGTGGAGCCCATATTAATGGGGATTGGTGACGTAATTCAATGATGATCCTTTAGTGGAATGGATCATCATTAATAGATTGGGCTTGGATCCATTGGGTGGCCAAGACCCAACTCCTCCTCATGGTCCCTATTGTAGTGTATATATACCTCATGTGTCATGAGACCAAGACATCCAATTAATCCTAAGCCTTAACCTAATTCTCTCATCACCTCTCTCTCTCTCTCCTAGGGTTGTGGCCGGCGGTGAGCAAGGGAATAAAAGGAGGTGGCGCAAGGGACTAGGGAAGGAAGAAATGCTCTTCTTCATCATCTTCTCTTCATCCTTCTCTTTTTCTTCTTCCCTAGGGTGCACGACAACAAGTGGTGAGGGAGAAGGCGGCGCCACCTTGGCTTGAAGGTGGCCGGCGGCAAGCAAAGGAGAGAAGTAGGCGGTGATGGTTTGGTTTTCAAGGAAGAAGAAGACTTTTTCTTCTTCTTCTTCATCCTCTTACTCTTTCTCTTCATCTCCCAACGCCGGAGAAAGTAAACAAAGGAGGCTCTCCACCTTTTTGGCTGGCAGCGCAAGCATAAGGAAACCCTAGGGGGTTCGGCGCAAGGAAGAAGGAAAGGAAAGGAAGCTTGGGTGGTGCCTTGGTGACTTAGGTTCTTGGAAGATTGTCACCCACACGACGTCCAAGAAGAGGTTGGGTGATACAATAGAAGATTGCGAGGTAAACGAGATGTATATCTTCTTGTTTTGGATCCTTTGCTCTTGTTTAATTATCATATGTTGATATTTAAAATGGACCCCGATGATAAATACAAAAATCCGCGATCCATTCATCGTCTATTCCGTGGCTAATTGGTTAGACGAGTTAGACGGCTTGAACAACAAGTTTGTTCAAGTGGTCACTCGAATCAATTAGTACGATCATTAGTCGGTTGTTTAGGAATTTGTTCTTCATTCGGATTGGTTTCAATTAATGAAATTTTAATCCGGGGACATGGAGAGGATTCCCATGCCCAACCGAAACCCAACAATTGGTATCAGAGCCAATGGTTTCCGGTTTTGTGTGTTTTGGATTCGGTTACTTTTATGCACTTTGTCATGTATAATTTTATGTCGGATAATAGTAGAATGGGTTGAGATGCTTAGGTCTTAGCCTTAATTCAAGATACTTTAAGTCAGTGCATCTGTAGTAATTAGGGCACTAAATACAAATTAAACAGTAATCATGTTAAGTGTCGAGCTTAGAAAATCTAACTTGAACAAAACACTTAACTTGACTAACCCTAGCGAAAACTACTGTTTATAACAGTTAGTAAGTAGCTAATTGGGTTAGACAGGACCCGAGAGAGATAATTCAAATTGATTTGGTCCAAATTTATACCTTGAATTGGTTTAGTACAGCACATTATACTTTTGCTATATTCTTATGCAATTTTTTTTATATTGCTTTGTTTCTTTTGATATATGGAAAAGGGGGAGAGATTGGAAAGGAGTGAAGGTTGGAAAATTAAATTTTTTTTAAGAAATTAATTTTTTAAAAATTAAAAAATTTCAAAACTTTATCCTTTCTTCAAAAAGTAAAATCATCTAAGCTGCTTTCAAAACTGTTTCTAAGTATTTAACCTGAGCTGTTTTCAAAAACTGTGTCTAAATACTTGACCAAAGATGTTTTTTTCTCTAAGTACTTATTTCTAAACTTCTCTAATAGAAAAGTTTTTAATTATAAAGTTTTTTAAGTACTAAAGAGATTGATTTTTTTTTTCAAAAATTCCTTTTGTAATAAAAACTTCATAAGATGTTCAGAAAATTTTCTAAGTTATTGAATTGAAAATTTTTCTAAGTGTAAAGGTTCTAAGTATAAATTTTCTAAGTGCCCAACCAAATTTTTTTTGAAAAATGTTTTCTAAAACTTCTTTTGAAAATTGGTCTAAGTGTTGAAAAATCAATTCCATTTTTAGACTTAAAATTTTTTCAAACCCCACAAACCTTTGAAAACCCTAGGGGAGATTCCTTTCAGGGGGAGGAAACTAAACTGGTATTTCACCTGTTTATTATTAAATTAACTTTTTGAACCGGGTTGCCATAAATAAAAAAGGGGGAGATTGTTAGTGCAGACAGCACCCAAGTCGAACCTGGGTTTTGATAATGGCAAAGGGTTCAAAAGTTAAGATGCTATTTTTATCTAACATGTTACTTGAGTGTACAGATTGAAGTCCTAGCGAAGGACTGCTAGGCACCTAGTGAAGGACTGCTAGGCGTCGAAACCCTAAGACTTGGTGAAGGACTGCTGGGCACCTAGCGAAGGGCTGCTAGGAGTCGAAGACCTAGCGAAGGATTGCTAGGCACCAGGCGAAGGACTGCATGGTAACGAAGACCTAGCGAAGGATTGCTAGGCACCAGGTGAAGGACTGCTTGGTAACGAAGACCTGGAGAAGGATTGCTAGGCACCAGGCGAAGGACTACTTGGTAACGAAGACCTGGCGAAGGATTGCTAGGCACCTGGCGAAGGACTGCTGGGCAAAAGTCCAACCGGAGGAGCTGGTTGGCAATAGGTAAATTCTCCTGAGAGGAGTAGGTGAGGGCGCGTTCCCCTTCGAGGGAACAGTAGGCGTCGGTTCGACCTAGGGTTCTATTTGGGAGACCCAAAGTCAGAACCAAGATAACTACGGCTGTAAATCCTAACATACTCTTGCTTTGCTGTTTTGAACTAACCTTGAATGTAGGACTGAAGGGATATGTTTCTGTAGCTCAGAACGCCGCAAAGGAGAGGGGTAGACAGTTGGGCAGGGCACCCCGGAGGTCCCGGGCGCCGCCAAGGTGAAGGCAAAACAGGATTGAGCAAGAATTGCTTCGAAGACTTACTAGGGTGGGCGCCCAGATGGTCCCGGGCGCCCCCAGTGCCCCAGGCGCCCTGGGTCGAAGCCAACGAAGCGATCGAATTCAAGTCAGCCGAGAAGCCTGTTGAACAAGTCAAGTAGGGCACCCCCTGAGTCACGGGCACCCCCGTCAAACTCCGAGCCCAATCCTTGAGGGATAAGGGTTGACCGAGTTCTGGATAGGGGTTTGCGGATCCAGAGACACGTAGAGGGCGCCCCCAGGTGCACTATAAAAGGGGTTCGACCCCCAAGGCTTCAAAATCTATTCTTCCAATGCCTCTATGCTCTTCGACTCAAGCGCTCTGCTCCGGAAACCTCCGATCTCGAGATTCAAGCGCCGACGATGACCCTCCGCACCGAAGAACGATCTACACCGGGCGTCGGTAACAAAGAGCATAATTGTACTTTTTACTGCACTATTACTGTACAAATTTTTGTAATAACTTGTGCGATTATAGAATTGCCCGCAGTAAACGGTCAAAGACCATGGGCCTTAGAGTAGGAGCCGACCACGACTCCGAACCAAGTAAAAAACCTTGTGTTCGCGTTTGTTTATTTTATTTCCGTTGCGTAATTTCTCTCAATCTAATCCGTAACGGTTTTACGATATTCACCCCCCCTTTATCGTATTTTCTCGATCCAACAAGTGGTATCAGAGCGGCGAAGCACAAATTTGGTGCAACTACCAATTTGAGAATTTTTTTGAATTTTTTCTTCGAATTTTTTTAATCGAATTTGTTTCGTTAATCGAGGTTGGTGCAACACCACTCGATAAAATTTTCTTTTCTCTTCCCGCACTGCTAATCCAAGACCAAGTTATGGGACATTTTTTTCTCTCTTTTTCTTTTCATTAATTTTTAAATGGTCATACAAGAGGGCTTCAGTACCGCCAGACCACCACTCTTCAGTGGGAGGATTTCTCCTACTGGAAGAGTAGGATGGAAGTCCACCTGAACACTCAGGTGGACATGTGGATAATTATCCAATCTGGTCTGGAAATCCCCAGAAATGTTGAAGGAGTGCCATGTAACGACCCGGCCCATTTGGCGGCCCATTTGGCGGTCTCGACCGTCGACCGTCGACCGTGCCGTTACCAATACTAGGTCTTCCCACTCCTGGGCGTGGATTTTTGCCTTCCCAGGATTCGAACCCTAGACCCAGGCTTAAATCTAGTTCTTTATGAATCCTGAATACCAATTGAGCTAATTGGTATTCAGGATTCACAAAGAACTAGATTTAAGCCTGGGTCTAGAGTTCGAATCCTGGGAAGGCGAAAATCCACGCCCAGGAGTGGGAAGACCTAGTATTGGTAACGACACGGTCGACGGTCGACGGTCGAGACCGCCAAATGGGCCGCCAAATGGGCCGAGTCGTTACAATAAAAAGGCGCCTTTTTATTGTAACGACCCGGCCCATTTGGCGGCCCATTTGGCGGTCTCGACCGTCGACCGTGCCGTTACTCATACTAGGTCTTCCCACTCCTGGGCGTGGATTTTTGCCTTCCCAGGATTCGAACTCTAGACCCAGGCTTAAATCTAGTTCTATATGAATCCTGAATACCAATTGAGCGCCTTTTTATTGTAACGACCCGGCCCATTTGGCGGCCCATTTGGCGGTCTCGACCGTCGACCGTCGACCGTGCCGTTACTCATACTAGGTCTTCCCACTCCTGGGCGTGGATTTTTGCCTTCCCGGGATTCAAACTCTAGACCCAGGCTTAAATCTAGTTCTTTATGAATCCTGAATACCAATTGAGCTATAGCTCAATTGGTATTCAGGATTCATAAAGAACTAGATTTAAGCCTGGGTCTAGAGTTCGAATCCTGGGAAGGCAAAAATCCACGCCCAGGAGTGGGAAGACCTAGTATGAGTAACGGCACGGTCGACGGTCGACGGTCGAGACCGCCAAATGGGCCGCCAAATGGGCCGGGTCGTTACAATAAAAAGGCGCCTTTTTATTGTAACGACCCGGCCCATTTGGCGGCCCATTTGGCGGTCTCGACCGTCGACCGTCGACCGTGCCGTTACCAATACTAGGTCTTCCCACTTCTAGGCGTGGATTTTTGCCTTCCCAGGATTCGAACTCTAGACCCAGGCTTAAATATAGCTCAATTGGTATTCAGGATTCATAAAGAACTAGATTTAAGCCTGGGTCTAGAGTTCGAATCCTGGGAAGGCAAAAATCCACGCCTAGAAGTGGGAAGACCTAGTATTGGTAACGGCACGGTCGACGGTCGAGACCGCCAAATGGGCCGCCAAATGGGCCGGGTCGTTACATGCCACAATCATACACTGAATGGGACGCTTCACTCAAAAAGAAAATCGAGGCTGATGCTAAAGCGACCCAAACACTCCAATGTGGCCTAACCAAAGAGGAGTTGAACCGGGTGGGTCCATTCAACAGTGCAAAAGAACTCTGGGGTAAGCTAATTGAATTACACGAAGGAACCTCCGACACCCGAATCAGCAAAAGGGACCTTCTGCTGAACAAGCTGTACACAATCAAGATGAACGACAGCGAATCTGCAGCTCAGCTCCATGCCAGAATTCAGGAGCTGATGAACGGTCTACACACCATCGGTCATAAGGTAGAGAACCGTGACTTGATCAGGTATGCTCTTAATGCCTTCCCTAGAAATACTTTGTGGGCATCTATGGTAGATGCGTACAAAGTTTCAAGGGATTTCTTTAAAATTAAACTAGATGAATTATTTTCGGAACTCGAATTACATGAACAGACTAATTGCAATCTGGCCGAGAAAGGTATTGCTTTTGTTGCAGGTTAAACTGGAAAGATGACCAAGAAGAAACCTCAACCTGCACCCGAGTCTGATTCAGACTCAGACTCAGAAGAAAGCGAAGGAAATCGACCTAAGCTGGTTCGGCTAGCTCGGGACTACTACAAAGAACTAAAAAACCAGACCAACAGAAGAAAAGCCAGCCGAAGAAAGGAAGAACCAGCTGAACCTTCAAATGAGAAGAATAAACCAAATGCGACCTGTTACGAATGCAAAAAGAAGGGCCACTATAAGACGGAATGCCCCAATCTGAAGAAAACAAAGAAGACGAGAAAGAAGAAAGCCCTTCAGGCAACGTGGGACGAATCCTCGTCCGAAGAAGAAGAAGAGGCTCCACAGTCGAACTTGCTCGCCCTGACTGCCTCAGAAGAAATCGCGACCGAGTCAGAATCGGAACCGGACGATGGGAAGCTTACATTTGCAAAGGATGGCAAAATCACTGTAAGTGGGTTTTCTAGAAATCAATTAACCGAATTAATCGCCTATCTTTCTTGAGACTTGGCGAAAGCCAAAATCCGAGTCGAATCTCTCCGACAGGAAGTAAAACTCCTGAAAGAGGGAGCTGACTCTGGATCCTTAACTGAGAAGGTTCAAGAAGGAACCTCTACTCAAGTTGAAAAACTTGAGAAAAAGAACTCCTCCTTGAAAACTCAAGTCAAGGACCTTAGAGCAGTCTTAGAACGATTCACTTCTGGTTCCAAGGGTCTTGACATGATCCTTGGAAAACAGAAGTTAGTTCTAAATCGATCCGGGTTAGGCTATCGAACCAAGTCTAGACAAAGATCATACTGTGCTGTACTGAATCAGTCTAGACCTAAAATTTAGGCATGGGTACCCAAACTATGCCTGAACAAACAAACTGGATTAAATTAGTATTGGATCTCCAAGGACAATATTCACATCTTGCCAAACAATTATCGTGGCTTTAGTCTAGGGGGAGCCAAATTAAAAATAATTTTCATAGTTAAATAAATTTATTGTCTTGCTTTAAATTGCATGATTGCTTGTCTATTTACTTTTTGCAATTTTCCATGCTTAGACCTAGGACTGGATAAATTAAGGACCAAACTAATTAAGTGAAATTTGAACAACATAGTATTGGGTGGCGGTGAGATGATAGTACGTTAGGGAAGCCTTTTCTAATAAGGTCAAGTATACACTACTTGGTCTCTTTAGACTGGTGAAACTAACTGAAGCTACCGATCCAAGACCCAAACTAGTTAGACCAGAACTTTTCAAAAAGTAATTTTGAAAATGAAATTTCATTGAAAGGCTTTGTCAAGGAAAGGGTTGATGATCCAATAAGGCTACGGCCAAAGAAGGCCTAGTGCCTCGCCAAGACCTGGAAGCCAATCTTTGAAATTCAAATTCAAATCTAACACAAATTTTCAGTTAATTATAGATTCAAACACTCTTTTCAAAATAAACTCAAAACCAATTATTTTTAAAATTAATCTAACTTTTTCAAAATAAATTATGATTTTTCAAAACAATTCTGTCTATTCAAAACCTGTCTCACAAAAACCCATAAGGCAAACGTAATTAATAACTCTAGATTAGGTGAGACAGACTAGGTTGTGAAAATCAATTTAAGCTATTCCTGATTCTAATTGGATCGAAATCAATAAAACTCTTTATGTGTAGGAACATAAAGATTTGGACCAATGGATGTTGGATAGCGGGTGCTCCAGACACATGACTGGGGATAAATTGAAATTCACCAAACTCAAGTTCAAGAACCTAGGCTCAGTAGCATTTGGCAACAATGCTACACTCAAGGTAATTGGGTCAGGTAACATTGAACTTAAATCTGACTTTGTTATTAAAAAGGTTCTTTTGGTTGAAGATTTTAAATTTAACTTGTTTAGCATAAGTCAATTGTGTGATACTGGTTATGTAGTTACCTTTACCAATTCTAACTGCCTGATTAGAAACTTGCAAGACTCAGAAATCATGCTTAAGGGCACTAGGAAAAATAATGTTTACACTATAAACCTACCCCTAGTACCTAAATGCATGTTAACTCAGTTAGAACAATCGAACCTCTGGCATAGGAGATTAGGTCACACTAATTTGAGATTAATCTCAAAAATCACCCAACTTGGCCTAATTAAAGGTATCCCTAAAATTAAGAACCATGAAAACTTAATATGTAAATCATGTAATCAAGGTAAACAAACCAGGTCTAATCACAAACTAATTTAATCTGATCTAACTCAAACCACACTTGAGCTCCTGCACCTTGACCTATTTGATTCACATGGAGCCAAGTCACTAAGCGGAAATCGGTACTGCTTAGTAATCATTGATGATTACTCTAGGTTTACCTGGGTTAGGTTTCTAAAGACCAAAGATAAAACCCTAATCCTATTTAATGATTTTTGTAAGTTAATTGAAAATCAAAACGATACCAAAATCAAAAGACTTAGGAGTGACCACGGGGGAGAGTTTGAAAATCAACGATTCGAGGAATTTTGTAAGGTAAATGGGTATATACACGAATTTTCGTGTCCTAGAACCCCCCCAGCAAAATGGGATAGTTGAAAGGAAAAATAGAACCCTACAGGAAGCCGCTAGGGCTATGCTCAATGAATTCAACCTAGCCAACCAATATTGGGCAGAAACAATTATTACGGCTTGCTACATCCAAAATAGGGTCCTAATTAACAAACGACACAATAAACCACCCTATGAATTATACTACCATAGACTTCCAAACCTATACTACCTATGGGTCTTTTGGTGCAAAGTCCATATCCTAAATACCAAAGACTATCTAGGTAAATTCCAGTCGAAGTCAACCCCAGGCATCTTCCTAGGATATTCAACAACAAGTAGAGCCTATAGGGTTTACAATAAACAAACCAAGAAAATTAAAGAAACAATAAATCTAATATTTGATGAAGAAATTAATTCAAAATTAGATAATCTAGATCTAAATTCATCAAATACTGATCAAGATGATAATTAACAAACTGTTGAATCATTAATTGAACCCCTAAATGAACTAACTATTATACCAACTATTGAGTCAATTGAACCAATACTTGAACCAACCGAAGTAGTTGAACCAAATACTGAACCGAACCGACCAGCCGGACTTGAGGCTGTACCAAGTGTTGGATTGAGAGAAAACGATATAGGGGGGGTGAATATCGTAAGTCATTTCGGATTAAACAAGAGAATACGCAGCGGATAAATTAAAAACAAAATAACACACGAACACCAAGATTTTACTTGGTTCGCATCACGGTCGGCTCCTACTCCAAGGCCCACGGTCGTTGACCGTTTATTGCGGGCAATTCTATATGTGCGCAAAACAGTTTACAGAAGGATGATTACAATAATAGTGCAGTAAGAAAAAGACAGCTCTTCGTTACCGACGTCCGGTGTGGAATATGTCTCAGAGCAGAGGGACGTCGTCGACGCTTGTATCTCGAGTTGGAAGGTTCTGTAGCAGAGCGCCTTGAGTAGAAGAGCGTGAAAGCGTTGGAAGAAGTTGTTGTTGAGAAGCCTTGGGGTTGGGTGTTATTTATAGCACTTCAGGGCGCCCTGAACGTTGGGGGTGCCCCCCCACGTGTCAACCGATCCGGAATCATCTCGGTCAGCCTTTATCCCACTCAAAAAGGGCTGAGGATTGACTCTGGGGGTGCCCGGGACGCTGGGGGCACCCTGGTTGACTCTTTCAGCGAGCTTCTCGGCTAGATAAATGTTATCCGCTTCGTTGGCTTGAGTGCGGAGCGCCCTGGGCACTTGGGGCGCCCCGCCCAGTGAGCTTCCGAAGCGTTTCTTGCTCAACTTGTTTTGCCTTCACCTTGGGGGCGCCCGGGACACTAAGGGCGCCCTGCCCAGCTACTGCCTCTCTCCTTTGAGGCGTTCTGAGCTGCAGGGACATGTTCCTTTGGTCCTACATCCAGGGTTAGTTGCAAATACAATAAAGCAAGAATATGTTATGAGTATACAGCCTTAGCTGTCTTGGTTCTGACTTTGGGTCTCCAAAATGGAGCCCTAGGTCGAACCGACACCTACTGTTCCCTCAACGGGGAACGCGTCCTCACCTACTCCTCTCAGGAGAATTTACCTGTTGCCAACCGGCTCCTCCGGTTGGACTTTTGCCTAGCGGTCCTTCGCCAGGTCTTGGATACCAAGCTGTCCTTCGTCCGTTGCCTAACAGTCCTTCGCCAGGTCTTGGATACCAAGCTGTCCCTCGCCCGGTGCCTAGCAGTCCTTCGCTAGGTGCCTAGCAGTCCTTCGCTAGATCTTCGATTCCTGGCAGTCCTTCACCAGGTGCCTAGTGGCCCTTCGCTAGGACTTTGTTTCTTGGCAATCCTTCGCCAGGTGCCTAGCAGCCCTTCGCTAAGACTTTTTCTGCACACTTGAGTAACATTGTTAGATAACAAATAATACTTAACTTTGAATCCTTTGCCAATATCAAAACAAGGTTCGATATGGTGCTTCCTGCACCAACAATCTCCCCCTTTTTGATTTATGGCAACACAATTCAAAGTTAAGTAAAAATTATAACAATTTAAGCAAGAAGGTTAAGACAAATGAAACATAGCAATTCTGAACAGTCTAAAAACCAATGTAATTTGAACAGTTTAAAACCAATGTAATTTGAACAGAAAAAAATATCTCATACTCCCCCTGAATAAAATTTCTCATACTCCCCCTGAATTATAAAATACTTAACTTAACAATTAACTTTGACCTTTCCTCCCCCTTTGACATATATCAAAAACAAACATGGGTGAACAAGGTAAAACGTACTGTTTCCTAAGTTTTTGCAAACTTAAATTTTGTTACAAAACTTTTACTTGGCTTTGCAAAAAGAATTTTACTTAGGCAAAATTTTGAAGCCAAATTTCCCTAACAGAAGGTTCAACTTTGAGAATTGGGAGTTTTGTAAATTATGTTTTGAAAAAAAAACAATAAGTATGAGAATGTAAGTAAAGACATTTTCATGCAGCTCCCCCTTAATATGAAACTCTTCCCCTTTGAAGCTTTAAAAGAATATGCAATTTTTCAGTTTAAAAAAGGTTCTAAGCTCAGTTTAGCTCTTGAAAAAGGTTCTAAATATGAAGACATTCATTACTTTTGAAAAAAATAATTCTAAGTTCAGTTTTGAAGAAAATATGAAAGCTTCTGAGTATCACAATGGAAATTCTTAGTTAAGAGCAACTCGAAGTTTTCAATAAAGTTTCTTTGAAAAAGGAAAGAAATTTAAGGAAAAAAATTTTTAAGTCTGCTTTCTCCCTTAAAAATAAAATATACTTTGAAAAAGGTTTAAGATTTGTGTATCAGAGCTTATGAGTTTTGAAAAAATACTTAGCATAGCAAAAGCTTAAATTGTATCAACAGAACTCCACTTTGAAAAGTATTGTACAATTTGAAAAACTATGTATTTTGAAAAATATAAGTACTTTTAAGCATAATATGCATTTTTTGAAAAATATAAGTACATTATGCATTTTGAAAACATAATATTTTACTTGACTAGGTTTCTTTTCCAGTCTGACACAATCCTAGGAACCCTTATTAACTACAAGGATATTTTCCTAAGTGTCCTAGAAATTCTCAAGACTCAAGCAAATATTATTTCAAAAGGTATTTCAAAAATGATTTACTAAACCACAACACACATTTTGAAAAAATAGAATAATGGTATTTTTAAAGGCAAATTACTTGTATTTTCAAAAGAATTTTGAAAACTTAGTGTATTAAAGCATATTATTTTGAAATGTTCATTAATTTTTTAATTTAATCTCCCCCTAAACTTGACCCAGTCCTAGGAAGCTTGTTGACTATAAGCGATCTTCCTCTAAGTTTTAAGGTTTGATTTAAATTGTAAGAATTATCTAATAACTTCAAAACAAATAATTACCAAAAAAAATATTTCAGAAATTCTTCTTTTGACTCAAACTCCCCCTAAATTTGACACATCCTAGGAGTCCTTGTAGATCATGAAGTGGACCTTCCTCTGTGTCTTTAGGGTTTATTAAAATCAAAAGAATAATTTTGAATAACTTTCTGAGTATGATAACTTCCAAGGAGATAAATTTTTGAAAACACAACTTGGAATGATAGTACAATTTTCAGAAATCATGATGATAATTTTTCAAAGAGATAGTAGTATACGAGAGTTTTTGAATCAACTTTTGAAAACCTTATTTTGAAATGTTAATAAGTTTTAGAGCATAATATTTTTGAAAAATCTGAATTTTTCGAAAAAGAAACAAAAGAACTCCCCCTGTATCTGACACTGTCTAACTTTATCTAAGTACCTTAAGGGACTTCAGTGTGGACCATGTTTGACTATGTTGACTAGGTTTGACTGCATTAACCATGTTTGACTCAGTTGACTATGTTTGACCAATCAATAACTAAATCAAACACGCCTTATATTCTATTTAAAACAGGTCTATTGTGATATTTAACATGAAATTCAATATTTTAAAAAACTGTTAGAGTTGAAAAAGTAGGGTACAGTAAACTGAATTAATTTGATAACTAGAGATAATTTTAAATAACTTTTGAAAGCACTTTGAGTTTTATTTAGAAGGATAGTGACATCTACTTTTAGGTCCTAGATATCTCACCCAGTTCTACGTAATCAAACATGTTAACCTTATGGGTTTTGTGAGATAAATATTTTAATAGAAAGATTTATTTTGAAAAGGCTATGATTAATTTTGAAAAGTTAAATTAATTTTTTTTAAAACTCAATTTAAATTTATTTTGAAAAGAAATATTTGAATCTAAAATTAACTAAAAATTTGTGTTAGATTCGAATTTAACAAGGAGTAAATTGAATTTGAATTTCAAAAATTGGCTTACAGGTCTTGGCGAGGCACAAGGCCTTCTTTGGTCGTAGCCTTATTGGATCATCAACCCTTTCCTAGACAAAGCCTTTTAGTGAAATTTCATCTTCAAAATTACTTTTTGGTAAATTCTAGTCTAACTAGTTTGGGTCTTGGATTGGTAGCTTCGGCTAGTTTCACCAGTCTAAAGAGACCAAGTAGTGTATACTTGACCTTATTAGAAAAGGCTTCCCTAACGTACTATCATCTCACCTCCACCCAATACTATGTTGTTCAAATTTCAGTTAATCATTTTAGTCCTTAAACTAATCAATCCTAATTCAAAGCATAATAAAATAAAATAAAATAAAAAACAACACCCAATTAAAGCAACAAAAAAAAATGATCTAAGTTATATCATAATCAAAATAAAACTCTGGATTTTCAAAAACAGCAATATTATGAATTAAATTTTCATATGAATTAAAGTTACCCATCTTTCTTTTGCTTGACTATTTTTTTGGCATTTTGTAGTGGTCGCGAGCCATTCGAACCTGCTTCCGATGATCCCCTTCTTTGTCGTCAGATTTTGAATCTGAGTCGGACTTAGGTACTGGTTGAGGCCTCTTTTGCAGTTTTCTAGGAGTTTTCTCTGCAATAGAATTTACACCTTCCTCGACCATTATAGTATCTGTTTGATTATTTAATTCTAATTTTAAACAAAATTCAAAATCGGTTACCGTCTCAGTCAATTCGTCTTCTAAATCTGGTTTGGATTCGGGTTCAGACTCTGACTCGGCTGTTTGTGCTTGGACCGAGAGTGCAAGACAACTTACTTGATCTTCTTCTTCTTCGTCCAATTCCTCTGATGATTCAGACAACAATCCTTCTGAGTCCTCGATGTTGTAAGTCTCTTCATGTAGGTTAATCAGTTTTTCCCACATCTCTTTAGCACATTCGAATGGTCCAATCTGCTTGAATACTTCTTTTGTTAGGCCGCATTGCAGCATTGCAGTCGCCTTTGCATCTGTCTCGATCATGTTGAGTGTTGGTTCATCCAATTTATCCCAGGCAAGTGCTATCCCATCTTCTGTGGGGAATCTAAACCCCATTTGGATTATCATTCATAGATCTAGATTAGCTTTCAAATGAGACTCCATTAGACCCTTCCATAATCTGAAATTTTCGCCAGAGAATAGTGGTGGACGAAAGCTATTCCATTCTTAATTGGCCATTTAAGATGATCCTTGCACACAAAAGAAATAATAGAAGTGTACCAAGACTTGGTTTTGGATTAGTAGTGCGGGAGAAGGAAAAAATAGCCCAAATTAAATATTGTATGAATTTCGAGGCAGAATAATAATAAAAAATAATAAAAATTTGTGATAATTTTTCTTTTGAAACTGTTAACTTTATCATTTCTGATTAGTAAGACAAGAATTAAAAAATTTGCTCGAATTAAGGTAGCACGAATTTCGAGAAAAATATTAATATAATAATAAAAAAAATTTATTACCATTTTGTAACACTTGTTTGTTTTATCAATTTTGACATATGGTGAAAAAATAAGAATTCAAAATGAAACACACCTACAGATATTATTTATTTTAAAAAAAAGATCGAGTGGTGTTGCACCAACCTCGATTAACGAAAAAGAAAAGAAATAAAATAAAAAATTTTGTAAATCCAAAAAAAAACTTTCAAACTGGTGGTTGCACCAAGTTTGAACTACCCCACTCTGATACCACTTGTTGGATCAAGAGAAAACGATAGAGGGGGGGGTGAATATCGTAAGTCATTTTGGATTAAAAAAGAGAATACGCAGCGGATAAATTAAAAACAAAATAACACACGAACACCATGATTTTACTTGGTTCGGAGTCGCGGTCGGCTCCTACTCCAAGGCCCACGGTCGTTGACCGTTTACTACGGGCAATTCTATATGTGCGCAAAACAGTTTACAGAAGGATGATTACAATAATAGTGCAGTAAGAAAAAGACAGCTCTTCGTTACCGACGTCTGGAGTGGAATGTGTCTCGGAGCAGAGGGACGTCGTCGGCGCTTGTATCTCGAGTTGGAAGGTTCTGTAGCAGAGCGCCTTGAGTAGAAGAGCGTGAAAGCGTTGGAAGAAGTTGTTGTTGAGAAGCCTTGGGGTTGGGCGTTATTTATAGCACTTCAGGGCACCCTGAACGTTGGGGGTGCCCCCCCCCCTCACATGTCAACCGATCGGGAATCATCTCGGTCAGCCTTTATCCCACTCGAATAGGGCTGAGGATTGACTCTGGGAGCGCCCGGGACGCTGGGGGCGCCCTGGTTGACTATTTCAGCGAGCTTCTCTGCTGGATAAATATTATCCACTTCATTGGCTTGAGTGCGGGGTGCCCTGGCCACTCGGGGCGCCCGGGAGCACGGGGGCGCCCCGCCCAGTGAGCTTCCGAAGCGTTTCTTGCTCAACTTGTTTTGCCTTCATCTTGGGGGCGCCCGGGACACTGAGGGCGCCCTGCCCAGCTGATGCTTCTCTCCTTTGAGGCGTTCTGAGCTGCAGAGACTCGTTCCTTTGGTCCTACATCCAGGGTTAGTTGCAAATACAATAAAGCAAGAATATGTTATGAGTATACAGCCTTAGCTGTCTTGGTTCTGACTTTGGGTCTCCAAAATGGAGCCCTAGGTCGAACCGACGCCTACTGTTCCCTCAACGGGGAACGCGTCCTCACCTACTCCTCTCAGGAGAATTTACCTGTTGCCAACCGGCTCCTCCGGTTGGACTTTTGCCTAGCGGTCCTTCGCCAGGTCTTGGATACCAAGATGTCCTTCACCCGGTGCCTAACAGTCCTTCGCCAGGTCTTGGATACCAAGCGCCCGGTGCCTAGCAGTCCTTCGCTAGGTTCCTAGCAGTCCTTCGCTAGGTCTTCGATTCCTGGCAGTCCTTCGCCAGGTGCCTAGCAGCCCTTCGCTAGGACTTTGTTTCCTGGCAATCCTTCACCAGGTGCCTAGCAGCCCTTCGCTAGGACTTTTTCTGCACACTTGAGTAACATTGTTAGATAACAAATAATACTTAACTTTGAATCCTTTGACATGGTTCGATATGGTGCTTCCTGCACCAACACCAAGTTCCAGAAAAACTAAGAAACCCAGACTCAGTCATCCAACTGATCAAATTGTGGGTGATCCAACCTTAGGAGTCAGAACTAGGTCCGCCTATAGGAACCTTAGTAAGATTGCAATGATTTCAAAATTGAACCTAAGACTATAGAGGAAGCCTTGCCTGATCCTGATTGGATCATAGCAATGCAAGAAGAGTTAGCCCAGTTTAAGAGGAACCAAGTTTGGGAATTGGTACCTAAACCTGATGGAAAATCCATTATTGATACTAAGTGGGTGTTTAGGAATAAGCTAAATGATCAAGGAGAAATAGTGAGAAACAAAGCCCACTTAGTAGCCAAAGGGTTCAGTCAAGTAGAGGAATTATATTATGACGAAATCTATGCCCCAGTAGCTAGACTTGAGTCCATTAGGATGTTGTTAGCCTTTGCATCCCATAAAGGATTTAAACTCTACCAAATGGATGTAAAGTCAGCTTTTCTAAATGGATTTATTAACGAAGAAGTCTATGTAGGACAACCCCCTGGTTTTGAGGACTTAGAAAGACCTGACCATATTTACAAACTCATGAAAGTACTTTATGGACTAAAACAAGCACCTAGGGTCTGGTATGAACGCTTATCAACCTACCTAACTTCTAAAGAATTTAAACAAGGACAAATTGACTCAACCTTATTTATTAAGACCTTATGAAAAGAAATCTTTATTGCCCAAATCTACGTCGATGACATAATCTTTGAGTCCACCAACTCAAATTTCTTAAAAGAATTCGTTAAAATAATGGAAAATGAATTTGAAATGAGCTTAGTTGGTGAGCTTAACTTCTTTCTAGGGTTACAAATTAAACAAACCAGGGATGGAAACTATGTTCATCAATCCAAATATGCTAAGGAGTTAATAAAGAAATTTAAAATGATAACTCTAAAAGCATAAGTACCCTCATGGCTACAAATGTAAAAATAAATAGTGACCCTGATAGTAAACCAGTAGACCTTAAACTCTATAGAAGTATGATTGGAAGTCTACTGTACCTTACAACCAGCAGACCTGATATCCTTTTTGCGGTAGGAATGTGTGCTAGATACCAAACTTGTGCTAAGGAAACGCACTTAGCAGCCCTAAAAAGAATACTAAGATATGTTAAGGGCACCCTAAATGTAGGGATTTGGTATCCTAGGATCTCAACCTTTGACATGTCAGGATACTCGGATTTTGACTACGCTGGTTGTAAATTAGATAGAAAGAGCACAAGTGGAAGCTGCCAACTGTTAGGAAATAGTCTAGTAAGTTGGTGCAGCAGAAAACAACACTGTGTAGCTCTATCCACAACTGAAGCTGAGTATGTTGCCTTATGAGAGTGTGTAGCACAACTCTTATGGATGATGCACACTCTCAAAGACTTCCAGCTTAACTACACTCAAACTCAGCTCTACATTGACAATATATGCTCAATTAATCTAACTAAGAACCCAATCCAGCATTCCAGAACTAAATACATAGAAGTTAAACACCACTTTGTAAGAGATCATGTAGCCAGGGGTGAGATAGTCCTTAAGCATGTAGACTCTAAATCTAACTTAGCTGATATATTCACCAAACCCCTACCTGAGTCTGAGTTTAGCCCACTAAGAAGGCAGTTAGGATTATGCTTGGTAGAATAGGCTTACTCTATTTCTGTTGTTTTTTGTAAAATTGCTTTACTTGATTTAAAGTCAGTTTCTACTTGATTTGAAATTTTTTCAATTTTAAAAAATAATTTTTTGACTTAGTTTTTTTTAAGAGAAAAAAAATTACCCCCTTCAAAACTAGGATTTTTTCGCAAATGGACTTAGCCTAGGCCCTAACCCTAGAAATGCATGCACCTATAAATCTAGAAGCCAGCATCTCACAAACACCTTAGGGTACTTTTGACTGATAACCTAGAATGGGTTGAGATGCTTAGGTCTTTGCCTTAATTCAAGATGCTTTAAGTGAGTGCATCTGCAGTAATTAGGGCACTAAATATAAATTAAAGAGTAATCAGGTTAAGTGTCAAGCTTAGAAAATCTAACTTGAACAAAACACTTAACTTGACTAACCCTAGCGAAAACTACTATTTATAACAGTTAGTAAGTAGCTAATTGGGTTAGGCAGGACCCGAGCGAGATAATTCAAATTGATTTGATCCAAATTTATACCTTGAATTGGTTCAGTACAGCACATTATACTTTTGCTATATTCTTATGCAATTTTTTTTATATTGCTTTGTTTCTTTTGATATATGGCAAAGGGGGAGAGATTGGAATGGAGTTCAGGTTTGAAAATTAATTTTTTTTAAGAAATTAATTTTTTAAAAATTAAAAATTTTCAAAACTTTATCCTTTCTTCAAAAAGTAAAATCATCTAAGTTGCTTTCAAAACTGTTTCTAAGTACTTAACCTGAGCTGTTTTCAAAAACTATGTCTAAATACTTGACCTAAGATGTTTTTTTTCTCTAAGTACTTATTTCTAAACTTCTCTAATAGAAAAGTTTCTAAGTATAAAGTTTTTAAAGTACTAAAGAGACTGATTTTTTTTTCAAAAATTCCTTTTGTAATAAAAACTTCATAAGATGTTTAGAAAATTTTCTAAGTTATTGAATTGAAAATTTTTCTAAGTGTAAAGGTTCTAAGTAAAAATTTTCTAAGTGCCCAACCAAATTTTTTTTGAAAAATATTTTCTAAAACTTCTTTTGAAAAATGGTCTAAGTATTGAAAAATCCATTCCATTTTTAGACTTAGAAATTTTTTAAACCCCACAAACCTTTGAAAAACCTAGGGGGAGATTCCTTCCAGGAGAAGAAAACTAAACTGGTATTTCACCTATTTATTATTAACTTAACCTTTTGAACCGGGTTGCCATAAATCAAAAAGGGGGAGATTGTTGGTGCAGACAGCACCCAAGTCGAACCTGGGTTTTGATAATGGCAAAGGGTTCAAAAGTTAAGATGTTATTTTTATCTAACATGTTACTTGGGTGTACAGATTGAAGTCCTAGCGAAGGACTGCTAGGCACCTAGCGAAGGACTGCTAGGCGTCGAAACCCTAAGACCTGGCGAATGGCTACTAGGCACCTAGCGAAGGGATGCTAGGAGTCGAAGACCTAGTGAAGGATTTCTAGGCACCAGGTGAAGAACTGCATGGTAACGAAGACCTAGCTAAGGATTGCTAGGCACCAGGCGAAGGACTGCATGGTAACGAAGACCTGGTGAAGGATTGCTAGGCACCAGGCGAAGGACTGCTTGGTAACGAAGACCTGGCGAAGGACTTCTAGGCACCTAGCGAAGGACTGCTGGGCAAAAGTCCAACCAGAGGAGCCGGTTGGCAACAGGTAAATTCTCCTGAGAGGAGTAGGTGAGGACGTGTTCCCCGTCGAGGGAACAGTAGGTGTCGGTTCGACCTAGGGTTCCATTTGGGAGACCCAATGTCAGAACCAAGACAGCTACGGTTGTAAATCCTAACATACTCTTGCTTTGCTGTTTTGAACTAACCTTGAATGCAGGATCGAAGGAATGTGTTACTGCAGCTCAGAACGCCCCAAAGGAGAGGGGTAGACAGCTGGGCAGGGTACCCCGGAGGTCCCGGGCGCCCCCAAGGTGAAGGCAAAACAGGATTGAGCAAGAATTGCTTTGAAGACTTACTGGGTTGGGTGCCCAGATGGTCCCGGGCGCCCCGAGTGTTCCGGGCGCCCTGGGTCCAAGCCAACGAAGCGATCGAATTCAAGTCATCCGAGAAGCCGGTTGAACAAGTCAAGCAGGTCACCCCCTGTGTCCCGGGCGCCCCCGTCAAACTCCAAGCCCGATCCTTGAGGGATAAGGGCTGACCGAGTTCCAGATAGGGGTTTGCGGATCCAGAGACACATGGAGGGCGCCCCCAGGTGCACTATAAAAGGGGTTCAACCCCCAAGGCTTCGAAATCAATTCTTCCAACGCCTTTACGCTCTTCGACTCAAGCGCTCTGCTCTGGAAACCTTCGATCTCGAGATTCAAGCGCCGACGACAACCCTCCGCACCGAAGAATGATCTACACCGGGCGACGGTAACAAAGAGCATAATAGTACTTTTTACTGCACTATTACTGTACAAATTTTTGTAATAACTTGCACGATTATAGAATTGCCCGCAGTAAACGGTCAAAGACCGTGGGCCTTGGAGTAGGACCCGACCCCGACTCTGAACCAAGTAAAAAACCTTGTGTTCGCGTTTGTTTATTTTATTTCTGCAGCGTAATTTCTCTCAATCTAATCCGAAACGGTTTTATGATATTCACCCCCCCCCCTCTATTGTATTTTCTCGATCCAACATATAGTTGTAATATTTATTTGAATCCTTGGCGTTGATGAGGCTAGATAGTATTTAATTTTTGTAATTAAATATAACATTGTTTAGCCGCACATTTTAGTTTACTTTCGATCTAGACTTGTTGTACACTCCTTCGTGGAGTATAGGATCGATGGATGTAAATTAAAATAGTTTTTTTATCTTGGCTCGGAGATCCTCTTCATGAAGCTTGTGCATGGTGTTTGGAGGTGGAGATGAGGTGGCGACACGACGGGAGACATATTCAAGAACAAAAGGCCACAATAGTTGGAATTTATTTTTCTTATTTATTGCTTTTTGTTGATATGCTTGTTGTGCTTGCATGGTAAAATTCCTCAATTCTAAATTGCTAAGTGGGAGAGTGATTCTAAGAATCCCATGGCCTCCATTACAAATTTGACATGTGATGCGAGCAAACTTGTGTGTTGGCTCTAAGTGCCTTCCTCCATATCGGATGAGTTTGTTTTGTAGATCACTAGGTCAGACATGGTTGTAGGAAGTTATTTAGGAGTGTGTGATCTTCCCTATCGGAAGGGACATAATCCTAGGTAATTGCCTTAGTATCGTGTAATGGTAAACACTCATATGCAAATAAAAGTAGCCTCCCCATCGAAGTCACTACTATTATTTGTAGGGCCGAAGAGGAACTAACTATTAATTTTATTTGTCAAAAAGTTAGGTTGTTGATAACCATCATTTTGTTGATTATTTTCGGCTCTAAAATCCATGTTTGATCCACATTTTATATGCTTAAGTTTGCAATTGTATTATGTTTCATGTATTCCCTTCATTTTGGCTTTTAATTCTAATCTTTATATATTTGGGATATTTTGGCACTAAATTTGAATATCATTTTGTAGGCTTCAATTGATCATGGACCTAGATCAAATTGGGTCAGACTTGAGTCAGGATTGGATCCAGATCAAAAAGATCAAGCATCGGATTAATAGGAGTCGTCCATTCCAGAGAACGGCTAGATCTGAGTCATCGGTCAACTTCTGGTCGATCCGAGTCCAAGATAGAATCAATCATGACCAAAGATCAAGATCTGAAAATTTCAGCCAAATCAGAAGTGATCTGACCGTTGGATCGAGCTCAAGATGTTCTAGACCATCCATTCAAGAAAAAGGAAGATCTGGACCATCCACCACTGATCTAGTTAATCCGAGCTGGGGATAGGTAGATCAGGACCATTGATTGGGATCTGTGGAGTTTGGTTCAGATCTGAAGCAATCTGACCGTTGGATGAAGCCAAATCGATCTCAGCCGTCTGTTGTTAAATTCCTTCTGAACTGTTGGGCTGAAGAACTGAACCCAAGCCAAGCTCAAGCGCAAGACGAACTCAAGTGCTTGGCTGAACCAAAGAACTGTACCCTGGGCTGAATCTTGACTGAACCGGATTGCTGGACTGAACTCAAGTTGCTTGGACCGAACCGCTGAAGCTGGTTGGCTGAACCCAACTGCTGTGAGCTCTGGCTTAGTTGGCTGGCCGAACTCAAGTTTGGCTGAACCCAAGGACTGGCTGGGCTGAACTCAACTGATTAACCAAACCACTGAGATGCTGATCGAACCGAAGCCGCGCGCAGCCAGAGGGAGAAAACCAAAGGGGAAGCTTCGATCCATTCATTTGATCACAATCCCGATCGATTCCACAGGCGACTCGGTTTTCCCCACCTTCTTCCTCATCCACCACGATCTCCGGCCATTGCACGAAGCTAGGGCTAGGGGGTTCCGAATCCTAGCTGGCCGGAGCGCCATCCACCTTCACCCTCCAGCCATCGCAGAACAGGAAGGGGTTCTTCTTGTTCTACACGAGGGATTCTCATCGACGAGGGGTTCTCATCGAGGAGATCACCATCATCTCCATCCCGATCCACCGCCGGCGATCCATTCCCTTACAGCAATTTCTTCATAGTTCCTTTTACAGCAATTCCTTTATTTTCAGTAGTTCATTCGAAATTTCCAGCAGATCAAGTTCTTCATAGCTTTGTTCTTTTGCATCGACTCCAGTAGCCAGGAGTTTCTTCCTTCATAGCATTTCCTTTCCAGCAAGTAATTCAGTTCAGAAATTCAGTGTTAGCACTTCAGTTTCAGCAATTCAGTGTCACAGCATTTCCGGCAGATGTTGCAGTTTTTCAGATCCAGTAGTTTTTCTTCCCAGCAAACTTCTTGCATAGGTTTCTAGCAGGCCGAGCAGCAGATTTTCACAGCAATTTAGTTCCTTTGCAGTTTTCTTTTCAGCAGCATTCCTCAACAGCAGAAAATTCTCCTTCACAACAAATTAGGCAGTAGTTCTTTCACTCAGTGATTGGTTTCCTTCCTCATATTGGTTGTTATGTTTTGATTGTTGGATGTTTAGGTGTTTTTGAGTGAATGAATGTATTTGATGAATTTTCCCCATTACAATTTGCACTTACTTGAAGCCAATTAAAACATGCCTATATGGTGTTTGGTTAAATACCTCTTAGAACAGTTATTTTAAATTGTGAAGTTTCTTACTTGCTTAGCTGCTATTTTGTATTGCTTTTCCCATACTTTAAGTTTCATGTCTTCATTTACATGCAATTAAGTTAGGTTAGATGAGATTTCTTCAATGCTGTAGGTTTTCGTTCCATGTTTAGTTTCGTTGACGCTTAATTTCTAGTGGTCATTTTCTTTACTGCAATTGTAGTCAGGATTAAATTGGATTTCATTACCTGCACTGTCTTTCCTTAATTAGACTAAATTTCATACTTGCTCTGCTATTCATTTCGTAGTTATAGATCTCAAATTCAAAATCCAGTTTCATATCCAAAAACCCAAAAGCAATAACATACAATCTTGAGAATTATCATGTACCAACTACATTCGTTGGGAGACGACTCGAGTTACTCTATGCTACATTAGTTTAGAGGAATTCGATACTTAAATTATATTTGAAGCCGTAACACGACAAAAACGGTTACCAGTTGTCAAGATAATAAAATTAATGGGTAAAACCTTCTCTTACAAATGTAGAATTCGTATACGTCCACATTATCGTGGCATACGATATTCTCGGTATTTTGAGGTGTTGGCTGATTTTAAAATTTTATTGTTTGAAGAATCAATAATTTTTTGAAATCTAATGTTTTCATCATTGTAATTCTCAGGATATTTTCAAAATGGCTTTCAACCCACTTGTTGTAATATTAAAAGAAAAAAAACTTACTGGCCCTAACTATATTGATTGGAAATGGAACTTGGACATTGTCTTGACTGTCGAGGAGTACAAATTTGTAGTTTTCGAGTTATCCTGAAAAGCCTAGCGAGAATTCTAGTGAAGAGGAGAAGGAACTATTGGGACCGATGTGCACGGCTAGAGAGGGTGAATAGACATTCACCCGTTTAATTCGTAGTTTCTTCCTATAAGTGTTAGCACGCGCAAGCGGAAACTTAAACTATTAATTAAAATCAATGCTAACACAAACCGTTTACGTGGTTCGGAGATAAAGCTCCTACTCCATGACTATCCGTAAGGTGGACGATCCTGATCTGTAGGTGGATGACTCTCCGGAAGACTTTCGGCTAGCTCACATTGCTCCTTATGGGTGGAGAAACCTCGCCACAAACTCCCGATAGCAGTTGAGCACTTTAAGACTACTAAGAAGCTCTAACCATGCTTATTTCGTCAACATTTGCCCAGCTAGACCAAGCTCTTTTAAATAGAGCTCGACACTGTTCCTGCCGTTACAGTCGACTAGTGGCAACACTAGTCGATTGGCCCACTTGGATTCGAACGTTGCAGCCCCAATATTCGAATTCCAGATGACACCAGTCGACTGCTGCATGCAGCAGTCGACTGATTTTTCTGTGACTAACACCAGTCGACTGCTACATGCAACAGTCGACTGCCCAAACTCTAATATTAGGGATTTAACCCCGAGTACAGTACCTGAACACTCGTCCTCGCCCAACCAACCTAGACCTAGCCTTCTAGCCTCCTCCATCAACCTTGCATCCCTCAGATGCCTTCCCATCCTTCACGCCTTGCCTTTTGGAGCTTCCTTCGGCCTCGATCCTTATTGTCGAGTCTTCCATTGCCAAGATGTCACTTGAACTTTCCTCCTTTTCTAAGATCATACTTGGACTTTCCTTATTGTACCTGTATCATGCATACTCACAATGCATATCAAATATAACAAAAATCCTAACTTAAACCTTTGCCCAAACATCAAAACCCAAGGTACCTAGATTGCTTCAACAGGAACGTTATAGGAAGTGGATAAAAGCAGACGAGATGGCACGGTGTAAAATTTTGGCTTCTATGTCAAATGTGTTGCAACATCAACATCAGGCGCTTTTTCTACTGCTTATGACATGATGTTCAATCTCAAGGAACTCTTCGACATCAGAATCAGGTCGCTAGGCAAGAAGCAGTGAGGAACTTGATGACGACCACCATGATTGAGGGAACACCCGTGAGAGATCATGTTCTCAAAATGATGGCTCATTTAAATGAGATGGAAGTCCTTGGAGCAGAGATCGATGGGGAAACCCAGGTCGATATCATTCTCCAGTCTCTACCTAGGAGTTTTGAGCAGTTTCACCTTAACTATAATATGAACAAATGTACATATTCATTGGCGGAACTTCTTGTTCGATCGAGAGAGACGATAGAGGGGGGGTGAATATCATAAAACGTTCGGATTAAAGTTAGAGCAATTACGCAGCGGAAATTTAAATCAAACACACGCAAACACCAAGTTTTTTACTTGGTTCGGAGTCGCGGTCGGCTCCTACTCCAAGGCTCATGGTCGTTGACCATTTACTATAGGCAATCTATATGTGCGCAAAACAGTTTACAGAGAGATATTACAAAAGTAGTATAGTAAACTTAAAAACATCTCTTCGTTACCGACGTCCGGTATAGATTGTATTTTCAGTGTGGAGGGACGTTGTCGGCACTTGTATCTCAAGTTGGGAGGTTTCCGGAGCAGAGCGTGGGAGCAGAAGAGCGTAGGAGCGTTGGAAGAATTGTTGTTCGAAGCCTTGGGGTCGAGGGCCTATTTATAGCCACTGGGGGCGCCCGGAATGTCGGGGGCGCCCCCCCACGTGTCAGCCGATCCGAGTTCTTCTCGGTCAGCTCTGATCCCTTAGAACTCGGGATCAGGCTTTGGCGGGGTCGCCCGGGACGCTGGGGGCGCCCGGGTTGACCGGGTTGACTCTTATCCGTTGGCTTCACTGGAGTCTGCTTCGATTGCTTGACCTGGGGGCGCCCGGATCATCCGAGGCACCTAGGAGCAGGGGGGCGCCTGGGAGCACGGGGGCGCCCTGCCCAATAAGCTGCTAAAGTATTTACTTGCTCTGCTTCTTTTGTGTTAACCTTGGGGGCGCCCGGGACACTCCGGGCACCCTACTCAGCTGCTGCCTCACTCCTTTGAGGCTCTCTGAGCTGCAGACACTCGTTTTGTAACGCCCGCTTTTTTTTTTTTTATAGACCATCATAAAGCGGCGTTACGTTCACATACTTAGGCATGTAGACATCATAATGCAGCGGAAAACTTTAAACTTACACCTACATGCACTTACTACCATTCCTACCATCATAACATGGAAATTTGGCATATTAACTTTATACCTAGCATCATATCATACTTAGCATCATGCCATATTTTAGCATCGTATCATACTTAGCATCATGTCATACATTAGCATCATGTCATAGAGTCATATTCAAGTACTTAGTAGTAAAGGTAGAGTTCTATCATACGACAAACAAACATATGGTCTCTTGGCCAAGTCACTATCACACACATTCTGCAATGCCCTACTGCTGCTTCCTTATTATCCCCTTGCGTGATCTGCGGTATAAGAAAATAAGACTATAAGCACACAGGCTTAGTAAGACTCTTTCCTACCCACTAAAACCATCCGTCACTTAATCATAAACATATGAAACATTAGCATACTTAATGCTCTACTTAGATCGTCATCCTTATCATCACTTAGCATTCATTCGACATGTCATGGACATGGCTTCATCATATTCATAGCATGACATAAACATAACCATAAACATTCATGTATGGCATCATACTTGACATAAACATAAACATCGTAAACATTCATAGCATGACATAAACATAACCATAAACATTCATGTATGACATCATACTTGACATAAACATAAACATCGTAAACATTCATAGCATGACATAAACATAAACATCATAAATATTCATAGCATGGCATAAACACAATCCATATACATCGTAAACATTCATAGCATGGCATAAACATAAACATCATAAATATTCATAGCATGGCATAAACACAATCCATAAACATCGTAAACATTCATAGCAGGGCATAATACTTGGCATGGACATAAAATCATGGCATAACCTAATTAAAATCATGGCATCCTATACTAGCATGAGCATAAATAAAATAATGGCATTCTAACATAACATAAGCATAATTAAATCATGGCATCCTAAACTAACATGAACATAAATAGAAGCATGACATCCTAACTTAGCATAAACATAATCAAAGCATGGCATTCTAAACTAGCATAAAATCATGGCATCCTAAACTAACATGAGCATAAGTAAAATCATGGCATAAAATCATGACATTAACATAGATAAATCATGGCATAAAAATCATGGCATAGACATAAATAAACCATGGCATAATGATAGATTCCATTTTATTGATCATTTGAGTGGCTTAAATCCCTGTTTGATCTATATTTTTATTGCTAAAATTGTGAAATTGCCTAGGTTTTAGAACTTATTCATATTTTGGACTTAAATGTAAAATCACACATATTTGAGTTAATTGGCCACTAAATTCCTGATTTATTTTTGTAGGCATCAAAGGTTCCTGGACCTAGAGCATATTGGGTCAAACCTGAGTCGGATGTGAACCGGATCGAATTATCAAGCCTACGATTAATCCGGATCGTTCGATTCAAGAGCGGCTAGATCTGAGCCATCCGGGACGATCTGAAGCAATCCGAGCTAGGGTTAGGGTTGATCAAGCTCTATGATCAAGATCTGAAGGTTTCATCCCAATCAGAGCTAGATCAACCGTTGGATCAAGCAAGGAGGGCTCTAGAGCGTCCAATCGCAGATAGAGTTGATCTGGACCATCCGTTGCATATCTGGAGGATCCGAGCTACCACAAGGCAGATCCTGACCCCAGATCATCATCATAAAAGTTTGGCTCAAATCAGAGCAAGATCTGCCGTTGGATTGAAGTGGATCAATCTGGACCGTCCATTGTTATATACTTAAGGAAAAATTCCCGAAGCCTTCTCCTCGTCGCGTCTTCGCCGTCTTCTCCAGTTCATCGAGTTCTTCACTTTGCTTTGCGTTTTCTTCAATCAGTGGGCGCGACCACTCGATTTTCTTGCTGATTTCACATACTAGGTCATTGGGAAGTTCATCAGTCTTGTTTCCGGATCGAGATTGCCCAAGAACAGAGTTTGTGAGAGGTTTCTACAGCTCTGTCCAATTGACAACCTTCGGCTCGGCTGCGCTCTACCACCTTCCACCAAAGCTATCCAGAGGGGTTCCCTGAGTAGTTTTGATCATCATTCACTCACCAGTTCACGCAGACACAGCTGAGATGAAGGATTCGCATGGAAAATTCAGAAATGGGCAGTTTGAGCTGTATTCAATCGCTGATGAGTTTTTCCCCATGATTTGCTGAGCTTGCGGGTCCGAGGCTCTCCTTTGCTTGACAACCAAAGAGTATCTGAGCTCTGGAAGGAATTGAGGAGTAGTTTAGAACCTTAGTTTCTAAGTTTATAGCTGTATTTTCATTTTCGGCACTGTTGTGTTCTAACTTTCATTTTCAGCTACTGAAGGTTACGATTTCAAGTTCTTAGCTGTAATTTAGCTTAAATTTTGCAAGTCTGATAGTTAAGGAATGTGTGTAGTGGATAAATGCTTCAAATTCTAGTTTAATTGTAGCTTAGATTTGTGCGTGCCAATGTGTGTGCTGCGTGCCAAGTGAAGTTGCTGAATTTTCAGAAATTTCATTCCCTTTCATTAGTTTTGTTAACTAATTGCTAGTTTAAACTTGTTTGCTCCTAGATAGTCACTTATACTCAGTTTATGTTAGCTAGTTCAGTCCTTAATCTATTGCAAAAACAGAAAAATTAGTAGCCAGTCTTTTCATTTTGCATCTACAATTTTAGTTTTTTTTTCATTTCTGAATTCTTCTTAGTTTTTCTGGTTTTGATCTTAATTTCAATTCCTTTACAGAAGCTTGCTTAGTTCTGTCCGAATATCCTTGTTTTCCAATCGATTCCATCAGATTTTAAAAAAGAAAAGAGAAGTGAGTTGGAAGATCATTTATTTCCAAATTTAGTGTAAACTTTTGGCACAAAGAGTTGTCTCTTGTGTGCCAATTGATTTTAATTCTTTTGCATCAGAACTTAGTTTGTTTATGTGGCATATAATTGTGTTTGAAATCAATAAGCTTGCACTTACTCAAATCTGAATTGTGTGGGCAGTGATTGGGATCCAAAAACACTTGGACTAGTTTAGTTGCAATTACTTGATTGAGTTTTACTTTTGCATGCTATTAATTGTGTTGCAACCTTGTTTATTTCCGAAAATCCCATCACTGTTTTTCTTTACTTCATTTCATGGCATTTCTTTTGGTTGCAAAAAGAAAACAATTTCCCATAAAAAATTTGCAAGTGCTTGAGTAAGCTTCCATTAGGTTAAGTACTAAGTGTCATTTCTTTGCTTAGCTCCTTTGTTCACTTATCTTTATTTTCATTTCATTCTCATTCTCAATTGCAATTTCAATTTCGATTGTATCCCAAAACTAAAATCCAATTACTTAATTGAAACCCCAAAAACGACACATAACTACAAGTTCGAATCAAGCACGACAACTATCCCCGAGAAAAATACGACCTGTGGCCCCTATATTACATTTTCATACTTTTGATTGTAAAAGGGTTTCCAGCATTTCATTGATATTTAAATTTGATGAGCCCATACATTTCGTGACAAATTAATTAGTATATTTGGGTCTCGTCAAATTTTTGGCGCCGTTGCCGGGGATACTGTTAGTTGACTTGTTTGATTTTAGCTTGTACACTTATTGCACTTATTTCATATCATTCTTGACTATTTCTGTGCTTATTGTCATATCTTTTGATTTGATTTTATTTGTTTTATCTTTTTGTCCACTTTTACTGCGATTTGTTCTGTTTTTATGACCAGGTCTCTAGATGCTGAATTAGAAGATTTCGATCCTGAGATTGAGAGGACTTTCAGAGTCAGGAGGAGCCAGGCTATTCTTTCTGAGACTGCAGATATCCCTCCACTTCAGACTATCAGCACTCACTCTGGCATTGACATGGCAGACCACCAGAGAACCATGAAGGAGCTCGCAGCACCTGATGCTGCGTTTCAGTACTCCAGCATAGCATATCCAGAGCTAGGGGGGAATTTTGAGCTCAAATCGGAACTCATCAATTTGTTGCCTAAGTTTCAGGGTTTATCTGGGGAGGATCCAAATAGACACTTGCACGAGTTCCATGTGGTGTGCTCTACTATGAAGCCTCAGGGCGTTTCTGAAGAAGACATTAAGTTAAGAGCATTTCCTTTTACTTTGACTGGGGCTGCTAAGGATTGGTTGTATTATTTGCCCACTGGACATGTTGCTAGTTGGATTGAAATGAAGAGAGCATTTTTAGAGAAGTTTTTTCCAGCATCAAGGACCGCCATCATCAGAAAAAGTATTTGTGGCATTCAACAAGTGGTTGGAGAGTCCCTTTATGATTACTGGGAGAGGTTCAAGAAGTTATGCTCTAGCTGTCCTCAACATCAAATTAGTGAGCAACTTCTTGTGCAATACTTTTATGAAGGTTTATTACCTATGGATAGGAGCATGATTGATGCAGCGGCAGGGGGAGCCTTGGTAAATAAAACTCCGGAGCAAGCTAGAGTATTCATTTCTAACATGGCGGAGAATACTCAACAATTTGGGAGTAGAGCACTCACTACAAGAGGGGTTCATGAAGCTCAAGTGTCGCCTAATGAACAAAAAGAAAGCAAAAGTTCCTTGTTGGAGAACCAATTGACGGAGTTGGCATCCTTAGTGAAGCAAATGGCAGCGAACAATGTGAACCAAGCCTCAAATTCAACAACAACTTCATTTCCAAATCAAGTTACAAGAGTATGTAGCATTTGTTCAAGCCAAGAACATAATTCGGACCATTGTCCAAATCTCCAACAAGATGAATCGGTTGCGGCCTTGGCTAGAGCTCCATTCCAACGAAGAAATGACCCCTACTCATCTACCTACAATCCGGGTTGGAGGGACCACCCAAATTTGAAGTATGGTAACTCTTTTTACCAACAACCGCCTTCCAATCATCAAATTCAGCAAAATCATCCCTCATTTCAGAGTTCACAGCAGCCACAGCATGTTTTCCAGCCACAAAATCAACATTTTCAGCAGCCACAGCAACCTACACAGCCTTCCCAGCAGTTTCAGGACACATTCCAGCAACACTTCCAAGCATTTGATCCTCAATTCCAGCAACCCTATCAAGGGCAGCAAGGCTTTCAGTCATTCCCGGCTTTCCAAGCTTCAAATCAACAAAATTTTCAGCCATCACAACCCATGAATCAGAATTTTCAGCCCTACGGTCAAGGGTTTCAAAATCAGAGTTTTCAGCCCTCACCACCTAATTTTCCACCTCAGAATCAGAATTTTCAAGGTCACAACGCCCAGCAATGTTTCCAAGTATATCAGCCATTTGATTAGCCCTCTTATCAGCCCCAAAATTTAAGTTTTCAACAAAATCAACAATCAAAATTTCAGCCTTCTTCTTCATCCTTTCAAGGTCACTCAAGAAGCTATTCTAACCAAGGAGGTTATGGGAGATCAAGTGGAGGAAATGTACCCCAACAGAGGGTTGATGATATGTTTCAACAAATAATGCAACAACAACAAGCTTGGCAACAACAAACACAACAACAACAACAAGCTTGGCAACAACAACAACAAGGTTGGCAACAAAACATGGAGAGGCAAATAGGGCAATTGGCGAGTGGGATCAATCACAATCAAGCTCAAGGATCAAATCAACTTCCTTCCCAAACTGTTCCTAATCCCAAAGGGAATGTGAGTGCTATATATTTGAGGAGTGGGAAGGTCACCTCAAGTCCAAAGAGTCCAAGAGCAGAATTTTCAGGAAACCGGATAGCTTCTCCAATTCCGGCCCAAAACCACACTGAAATGAGTTCAAATTCAGCTGATTCCACCCCTAGCCCGTTCCCAACTCAGTCCTCGAGCAACCCTCCAAATTTGGTGGCAAACGGAGAAGAAATCAGTGGCGAGACGCAAGGGACAGCAGCCACTTCGCAGGAGACAGCAGGGCAGAATTCAGCCTCTCCACTTCCGGCCAAAGAAGATGATTTCAGGGTTCCTTTACCTTTTCCACAGGGGAGAACTCCAACCAAAAGACAAGGGGAGAAGGAGAAGGCTAAGGAATTTAATGAACTAGTGGAGCTTTTCAGCAAAGTGGAGATCAATATACCTTTGTTGACCATGATCAAAAGAATTCCAAAGTATGCTAAGTTTTTGAAGGATCTTTGTGTTAACAAACGGAAGCTTAAGGAAAATGAATTGGTCAGCATTGGGAAAAATGTTTCTTCGCTTATCCATGCCCTACCTCAGAAATGTGAAGACCCTGGGATGTTTACTGTTTCTTGTGAGATTGGGAGCACCATATTTCACGATGCTATGTTAGACTTAGGAGCTTCTATAAATGTGATGCCCAGGTCAGTCTTTCAGATGCTCGGCATAGGCCCTTTACAGCCCACTGGCGTGATGATACAGCTAGCAGACAGGAGCCAGACACGTCCAGCAGGTATGATTGAAGATGTTTTGGTGAAGGTAAAGGAGCTGATATTTCCAGCTGATTTCTATATTTTGGATATGGAGGGAGATTATCTGGCACACCGTTCTCCATTGATTTTAGGCAGACCGTTTCTGAAGACGGCCAGAACAAAAATCAATGTATATGCCGGTACACTTTCTATGGAGATTGGAGATACGGTTATTCAGTTTAGCCTCTTCGATGCAATGAAGCAACCGAGAGAGGATCACTCCATCAGGAGCATGGATCTTATTGAGAAGCTGGAACAGACAGAGATAGAGGCTGAGGGATTTCTAGAGGATTTTTCTAGAGAAGTTATTCATTCAGAGGAGGCTGAGAGAGTATTTACTGCTGAGACTGAGAAATTTTTAGAAGACATTTCAGATGCTTTTACAGCTGGAGAGATTATTCTAGGTGTAGGGGATTGCACAGAGCCCCAAGGATCACCTATTTCTGTTGAAATTCAAAGTGTAGGGGATTGCACAGAGCCCCAAGGATCACTTATACCAGTTGAGCACCTATTAGAGTTTGGACCTGATACGGACTCTATACTTGACCAGGAGGGAGCTATGGACATATCTATCATTGTGGAACCTCCAGGTATTTTTCAGCGCGATCAGGTAAGTATTTCTTTTATTTTTTTGGATACATCAAGAGGGGCACCAAAAGTTGATTTTATTGGCTGCGATACATTTCTTGATTTGTCATGTGTGGGGAATAATTGGGAAAATTTCATTGGAACATCCAAAATAGATTTCATTGATTATGATAGGTGTCTTAATGCATCTTGGGTAGATATTCATCGTAAAAAATTCTTTGAGATGCTTAAACTTGATTTTATTGGATGTGATTCATTTTTGGATAAATTGTATGCAAAAACTGATATTATTTTATTTCCTTCGTACCCTGCACGCTCTAGAGGGGTAGTACATTGTTTTGCAGGGTCCAGAAGACTGCTGGAGTGGGAGCTTCATTTGAACAGACTGAAACCTCCTGAAATGTGTCCCAAAAAGAATAAAGAGGGAGTAGATTTTATTTTAATTCAAAACACTCTACCTCTTAAATGGGTCTTGTATTTAAATAATCTTCGTCCACCTGAACAGGTTGTTGTTAAGTCCAAGTGTGGGGGAGCTATGCACAGTGAAGTGGCACAAATGGAAGAAGCTTTTTCGCACACCCTGACTCCTCCACTACCGCGGTGGAGGCTTTTTCTTGACAGACTCCGACCGCCAGAAATAAAAGGGAGTTTGATTTTTGTCGCCTTTTCCTTTATTGCATGTTTTCACTCTTAAAATGAGATCTTGTTAATAAATAAGTGAGTAGAGTAACATGACATGAATAAAATCATTGTAAATACTATGTTTTGTGTTTTCGCACTTCTTCTTGCATGATTGAATAAATGTATCCCTTAAGGTTTTCTCCATAGCATTTTAGAGTCTTTTAGAAAATAATTAAATTGGTTGTCAAAACTTAGGATTTGAGTTCATGGATGAAATCTTGGATGCTTGAGTACGATTTTGCTTTGGATT
>JAGFNQ010003642.1:0-131815 GCA_024364735.1 Boesenbergia rotunda
TTCCGGTTCACGGTTCGCCACGGTTCGCACGGTTCAAGATTATTATATTAAAAAAATTAAAAATTAAAATAAAAAAAAATTTATTAAAAAAGGGCTTGCACTTATATAAGTTGCCTACGTATCCCCTTAGGGTATAGGGGAATCAAAGCCCACGTAGTTCTTTTACATTTTTACCCTTTTACATTTTTATATTTCTCACTCACTTGCATTTCCTCCCGTTCCCGTTGTATTTGTTCCTTCGGTATCAAATTCTTCGGCTTCGTCTTCTGAAAGTTGCAGTCCTTGGATTCGCTTTTCGGCTCTGGTCCAATCATCAAGTAATGCTTGAGCTTCCAATGAGTCGGGAGACATGGTTGATCGTCGTTCATCTAATATGTTGCCGCCGGCACTGAACGTCTGCTCCACAGCAACAGTCGACACTGGAGAAGCTAAAATTTCTTTTACGATCACGGAGAGAACGGGAAAACTTTGAGCCTTCTGTGACCACCACTTCAAGATGTCGAAGTCTTCGCTATCTGCTTCATTAAAATCAAAAGAAGTCGTAAAATAATTCTCAAGTTCCTGTGTGGAACTTAAGGATCCTCGTGGACGTTTCGTCCATTCTTTTAATAAAAGTTGGGCTTTTGTAAGTTTTAAATTAGTAGTAGTAGGTTGTTGTGTTTCAGAAATATTAGTTTGTGTTCCATATTTAACATAATATTGATTATAAAGATCATATAAATAATTTCTAATATTATATGCAATATTAGCTGGATCCGGAGAGGAAGAATCCTTAATAGGAATTAATGCGTCATAATATAAAGTTAACATTTCTTGTAAAACTTCTAATTTAAATCTAGGATCTAAAGCAAATGCAATTAAATAAATTTCAGGAATTAAATAAAAATATTTTTCTCATTTAGTTTTCATAGCTATTATACATAAAGTTAAAGCTTCATCATTTACATGTTCATTTAATATTAATACTATACTACAAAAATTTACTAAAATTAAATGAGCAGTAGGATAATAAACACCAGAAAGTTGTTCAGTTGCATCGTTAAAAACTTTTAAAATTTCACAAATACTACTACAAATATTCCATTGTTGTGAAAATAAATATATATTAGTATTACTATTTTGTGCAAAAAATAAACATAATAAATCTTTATATGAAAAGAATCTTGTAATAATTGATATGTTGAATTCCAACGTGTTGGAACATCACGTGAAAATTTTTTTTGGTCGCATTCCATTAGCTTTACAAAATCTACCCCCATTGTTTCATCATAGATGGATGAGACCATAAGTATGAAATTGCGGTTCTAATTGGTTGAATATAATTTTGTAAAAGTTTTAATCCATCTTGAACACATAAGTTTAAAATATGGCATACACAACGAATATGAAAAAATAAACCACCAATGACAGGTTGGCAAATAAATTTTAATTCATCTATTGAAGCGGTATTAGAACTAGCATTGTCTAATGATATTGAAAATATTTGATGAGTCAATCCATATTCTTCTAAAACTATATGTAATAATTGTGCAATGTTATGAGCAGTGTGTGATTCATCAAAAACTCTATAAGCTAATAATCTCTTTTGAAGGATCCAAGAGTTATCAATCCAATGGCATGTTATACCCATATAAGAATGAGTTTGCCAATGATCACTCCAAATATCGGAACATAAAGAAACTTTATTATTTAATTTACTAAATTCTTCAATTAAATTCTTTTTTCCTTGTTTTACTAATCTTTTAATTGTACGAGTTAGTGTAGTCCTAGGTACACGTTTAGCAGCAGGATTAAGAGATTCTTTACACAAATCTTCAAATGTGCATTTAGCTCCAAAACTAAAAGAAAGATGTTCTATGGAAACAAATTTAGCTAATGATTCTCTTAATTTATTATCTGAATATAAAAATAAACCAGAATCAGTACTACTACCGTTAGAAAATCTAGATAATTGTGTTTGAGAGGGGTCAAGCCCATATTCCGTCGGGTGCTTCGTTTCTACATGTCGTTTCAACGACCCATAGCCGCCGCCGGCTTGGAATTTGTAGGAAGTATTACAATGCTTGCATTTTGCACGCATTTCTCTCGACGGAAGTGTGACCTTCTCAAAATGTTTAGTGAAAATAGACGATTTTAAAGGAGGATTATCCCGAACCTTAGAAGTAATCGCATCGGTACTTTGTTGCGTTTCGGGGATCGGAGGGCGTTGGGGCTGAGCCTCGGTCTCATCATCGGTAGATTGAATTTGAAGGTTGGGATCCTCGTATGCAATTTCATTTCCCCTCCGAGATCGAGATGATGAAGCTCCGTGACCTCCTTCCATTATCGTCGATGAAGAACGCGGAGAGAAGTTGAGAGTTAGAGAGTTGAGAATGAGAGATTGAGAGAAGAGAAGTTGTTTTGTGAGTGAAAATGATGAAATGAGCTCCCTATTTATAGAGTTCAGATCATAACGGTCACTAAATCGTAGCCATTGATCAAAAAACGGTCAAATGATCTCATCCGTCCAAAAAAAAAAAAAAATTTAAAAACTGCCCAACGGCACTGAACCGGCGGTTCAGTGCCGTTGGAACCGACGGTTAACCTCCGGTTCACGTGAACCGGCGGTTAACCTCCGGTTCACGTGAAAACCGCCGGTTCACGATTCCGGGGGCCTGGAACCGGAACCGGCCTGGCATCCTGCCGGGCCGGTTCCGGTTCGGCCCGGCGAACCGGGTCAACGGGCCAACCGGCCCGTTGACCCGGGCCAATTCCGAGCCGGGTCCGGGCTGGACCCGGCCCGGGGTCGGGTCTACTTCCGGGTCGTCCGGCTGGGCAATCCCGATCAGGGATTCCCCCTGGTGCCCGAATGCCCAGCCTTAGCCAATCGGGTTCGCTCCAATTGCTTCATCAAATCTACTGTAATCTCGACCGAACTTATCCAGTTGATTCAACACCCTATACGACCGGGCGCCTCTATCCGATCGGATTATCACCCTCGGTCGGATCAATTACGTTCACTCCGAGTATCTTTCATCGTCCTGGACTGGCCTTTTAAGTGGGAGGATATTTAATTATCAAAGAATGAACCCCTTCCTTGTTTATGAAACAATTTTATCATTGGAACTCGGCTACAGAGTTAACTCGTACAAAAAATTCAAGATTTGAATAAGAGTGGGGATGCATTAATGATGGAAAATATAGTAGTTTGAACTATGAGAAGCAAAACAAGAAATAAATAATAAAAGAGTAATGATGTGCTCATGGTAAAAATTTAAGAAAAATTTTAAGAACGACAGGACGGTCAATATATACATGTTTCATTGTCGTTCGAATATTATCGACAGTCTCCGACTGTTATCTCGAATCAAATTATACTCTAAGGCTGTGTTTAATAAGGAGTAATGTAATCGAATCTATAATGTAATCAAGTTTGTAATGTAATGTAATCAAGATTACATTACTATGTTTGGTAACGAGTTGTATGTAATTTTTGATAATCATTAGCTGCGTTTGGTGAAAAGTAATCCATCCTGTAATGTAATCAAAAATTGGCGATTGACGACCGACGATCATGGTTGGCGACTGCCGTCTGTCGGTCAGCGACCGACGACCAACGGCCGACTGCCGGCGGCCGACCGGCGACGATCGGCCGGCGGCGGCCGACTGCCGCAGCCCGGTCGACGACTTTATAAGCCGTAATCGGATTACATCGGTTTTGTTTTGTAATTTAGATTACAAATTATTAACCTCTTTTGTAATCGAGATTATATTATATTACAAATTTAAAGTTATTCCAAACAAAGAAATCCAACTTGTAATGTAATCTTGATTATATTACAGGATGAATTACACCCTACCAAACGCAGCCTAAGAGACATAATAAATATGTCAGGAACGCTACAATTATAATACCATGTTATTTTTTAAATTTTTTCTTAAATATTTTTTTTTGAGCATATCATTTTTCTAAATAAAATGTGAGGTAATATGAAATTTTCACATGTAATTTATTCAAAATCAACCTCTATTGAAGGATGATTTTGCGATAAGTCAGCCAAATATTTTCAAACAATCTATTGACATTTAAACACAAAAATTAGTGTAGAAATAAATATAAAATCTTTATTATACTCCTAAAAACACGAATAGATGCCATGATTCCAACACATCAGAACATATTTTTCCAGCCAAAAATAAATTAATAATAGATGGAAATTCTGAAATGATAGTGAAATTCAGGGGATGTTTTTACAATTGTACGGGTGGAAATGAAATTCTCACTGGAGATATACACATCCGTGCCACGTGTTACGAGCTCACCGATTTGGGAGATGCATCTTAAATTTAAACGAGCAGTTTTCCCGCTCAAATCATCCCCAAAAATTTCGCATCCTCGATGACGATGGCGGACGACGACGAGAAGCGCATCGCCGGCGAGATTGCTAGGGTCCTCGACGAGTGCCGAATCTCCCTCGCCGTCCACTCCCGCAAGATCAAGGAGCTCTCCGCCCTCCGCTCCTCCGCCGGCGGTCCCTTCTTCCGCTCCTTCTCCCGAGCTCTAACCCCTCTCTTCGATTTCCCCCGTCGCACCGTATCCTCCGAGCGCGCCATCCGGTTTGTCTCCTCCTTCTCTGCCCACCGAGATGGGAGGGACGCCGCAACATCCGATGCCTTCCTGGAGGAGTTCCTCCGGTTCCTCCTCCTCGCTGCTGCTGCCGCCCACCGGGCCGCCAGGTTCCGCGCCTGTCAAATCATCTCCGAGGTGTGTAAAACTTTAAACCTTGAGTCAAGTATGATATGCCACTATTATTGTCTTCAAATTGTTGCAATCCAATGCTGGTGATGCTTCTGTGTATTAGCACGAAATTCCTCTATGATTACCCATAATTTGCCCATTCAGTTAATTGGAGTGCCAAGAACTTGATTTGGACTGATTTAGGATTCAAGTCTTCAGTTTATTGTATTATCTTTGCCTTGATTGGTCATCTGCATCTTGCGTTTTGTTAAATAATTCATCCTATGCTTTTCATACAAAAATGTTGATATTACAGATAATTATGAGGCTACCAGATGATGCAGAGGTGAGCGATGAACTGTGGGATGAGGTATTAGATTGCATGAAGCAACGTGTAGGAGACAAAGTACCAGCAATTCGTGGATTTGCTATCCGAGCTTTATCACGCTTTGCAAATGATGGAGAAGACAGTGACATTGTTGTTCTTTTTCTTGAAACTCTTCCTGGAGAAACAAATTCTGTATGCCCTTCAAAAAAAAACATGCATACAATCTGCGGTTTGCTTTATTTCATTGTCTTCTTTAGTTCTCATATTTAATTTTTATAATTCAATAGGAGGTTCGCAAGTCTATAGTCTTATCTCTGCCACCATCAGACATGACGTCTGAGGCTATCATCACATCAACTCTTGATGTTAGTGAGTCAGTGCGGAAAGCAGCATACCTTGTCTTGGCGAGTAGATTTCCACTTCCAACTCTTAGGTAATTGTCCATTAAGAAAATTGGAAGGCAAATTGAATGCGCTTTGATGAAATTAGAGAGAGATAACTCTTTGTTTTGGAACTCTCAGCATTAAGCAAAGGAGCATTATCCTTCAGAGAGGACTTTTAGATCGATCTTCATCTGTATTGAATGAATGTTTGAAGATGTTGAAGGATTGGCTTACAAAGTACTGCAATGGAGATCCAATTGTTCTTTTGAGATTTCTTGATGTCGAAACATATGAATCAGTAGGAGTGCTAGTTATGGAAGCTCTCCTGAAAAATGGTATGGTGCAAGAACATCAAAGTCTAAGACAACACTTGGCATCCAGCAGTTCTAGTGAAGGTGAGTACTGAGTTGAACAAGTAAATTTATTTTCAAATTTACTTAACAGTTCGCATCATTATGATTTTCATATATATAATTTTTGTTGTCCAGTTATGTTTCATTAACACCATCATTATCTCAAACAAACTTCTTCATCCCTAAGTAGCTGAAGTTGCTTTTTTATTTTAGAAGGAAACGGTTCAGGCATTCAGCTAATAGAAGCTGAAGTTGTTCTTTACTGGAGGACCCTGTGCTGGCATTTACAAAGTAAAGCTCAAGTAAGGACTTTGTTCATGCACTTAAAATTTTGTCTAATATTTCCTTGTGTTCAATTTGATATCTCTAGTCAATTACAAAATTCTAAAACTTGCATTTTGGAAACAATGGATGGAGTAACCACTTTCCACAGTGTACAGTCAAAAGATATTTGATTAATATAAATAATTTAATTCACCGTATTATATTCATAAGTGCATTATTCAAATACAAGCGATGAACTGAATAAAAAATTGCACGGCCTTTGCCCTAATGTCTACAGACACTTGAGACACTTTGAGTTTCAAAATTGCACATACTACCCCTTTATATTATTTAAATACAACAAACTGAGTAAAACATGTAACTCTAGTACTAACTTCTACATATATTAACACACTTAAGTTTTTGAGTTGCACATGAAACCCCTTGGTTTTCCCGACCAATAATGGACCAAGATATTTTAATATTTATATCTAGTAAAATTGATTTTATGTGATTAAGTTTGCATGAAACAATTGTGATTTCAACAAATGTTTTGGTAATGATTTGCTACTAGTTTATAATCTCACACAGTCACACTGAATGTTTGGTGATTGTTTGAAGATCTTCGAACTAGATTTATGTTATTAGGCAAACTAAATATTACGATGCTATCCTCTCAATTAACTGAGAAGAAAATGCATATTTGTTTCTTTTCTGACACTGCTGTTTATGCATACTGTCATCACCATTAATTTTTAAACTTGGAAGATGTTGGTGCAATCTTTGTTAGGTCAAGATTGACCTAGTTTGACTAGGCTCGGGTGAGCTTATGTCTGATAAGCTTGGTAAGCTTAAGGTTGGATGTTTCGATGTTTGATAATGATGTTTGAATGTCATATGATGTTTGAATATCATATGATGTCAAGTGGGTCAAGGCTTGACTGAAGTCCAGGTGGATCAGGGAGATCGCACGCTGGCATCGGAAAAGACCTAGTGGGACTAGGCACACCTAATGGAACTAGGTGAAGTCCAGGTGGATCAGGGAGATCGCACGCTGACATCGGAAAAGACCTAGTAGGACTAGGCATACCTAGTGGGACTAGGTGATGTTCAGGCGGATCGGGGAGATCGCATGCTGGCAAGGTGGAAGTCTACCGAGAGACTAGACCTAACTCGAGGGTTAGGCGAATCTGGTTGGGAACCAGGTTAAGTCCTAGCTGGGAGCTAGGCAGAAGAAATCCAGGTTGGTCAAAGGGGTTGACCGGACACTTGGTAGGGAACCCTAGACTTGTGAGCACAAGTTAGGTTGGACTCAATCGATTGGGTAATCGATTAGGGTTTGGTTTCTCGCGATCAGAAGCTTCCTTGATCGATCGGGTGATCGATTAAGGAATGTGTGAGTCGATTGGCTGATCGATTAGGAGAAATGAGTTGCGAGAACAGAAGGTGGCTGAATCGATTGACCAATCGATTCAGCCTTCCCTTAATCGATTGGTCAATCGATTAAGGGGTCCTTTAATCGATCGGGTGATCGATTACTGACGTTTTGCGCGAGAGTACAGAAGGGTCCTGAATCGATTCAACAATCGATTCAGGATGATCGTATTGATTGGCTAATCGATTACGGTTCAAAAACTAGCCGTTGAACGGCTAAGTCTGACGTGGTAATCGATTCAGAAGCCCTAGGTGTCGGGTATATAGGGTTTTCACGCAGGTTTGAAGCGCAATCTCTTCACGGGCTCTTCGGCACTTCTCCTCCTCCTTCTACGCCATTTCAAGAGAAGCTTTGGGGCTTAGTGTTGTTGCACTTCCAAAGTTCTAGAGGCGATCGCAAGCTTGAAGATAGCAAGGAAAGCCAAGCTTGAGCTTATCATTGTAAATTTTGTAAGATTTCATTTTGTATTTGCTTGGATTCTTGTTGTATCTTCTTGGAAGCTTGTAAGAGGTTTCTCCACCATAGTGTATGAGAGAGTGGACCCTTGGATTAGTCACCTCAAGGAGGTGGATACCAAGTAAAAATAGAGGTGTTAGCATTGCTCAAGTCTTCCGCCGCAACAAATCATCAACGAGCAAAGATCGGAGCTAATCACCCCCCCCCCCCTAGCTCTCCTACTGGTTCCAACATAAGAGACCCAAGTATAACCTTAGTAAAAGATGGGACCATACTTTACCCAAAAGGTATCTATTACAAACCAGACAAAGAAAAGAGGAATGTAGTCAGAATTTGTGTTTGAATCAAATTCTGCTCATGCTGTACTAGGTATGTGGGAAGAATTACTATGCTTTTTAGGACAGGAGATGGCACATCAAACTGTACAGTATGAATTGCATGGCACAGAACTGTACAGTTTGAACATCTCATTAATTTCAGGTAATGAGTTTTGATTGAGGGGTCTATGGATTTAGTGATAACCTAGTGGGGGCTAGGTTATAAAATCAGGAGTATCATATTCATATTTTAATTCTGATTTCTATATATCAAGCATCATAAATAAGAATGAAGTACATTTCATTTCCATTTTCATCTTCTAAACCCGCTTATTAAGCGCCCCTTCAGTTCCTTTTCAATTCTAAAATATTGCATGCATAGTCAACACCAAGTCATTGTTCATTAGATTAATTTCAGCTTGATACTCATGATAGTGGAATTTCTTTGTTGAGGAATATTCCAATTTGCATAATGAAATATAAATTTCCTTGTCATTGTCATCAAACAGACAAAAGGTACTGATGCCGCAAGTGCCACCGGCACAGAAGCAGCAATATATGCATCAGAAGCATCAGACAATAATGACCTTTTAGAGGCAATCCTTCCAGCAACAGTATCCGCTTTTGTTGATTTGGTAAAACTGCATCTATCTGCTGGTGAGATTTTGTTTCGCACTTTGTTCTCAATCTATGAATCACCAAACAATTTAGATCTTGTGACCAAATCATGTATTTACAGGTCCAAATCACCACTTCCCTGCCCGTCAGCTATTACTACTCGGGACAATACTCGATTTCTCAGACATGACAAACAGGAAAGTAGCTCGTGAATTTGTTAATGAACTTTTACTCATGCCTCTTGAATTCGAAGTTGATGAGGATGGGAATAAGGTTGTCATTGGTGATGGAATCAGTCTTGGTGGAGATAAGGAATGGGCAAGAGCAGTATCAGAACTGGCTAAAAAAGTGCATGCTTCAGTGGGTGAATTTGAAGCAGTAATTACTGGTGTTATTAAGGTGCTTGCCCAGCCTTGCAGAGAGAGAACTGCTGACTTCATAAACTGGATGCATTGTCTTGCAGTTACTGGTCTTCTTTTGGAAAACATTAATAATATTTGGACTCTAAAAGGCACTGGGATTGAACCTTCTGAGCTGCTACATGCATTACTGCTTCCTGGGGTAAGTGTGTAGGTTATTAACTGAGATAGCATTACAAGATCTCACTAACACTACTATGCTTATGAAAACTAAAAATTTCATGGAATGCAGGCAAAGCAGAGCCATACTGATGTTCAAAGAGTTGCAATAAGATGCATTGGCCTCTATGGACTTCTAGAAAATAGATTGACTGGAGAGCTAGTCACACAACTAAGATCTTCCTTTGTAAATGGTGCTGCTTCAGTAAGAATCATGACAGGCAAGTCGATGTTGGATTTGCTGGCATGGCATGGTCCTGAAGAACTCGATAAAGCAATTGGGATAGATATTAGTCAGTCTGATAATGAAAAAAGATTTATGTCTATCAACTCCTTAAATTTGGAGGATACCAACATAGGCTTGCTTGATTTGCTTTACTGTGGACTGATCAGTGATGACAATGGTGAACTTGGTGATGCTGATGAACATGAGAGTGTCCATTCTGTTCTTGCTCAAGGCTTTGCTAAAATTCTCCTTTTGAGCGAGAATTATGCAAGTATTTCTACTAGTTTACATCCTTTGGTCTTAGGCAGACTCATAAAGTTGTACTTTTGTGATGAAACTAAGGAATTACAAAGGTAAAGATAGTTCCATACAATTTATTATTATTATTATTATTTTTTTGCTAATTCATTTTTTTAACACAGGTTAAAGCAATGCTTGTCCATATTTTTTGAGCATTATCCTGCCCTCTCGTGCATTCACAAGGCAAGTTGTTAGATTTATTGCTGGATACAATTAATGTCAATGCAGCTTCATTTCTTATGGCCTGAGTTTTCTTGTGTAGAGGTGTATCTCCACTGCTTTTATTCCTACTGTGAGATCTTTCTGGCCGGGTATTTATGGTAATTCTAGTGGTTCTTCAAGCGTTGTGTCGAAAATGAGAAAGAGAGCATTATTAGTTGCACGCTTCATGCTACAAATGATTCAAGTCCCCCTCTTCTCAAAAGAATCCAAGGAGGAAGAGTCCAACAAAGTGAACTCTGAAAGCCATTCTTGCTCACTCCAAATGTCGGATGATTTTGACAATGGGGTGGAGGGAATCGCCATTCGCATTGCTGCAGAGGTAAAGACTATAACTCCAGGATGGTTTAGCTTTGTTGCTCATCCATTTTTTGAACCCCTGCAAGATTATTGTTTCATCATTATTCATACGAGACATGTGTATCATTGATACTTATGCCAAGCATCATTTAGGTTGCAAGCTTCTCAGAGAAGAAAACATCAGCCGGAAAATCTTATATGCTGGCACTGTCTCGGCTAGCAACTTCGATTCAGTTCCGTGCATCTGAGCAACATTCTATCAAGTGTATGAGGAACCTATTGAATACCATGAGCTATTCAGTAACAGGGGACAAAGAAATCATCAAAGAGTTCAATCTTATGGCAACGCGTCTTAAATCTCTCGACAAACATCCCAATGAAGAAATATCAGAGGATCAATTAGCCACTATTTTCGGTACTACTACACCACAAACTTTGACTGTGAATTCAGCAATGAATAAATCTAGCACCCAAACTCCTTGACAATGCTTACCATTTCAGGGAAGTTGGGACTGGAGTGGAACCCAAACATTACATCCGCAACCTTCCCTCCAACACCAGCACAACGGTCTGCCAGGAGTGCTCCGGCCAGGAGGCAAAGGGTGAGGCGTGAAGTTTCCTCGTCCGACGATGATGACAGTGCCGAGGACAATGATGCAAGTGCCTCTGTGGTTCCGATGACTGCGAGCCTGATCAGCGGGCGGTCTCAGAGAGCGAGCAAGACTGCAGCAATCAGCAAGATGTCAACCAAACTCCAAACTAAATTCTTGTCTGACGATGAAGAGGATGAGGAGTCAGATGTGACAGCAGCAGAAGAAGAAGAGCCTTCTTCAGAATGAAATGTTTTGTATTGACATTGAATATTTGTTCTTGTTTATTCTTGTTTTCAAAGTATTATGAACTTGGTTGCTAGATTAGATGATAAAATATGTCAGTGTTAAATGCGATCCTGTCGGTAGACGTAGATTAAATTGGCTGATTTACCACCCTTTTTCACCTTGAATCATTACAATGTAACTAACACACACCGACAGGTGACAACTAATCCAACCACCCCTCTTATTTAGCTCCATCTTCGTCTCCATTTTCAAACCACTTCAACATTAAATACTTGAGTGATCAGATGTTTTGGTAACTGATCAGTAGCCATGCAATCGACCGGTTACTTGCAAGACGCGGTGGCGCAGTGGATCCATCCCCTCATCAATCCAACTCCGCCGCCGCCATTGTCACCGAGTACCCAAGAGTTTTGCCATCTTCTTCAGGTATAGAACTACTTAAGTCGACTGCTCCTAATTCAATGCATAAAACACACTTCCTCCGGCAGTGGGATTCACAGTCAAGGTGCTCTCTGGAAGAGGCACAGCAATTGAAGAGCAGTAGCAGAAGAGTACTGGTGACGTGCCCGTTCGCAGTGGTGAAGCCGGACGACGTGACGCTGGAGGACATCAACGCCAGGCTTCTCAGGCAGCCACAGCGGCCGGTGCGGCACCCGACCGCAGCAACTGGAGTGCACAAACGCCGACAGGGCATGCCGGGACTCTCCGGCAAGGTGGTGGTCGCCGCCACGAGGATCCGCACCGGAGGAAGGGGCACCATAACAATCATCAAAACTAAAGAATGATCAACGAAGCCAAATGAGGAGGGAGGGCAATTTAGCTACAATCTAAACATCTCAAAAATTCATATCAAAACATCGAGAAACAAAGCCACCAACAAACAACCTATCGTGTATGTCTTATATGCACTATTCAGAAAGTGTATTGCCACTTATATGCACTATTCAGAAACAATTAATTGCTCATGCTCCGCGTTCTTGGCTGTGCCTTTTCAACCTCCGAAAGTGAGAGTTTCGGAACAGATTATTGCCATCCTTGTGAAGAGCAACCTCGGAGTGAATCACCGAATTGGGGAACTGTTGTTTGTGCCTTTCATCGTGATTGTTGTGGTTCTTCTCTTTGATCTCACATATCGTCGTCGTCTTCTTCTTCTTCTCCTTACTCTGATCTTCCTCTTCACATGTCTTCTCCTTCGTCGCAACATAGACGAAGGAACCAACGGGTGCATCATTCAAGCTGAGAAGTGGCTCCAAAGTCTCCACCACAGTTTTCATACACGGTCTAGCCTTTGGAGTGTGGCTGAGGCACTTGTAGGCGAGCCCGGCCACTCTTTGAGCTCCTTTGATGGAGTAAAGCCCATCGAGGTTCGGGTCCATGACACTCCTAAGCTTCTCTGCATTGGTGAGGTAAGGCCTTGCCCAATCAACTAGGTTCTTTCGTCGGCTCGGTCGGTTCTTGTCAACGCACCGTTGACCTGCCAAGAGCTCCAACAACACGACTCCGAAACTATAGACGTCGCTCTTGGCATTCAAGTGGCCTGAATCAGATCGAGTACTTAGTGTTAGACCAACAGTGCAACATATGAATATGAACTTGTTTTTCATGTCGTACCGGTCAAAATATACTCAGGCGCGGCGTACCCATACGTGCCCATGACGCGTGTCGTCACGTGAGTCTTGTCGCCTTGCGGGCCATCCTTTGCGAGCCCGAAATCAGAGAGTTTAACCGCGTAGTCCTGTGTTTAGATGTAAATGCTTTCTCAAGACTACTATACTGAATTGCCAAAGGAAGAATTGAGAAAATGAATAACTACCTCGTCTAGTAAAATATTTGAAGCTTTGAAATCGCGATAGATGACCGGCTTATCGGCTTCATGCAGAAAGGCCAGTCCCTTCGCAGCTCCCACAGCTATCTTTAACCTTGTCGACCATGGCAACCAAGCAAGGAGTCCTTCAAAGAATTAAACTAGAAATGTTAAATAAAATTACTAAATCTATTTTCTTTGTCATCATTCATGATTTTATTTATTAATTGTTGATAAAGATGAGCAAGATGGATCAAATTTGATATACTAAATAAAGTACAAAAAATGATGTTACAAAGTCATTTTCAAATGGGAGTGTGATGTGATTGAAAGTGAATGTTTTGTTTGATTCATCTAATTTTTTATGAAGGAAGATAAAGCCAAATGATGGCTATCCAGAGATGGTGGTTGAACATTATAATTCTTTTATTGATAAAAATAAATGATAACTTTCTAGATGTATAAAAACAACCGAATCTTATCCACTAGAGGGGATTGAGTAATGAACAAAATCTAAACTAATACATCTTAATTTAAAATGGATCACTAATCGATAAAAAAATCTTGATAATTAATTAGATTATGAGGAGAAGACAAAACATACTCTCGAAAAGTTGATTCTCCAAGCTCCCTCTTGCCATATACTCATAGACCAACATTCTGTGTTCATCCTCACAGCAATATCCGATTAATTTAACCAGATGCGGATGCCTCAATTGCCCTAAATACACCACCTCCGCCTGCGATTAGTCAAAGAATGAGGGGTAAATGAAAAAGAGTTGCGAAACTTTTCGGAAAACTCCAGAGTTTCTAAGAAATTGTGGTCGGAGTCCTCACCAGCCACTCCCGGTGGCCCTGAAGCCCGCCGAGGTCCAGCGACTTGACGGCGACCTCCTGCGGGCGGATCCCCGCGCGGATCCGCTCGTCGACGAACCCCTTGTAGACGGGTCCGAAGCCGCCGGACCCGAGCAAGTTGGTCATGGCGAAGTTCCTCGTCGCCGCCTTCAGCTCCGATATGGTGAACGCCACCAGCTCCGACCCCGCCTGCAGAGTCAGCAGGTCTTCCTCCAGTGACATCGGATCCGAATCCGACACCCTCCGCCCCGAATCCGAACTGCTCTGGTCTGCGCTGCCCGTCGCTCCTCCTCCTCCTCCTCCCCAGCAGCTCATCAGCCAGGAGGACGACCGCCGCCTTCGACTCTGCTCCGTCATGAAGTGATCTGATTGAATCGGTATAGAGTCTGTCACGTAGTGGTCGAGGAGTTGGCCTGATATGTATAGATCGAAAGAGGGAGTGGGAGCAGGGAGGAAGGAGGGAGGAAGGTGGATGGTGCAGGAAGGGACGGATATGGGTCAAGTACATGCAATCAGTCGCCATGCTCCAGTCATTTTTCACTTTATTTTTTTAACATATTTTTTAAAAATTGAACTATTTATTAACTTAAATTTAATTTTAATAGTCTTATTTTAAGAATAAATTATCCAAAAAGCCCTACCACTCAACTTAATTTCCTCGGCCTTACAAAAATAAATTTATTTTCATTCCATACATATAATTTTTCTTTACTTTAATTCCTTAACACATTCTAATTTACTTAATTATTTTTATATTTTTAGATATAATAGTTTAAAATAAAATATAATTTATCTTAAATTTAATACCATTTAGCTAAAGATTCAATTTAAGTCAGTCGATTGGTATTAACTCTGAATCGATTGGTTGAAAAAAAAATCATACTTAATTAGTTAAAAAGTATATTCAGATAAGGAAAATCTATCTGTAGGGAATAAGAATATATATATTTTTTCAACGTAAGGATTAAGCTTGGTGTTGGAGGGTTCAGGATAATTAATGACTAGTATTTCGGAAAGAATAGACAATGATGGTTAGGTATTGGAGTTCTGCTCTTATGAAAGTTACTACGGCGGGAAGTAACTTGGGGTCCTGTAAGATTAACATGAACGTTAGGGGGCACGCCGGTAGGGGTCCGACGGAGTCCACTCCGACGCTCAAGTCAGTATTCGTCCGAAAAGTAAAGGTAGCGAGAAGTAAAGAATGTATGTAGGGTTGAGAGAGCATAACTCCCATACCGGAGGGGTTGAACTACCTTTTATACTGACGACGACATATTAGACGTGCCCCCTCGATCGGTATCACATCTCCGATACTTAAGTCACGCCCCCTCTTTCGGCGGTAACTGGATATCCTTTGAAACGGTATGCGTCGTTATCACGCTTCCGCCCGTTGAGACATTTAAGGGTCGTGCAGACCTTTTCTAATGGGGATGATTATCCGTACCGAGAGAGGGGGGTCAGTACCCGAGGTCGGTCATTGCGGGGATTCCACCTTCCGAGGTGAGCTCGGGGTCTTCGGGCGCGATATCTCCCGAGGTGCTCTTGGGGCCTAACCTCTCGGGGTGCTCCCGGGAGGGGTCTTTGGGCTGACCTTCCCGGGCGCGTCTCCTGAGAGGGGCCCCGGGGCCCGAGAAGGAAGGTCGCTTCGATCTGTCATGTCGCGCCCTGCGGCTTCTTCATCCCTCGTGCCGGGCACGGACTATCCAACCTTATCACAAGTCCCTCCCTTCAAGTCTGATCGAAGGAAGTGTGACTGACTGATCGAACTAGTGCAAAGATGAAGAAGCTGCGTGCCTCCAGCTTCCTTACTTCCTTTGTAGTTATAAGGGGCCTTTGGATTATAATCTCTTATCTCGAGTTCCGAGAAATCCACCTTAATGGTCTTATCCTTTTTCAAAAAGGCTACTTCGACTCTGGAGGGACTATGATGACTCTGTCTCTTCGTTATAAAGGCGTATGACTCTTTTATGAGGGCGACGGGGTGCCCTAGCGAATGCCTTATTGCCACGTGACCCAACGACCATCTCCATGAGTTTTTACGGACGTGCGTCGTCCTGGCCGGCTCGCGACAAGCGACTGCCTATGCGCAGCGGTTTCTCGCTTTCCGTGCGTCTCCTCTCCCTTGCGTCCAGGTAGGTGGCTGCCTGAGTATAAGAGGGGAAGGTGCAGATATTAAGCCCACCTCCGACTCGGCGGCTGGGTGCACTTCGTCTTCTTCTCTCGTAAAGCCTTATTTTACGTATGAGTAGTTTGTCTACTTCTTGTCTTCTTTCTCGGGATCATGGAAAGCTATCGCACAGAGTGGTATAAGTCCGCCTCCTCGAGAGTGAGGCCGGAGGCCGTGCAGGCGGCCACCGAGGCCTATGACATCCTGGTCGAGATGGCAATGGTCATCCCCAAAGTGGGTCAGACGCCCATGGAGCCCCCTGCAGGCATGTTGACCTTCTTCTTAGGGCAGATGGAGTTAGAGCTCTGTTTTCCTATCCCTCCTTTTTTCACGAACATAGCCTCCTATTTTGGTATCCCCCTTCAACAGATAACTCCTAATACCTTCGCCCAGATGGGAGGGGCGTATATCATCTTCAATATTTTTGATCTTCCTCTGACTTCTCATCTCTTTCATTCTTTCTTCATCCTGATAGGGTCTAGAGGGGGTCTTTAGTTTCACAGCCCGACCGGACCATAAGTTTTTAGGGGGGGTTTCCTTCCTCGCATAAAGGGTGGAAGGAGAAATTCTTCTTCATTAGACTATCGTCATTACCCTTCAGTCCACTGTGTTGGATAGAGGATTTGCCGACTCCTTCGATTCTAGGGAACTTTCTCCACAGTCCGGTGTACCAACGTGCTAAGGAGGTACTCTCTGGTATGGAATTCAGTGGCTCGGGGTTGGTGCAGAGTGAAGAGCTTATGTACCGGGCGAGCCTCAGCCCTAAAGTGATGCGAATCAGCCCTTCCCTGGGTACATTCATCTTTTTTCTTCAATGCCTGTTGGTTTTGATTGATATCCTCTCTGTCTGGCTATTTGCAGAGGAAGTCATGTTCGCCAAGATGATGGGTAGGCTCATCAGATGGGAGGAGGCTAATAAGGAGGCATTGAATCCTCCTCCAGTCGCTCCTGACGCTCCACCTGCTCCCGCAGAGTCCCTTGAGGGGCCTATTGTCTCATCCTGTGGGGTCGCTTCACCCGAGAGGGTCGAGGCTACTATTACATCCCCGCAGGTTGTGCGCCCAGGGCCTTCGATCGACAGTTTGGCCGTGTGGCGGATCTTTCCTCTGGGGGTGGCTCTTCACCGGGGGCTGTCCGTCCAGAAGGGATTAGCGAGGGGACCTTCCCTCCTATTGTTTCTTCAGCAGTCCGGTCTACTGGGCGGCAGAAGAGGCGGCTCCCCAAGGGCTTGGGCCCTTCATGGAAAAAATCGCGTGCTGCACGTTCCTCTCCTCTTCCCTCGGTGCTTGAGGAAGCGGCTCTACCTGCTAGGTAGTACCTTGTCTTGCTCCCCGGTTCCCTGCTCCGGAGGTGGTCATCCCAGCACCTCCGGCCTGCTCCATTGACTCGTCTATGTCTTTCAAGGGTAAGGAGGTGTTACATACCCAATACCGGATGCGACTGAACCGTCTAAAGAAGAAGTTGGATGCGACATTGGAAGAAATCATGCAATCCTTCCCCCCGGTGTAGTTCAAGGAGGTTCCGGCCGAGGGGGTCGTGTCCGAGGGATCCTCTTGCTCCGAGGAAGATGATTCCGGCCCTTCCAATCTGCCACCTGAAGCCCCCACCATCGAGCGACTTCCTCCCCGTCTGGGTTCACCGCGCCCTGAGGGGCGCGAGAGTACCTCTAGAGGGGCGGCCGTACATGTTTCAGCGGGCCCACTCACCACCCTTCGGGAGCCTCTCCTGAAGGTACAAATCACTATTGCATTGGATGTTCTCTCGTCCATTACCTGACTTCTTGGCGCAATGGCAGGCCGCTGAGGATTGCGTGACAGTCGGCCGGGGTTTGTATTCCTGGCCTCGGGTTGAAGCCATGCTCCACCGGGCATTGAGGGCGGAGGTTTCAGCTGACCATGAGTGTCGGGCAGGATTGATGCAGGCGGGGGTCAGTAGGGTTCTCCGGGCGAAGGTCGATCACCTGCTGGACCTCTTGCAAGACAAGGAGCAGGCTCTTCAAATTCCCAGCACAGAGAACGTCTGACATCCGAGAGAGCTGTGAGTGTCACCAAGGACTTGCTCCAGGTAATGCAGGAGAGAGACCAGCTCTAGGTGAGAGAGAGGGAGTTGTTGGGTGACACCCGGCTCATGGTAGCCTCGGCCGAGAGACTGAATTCACGCAGTCAAGATTAGGCGCAACAGCTCAGTCTGATCTCCTGATGGACACCGACCGTGCATCCGTCCTGGAGGATGACTTGGTCCAGGCTCGGTCGGATGAGCGTGCCACGTCGGAGAGGCTCAAAGAGACCTTGGCTGAGCAGGCGGAGATGTCCGCCGAGCTAGAATGGTTGAGACGTTCCTACGAGGCTGCTGAGGCCAAGTTCCTTACTCTTCGAGTTGCCCAGGATTCTAGTTCCAAGGAAACCGAGGCAGGCTTCAAGGTGAAGTTTCTGGAGTCGGATGAGTCCCGTGCCCTTGTAGCCAACCAGGTAATGCAATGCCTACAGTAGGGCTTCCACGGGGCTATCGATAAGCTGAAGAAGGATCAGCTCCTCCCTCCCGATGCCGACCCGCGATTGTAGGTGCCTTCTATGCTAGAGAGGGGTCTTTGCCCGAGGGCCCGCATTGGCGGAGGCCCCCACTCCTTAAGGGATCGGGCCTCATTGTAGCAGTTTTGAATTAATGCAATCGCTTTCACTATTCTTGGTGTATGTGCCTTTGCCCAACATGTCTCATGTCTTTGCTTTTATGGGTATAATGAATGGAAAAGGTACCTGTTCGCTTCGAGGTTGATCCTGAGGGTCGATCCCTCCTGAAAAATTCTACAAGTCAAAACTTCATGCATGCATTTAAGTCCATAACGGGTCCCCACCAATGCTTCCTTCTGGAGTATGCGAGCGACTCCCGAACTGTCACTTCCACCTTATACGCAATCCTCTTGAATGGGCTCATAAAGAGTCGCGGGTTCGGAGGTATAGCGTGGGCGCGTTAGTCAAAATGACGCTTTGGCGTCTGTTGCTGCTTTGGCGCCTCTTCGCATTAACTGCACGGAGAGGCAACCCTCACTATAAATAGGGGGAGAGGGGTGTGCCATCTCCCTCATCCCTTCTGTCTGCTTGCTTCTTTTTGGCTGGATGCCACCTCTCTTTCTTTCATTCTTGTCGGTGCCCAAGCTGCCCAATGCCGAGGATGCAGGATGGTTTTTGGCTGAGGGACCCCTCAGAGGTAGAAACTTTTGTGGCATTACTCTCACCGGGGAGCATGGTGGAGATGAGGTCCAGGGTCTCGCTGAAGTTCCTGGAGGATGTGGGACTCCTGGATTATCTGAGGAGTTCAGAAAAGACCTTACATGGCCCGCCAGGGGGCATGGAGGAGATGACGTATCCCAATGGTTACCTGCGCCAGCAGACGCCATCCTCTTCTGGATCGTTGTTTTCCCCATGATTTGGGTGGAGGATGGCGTTTTGTGGGATACGTCATCACTAATAGGGGAGGGGCTACAGCCGCCGGCTTTTCTCTTTCTCTTTCTTCTTTTCGTTGAGAAATTATGGTTGTTGTTCCCCCTCTCCTGTTAAGGCAATTCTTCGTTGCGTCTTTACATGCTCCGGAGAGAAATTGCAGTCGTTGTTCCCCTACATCTTTTTTCTGCCTTTTGAATGTTGTACTCGGTCGCACTTTTGCGAGGAGGGGGTCTTCGGAGAGGGTCGAGCCACCCATGTATTCCCTCAGGCGTCCTCGCCCATCGCTGACTACTCGGATGGAGTACCCAGAAGGTGAAAAAGATTCCAGAGCCCTGTCAACAGGCTTCCACGCCTTGTATACTCAGAAGGTGGTTCCGAGCCTAGCGACCCTACAGGAATGGAGCCGTAGAGGAGAGAGGCCCTAGTAGAAAAAGTGATTTCTCTCATCCAATTGTATCTTGAGAATTCTCTGAGATGTTGTTCTCCCTGTATTTTTTACATAAATAAAATAATATTTTTGTAACCCAGTGTCTGATACGCCTGGATTATATTTTTAAAGTGTTTTGCTCATGTTCCCCGGGTCGGCCATGCCACTTTACCATTGCTTCCACAGCGCCCACCTATTCCAGGCGCTAGGGATATTATGAGGCACCCGGGTTTGCATCCTCGGTGGGGGCTCTGAAACAACCTGGCCCGAACTTAGGTACCCCGGGCATCGGCTATACCGTGAGGTATAAGGGTTTTGGATACTTAGTAGGGCGCGTATGTCCCAGACCAAGCTTAAGTACCCCGGGCATCGGCTGTACAGCGGGGTATTAGGGTTTTGGATGCTTGGTCAGGCGCGAATGTCCCAGACCAAGCCTAAGTACCCCGGGCATTGGCTACACCACGAGGCATTAGGGTTTTGGATACTTGGTCGGGCACGTATATCCCAGATTAAGCCTAAGTACCCCAGGCATTGGCTGCACCCCGAGGCATTAGGGTTTTGGATCCTTGGTCGGGCGCGTATCTCCCAGACCAAGCCTATGTACCCAGGGCATCGACTGCACCACGAGGAATTAGGGTTTTGGATCCTTGGTCGGCGCGTATGTCCCAGACCAAGCCTAAGTACCCCGGGCATCGGCTGCACCACGAGGTATTAGGGTTTTAGATATTTGGTCGGGCACGTATGTCCCAGACCAAGCCTAAGTACCCTAAGCATCGGATGCACCACGAGACATTAGGGTTTTGGATACTTGGTCGGGCACGTATGTCCCAGACTAAGCCTAAGTACCCCGGGCATCGGCTGCACCACGAGGCATTAGGGTTTTGGACACTTGGTCGGGCGCGTATGTCCCACACCAAGCCTAAGTACCCCGGGCATCGGCTACACCACGAGGCATTAGGGTTTTGGATCCTTGGTCGAGCGCGTATGTCCCAGACCAAGCCTAAGTACCCCGGGCATCGGCTGCACCATGAGGTATTAGGGTTTTAAGTACTTGGTCGGGCGTGTATGTCCCAGACCAAGCCTAAGTACCCCAGGCATTAGCTGCACCACGAGGCATTAGAGTTTTGGGTACTTGGTCGGGCACGTATGTCCAAGACCAAGCCTAAGTACCCCGGGCATCGACTGCACCATGAGGCATTAGGGTTTTGGGTACTTGGTCGGGCGCGTATATCCCAGACCAAGCCTAAGTACCCCGGACATCAGTTGCACCACGAGCCATTAGGGTTTTGGGTACTTGGTCGGGCACATATGTCCCAGACCAAGCCTAAGTACCCCGGGCATCGGCTGCACCACGAGGCATTAGGATTTGGGGTACTTGGTCGGGTGCGAATGTCCCAGACCAAGCCTAAGTACCCCGAGCATCGGCTTCTCCACGAGGCATTAGGGTTTTGGGTACTTGGTTGGGCGCATATGTCCCAGACCAAGCCTAAGTACCCCGGGCTTCGACTGCACCACGAGGCTTTAGGGTTTTGAATATTTGGTCGGGCGCGTAAGTCCCAGACCAAGCCTAAGTACCCCGAGCATCGGCTGCACCATGAGGCATTAGGGTTTTGGATCCTTGGTTGGGCGCGTATGTCCCAAACCAAGCCTAAGTACCCTGGGCATTGGCTGCACGACGAGGCATTAAGGTTTTGGGTACTTGGTCGAGCGTGTATGTCCCAGACCAAGCCTAAGTACCTCGGGCATCGGCTGCACCATGAGGCATTAGGGTTTTGGATACTTGGTCGGGCGCGTATGTCCCAGACCAAGCCTAAGTACCCCGGGCGTCAGCGGCACCGCGAGGTATTAGATTTTTTAATTCCTTAGTGGCGCATTATCATTTTGAAAGAAGCATCTCCTTTTATTACTTGATTTTGCTGCGAGAGCACAGAGAGACATAGACAGATGTTTTAAATAAAGCGCAAATCTTACCGAGACCAGAAGGGTCCGAGACCGCAGCGGGGCCGGGACCTCCTGAGTTTTTTCCCTTCTCCTCCAACTAGTCTTCCAGGCCCTTCGGGTTCTTCCGAGACTCTGTTCTGACCTCTCCGCTGTAGCACCGCCGAGACACCAGCTGGTCTCCTCGGACTTCAACCACCCGGTCGCCTACCGGGAGCTTTATCTTCTGGTGGTAAACATAAACCACCGCCTGGAAAGTGCTGAGCGCAGGGCGACCCAGGATGACATTGTAGGAGGAGGGCGTGTCTACAATCAAGAAAGGAGTCCTCTGGGTTCTTTCAAGCTTGTCACTGCCCAATGAGAGTGACAAGGTGATTTGCCCTACTGGCTATACGCAGTTCCCTGTGAAACCGAATAGCGGAGTCGAGACCGGGAGTAGTTCCTCCTTGTCTATCTGCATCTGATCCCAAGCCGCCTTGTACAGGATGTTCACGGAACTCCCTGTGTCCACAAAGATATGCTTAACCTCATAGTTAGCAATACGGGCTACGATCACTATGGCGTCCTCATGGGGTGCTTCTACTTCTTCAAGGTTAGACGACCCAAAGGATATTGTAAGCCCCGTCTCCTGGCTCGTACCGATAGAGTAGTTTTCCAATCACCGGGTATAAGATTTCCTGGCCTGGTTAGAGTCCCCTCCCGTAGGTCCCTCGGAGATGACTCCCACATGACCCGAGGGCGGACCCCGCATGGGAGCCTTGCCCTTCTGGGGGTCTGTCTCCAAGGAGAGAGATCTTCGGGGTGCAGACCCCCGACTCCTACCCCGCGATCCTGATCGAGACTGAGGTCGGACCTCGTTTCCCCCGACATACTTTCGCCGAGGAGAGAAACTTCGCCTGGGAGACCTTCTGCAGTACCCTGACTTATTCCACTTTTTTCGAGGTTTGGTGTCTACCTCCTCGCCGAACTTCTTCTTCAAGGCGTGACACTCTTCAGTGGAATGTGTTGAGCTGCCATGGTAACCACAGTACCTTGGTGACGGCTCTAGCAGCTCGGTGTCCACCGTCTCCACCATCCGGCGCCTACCAGCCCAATGGTCCTTCCCAGGGTGAGGTTCCTTTCCCCGGGCCAGGGCCGGGGGCTCCCTCCTGTCTGATCGGGGAACCGCCGGAGGAGGGGCTCCGACAGGGTCTTTGCGCCAAGCGTACTGTACTTCTTCCACATTGGCATGCTTGATGGAGCGTCCCAGCAAATTATCGAAACTGGCAGGGGCTTCCTTACCAAGGATCGGAAGAAGTCCCCTTCAGCGAGCCCTTGGGTACAGGCACTGACGAGTATCTCTGATGTTGCACTAGGCACGTCCTACGCCACCCGGTTGAACCTCTAGATGTACTCCTTGAGCGGCTCCTTAGGCTTCTGCTTAAGGGCGAACAGGTTAAGTGTCGTCTTCTGGTAGCGACAGCTACTTGTGAAATGGTGGAGGAAGACTGTCTTGAACTCCATGAAGGAGTTGATAGAACCTTGTGGCAGCCTCTGGTACCACCGCTGAGCTGCTCCGGACAGGGTGTTCAAGAACACAGACACTTCACACCGTCAGTATATTGGTGCAGGAGTGCCGCATTCTCGAATTTACAGATGTGATCTTCTGGATCCGTCTTACCATCATAATCAGGGATCCTCGGCCCCCGGAACTGTTTGGTCATGGGGTCTTCGACAATCTCGGACGAGAAGGGTGTAGAGGGGACCTTATGAGAGGTTTTGGATTCATCCCTCTTCCCCTGTCCTTCTTCGTGCCTTTGGGCGCTGGAGGCTACCGAGTGGGCCTTCTCTGTAACGACCCGGAAAATTCTCTTAATATTTTCTTAAAATATTAAGCATGTCTAGATAATTTTCCGAGGGACCTAGAAATATTAGTACGAACCTTAGCCTAGAAATCCATGATTTTTCTCATTTAAATTGAGAAACTAAGTACTAATGGGCCTTATATGGGCTTTTCTAGTATCATGATTATTAGTGGATTTTAGGTAGAATTTAATATAAATATAAATGGATTTTAATTAGGAATATTAGTATGATTATGGGTGAATTTTAGCATGGTTTCCTATTTAAATTGAGAAGTTAGGCACTAATGGGCTTTATATGGGCTTTCTAGTACCATGATTATTGATGAATTTTAGGTAAAAATTTATAGAAATATAAAGGGGTTTTAATGAGAAATATTAATATAATTATGGGAGAATTTTTAGGGGATTTTCGAATATTAGGAAAAATAAAATAAAAATAAAATGGAAAATTAATGCATGCACCAAGGATTTGAACCTTGAACCTCTTGTATAACCATGCATGCTCTAACCAACTCACCTAGCAAGGGATTGCTATGAGGAAATGAAATGGAGTTTGGTTAAGGCTTAGGGGAAGAGGAAGAGACACCATGACTCTTCACTTACCCTCCTTAATGTGCTATAAAGAGGGGGTTTGGGAGTTTTTTTCTTCCTCCCTCATTCTAGCCGAAAATCTCAAGAGGAGATTTCCCTTGGAAAAGCTTCACAAGAGGGTCTCATCTCCAATATCTAAAGGGTTCCCAAGGTTACAAGGGCTAGAGGTGACTTAAGGTCTAAGGAGTTCGACTTAAGGTCTAAGGAGTTCTTTTGATTCTCTATAATCAAGGTGAAAAATCAAGAAACCCCAAGGTAAGACTCCCTCACCTGTGGTATAATAGTTCCTTATGATTTTCATGATTTTTAGCATGATATATTGGGTAGTTTTTGGATTTGATGTTGAAAGGAAGAAAAACCAAGAACCTTAAGTTTAAGGGTTTCGGCCACCATGATTTAAAGGTCTATAATTATGCTAAAAATCTTTATAATGTTATTTCATGTTCCCTTATGATGTGTAGAGGTTAAGTATAATTTTTGAGAATTTTTGGAGTACCCTAGGACACCCTAGGGTTTCGGCCAACATGAAAGAAACAAAACCAAGAACCCTAAGCTTGAGGGTTTCGGCCACCATGATTTAAAGGTCTATAATTATGTCAAAAATCATGATAATGTTGTTTAATGCTCTCTTATGATGTTTAGAGATTAAATATAATTTTTGGGAATTTTTGGGGTACCCTAGGATACCCTAGGGTTTCGGCCAACATCAAGAACCCTTGTGTAGGGTTGGGTCTCAAACTTCAAGTGTATGTTTTATGTTTTAACATGATATAAGGGAGATGAAGGGTGTTTATGTGAATGTTTCACATGGCCTAGAGACCCTATAGGTTTCGGCCAAGTACCCTAATAGGGTGGAAAGTTAGGACTTATTTCATGTAAGGGTCCCAATGGCCCTATGGTAAGGTATGGTTGGTGTTTAAGCAATTGATTTGGGGATTTAAGGGAATTTTTCCATACCCCCCATGGCCTTGAAGTTTCGGCCAAGAGTGAGATTAGGACTAAAGGATTAGGGTTGGCCTTAAGTATGGACTCAAAAAGGGGTCCTAAGGCCTAGTATATGTGTATGAGATGTTGTTTGGAAGTTATGTGAAGGTTCATGGACCTAGGGTTCCTTGGGGATTTTCGGCCAAGGGCATAACCTAGGGCTAGGGTTGGGTTAAACCTACCAAGATGCTTGAGTATGAGTTACCAAGATATATATTTAAGTAAGAGGGAAGAAGTGTTATGTTAACCAAACCCTTAGTTTGTATGTCATGAATTATATGTTAAGTCATAGATGTTTAGACATGTGCCATGATTTATGAATGATATGTATGTATGCCATGTCTTATGAATGATATGTCATGTTTTATGAATAATATGCATGTATGCCATGTCTTATGAATGATACGTATGTATGTCATGATTTATGAATAAGATGTATGTATGCCATATGAATGAAGTTAAAGTACATGCCTTCAAGGCATAACGATGATGTTAAGTATGATGAATGAATGATGATGAAAGACAAGTATGATGAATGAAAGATGATGCTTATGTCTTTAAGGCATAAATATGCTAAACGGCACAGTCGATGGTCGACGGTACGACGGTCGAGAGGACCGGTAAATGGGCCGGTAGACGGGCCGAGCCGTAACATGTTATGCTATGTTAAGTATGCCATGAATGTCTCATGAATGATGAAGCATGTAAAGTATTTTATTTTATGAATGGGCTTGTACCGGACCGAAGTATGGGTCCAAGGGATGGACACCTTAAGAACGCCCCGGTTCTGGACTACCGACTATGCTGTTCACGGTTCTGGCACTACCGAAGCTGTGCAACAGGGATGGGCACCTTAAGAACACCTCGGTTCGGGGACTACCGACTATGCTGTCCTTACCCTAGTAGGTCGAGGCTAGCTACCTCGTATTTACTTAGGGATGCGCGCGTATGATGTATGTATGTGGTACAAGCCAGGGCCCCAATGATATGATGATTATGTTTAAGCATTTAAAAGTATGTTTTAAAGATTAAGCATCCTTATATATATATATGCAATTGCCACATGCATCCATTCATGTTATGCATTATGTTATGAAAAGTATGTTTATGAAAAGTACGTTTAGGAAAAGTATGTTTATGCAAAGTATGTTCATGTTAATATATGATGTCATGATTTAATTGTGTTTATGCTAATATATGATGTCATGATTTAATTGTGTTTATGCTAATATGTGATGTCATGATTTATTTATGTTTATGCTAATTTAGGATGCCATGATTTTATTTATATTCATGCTAGTTTAGGATGTCATGATTTAATTATGTTTATGTTAAGTTAGAATGCCATGATTTTCTTTATGTTCATACTAGTTTAGGATGTCATGATTTAATTGTGTTATGCTAAGTTAGGATGCCATGATTTTATTTCTGCCCATGCTAATCTCTGAAGCTATGATTTAATTAGGTTTATTATGTTATGTCTGTACCAAGTATTATGCCATGCTATGAAAGTTTACGATGTTTATGTCTATGCCAAGTATTATGTCATGCCATGAATGTTTTTATGGTTATGTTTATGTCATGCTATGAATATGATTAAGTTATGATCATGTCATGACGAATGTATGCTAAGTGATGAAAAGGCTTATGTTCTAAGTAAAGTACTAAGTATGTTAATGTCTTATGTGCTCATGATGAAAAGATGAATGGTTTTAGTGAGTAGGAAAGAGTCTTACTAAGCCTGTGTGCTTATAGTCTTATTTCTTATACCGCAGATCACGCAAGGGGACACTAAGGAAGCAGCAGGAGGGCATCAAAGAATGTGTGTGATAGTGACTTGGTCAAGGAGCAATATGGTTGCTCGTCTTATGATAGAACTCTACCTTTACTATTAAGTACTTGAATGTGACTCTATGACATGATGCTAAAGTATGACATGATATGATGCTAAGTATGACTTGATATGATGCTAAGTATAAAGTTAATATGCCAAGTTCCCATGTTATGATGCTAGGAATGGTAGTAAGTGCATGTAGGTGTAAGTTTAAAGGTTTCCGCTGCGTTAGGATGTTTACATGCCCTAAGTATGTTAACGTAACGCCGCTTTATGAAAAGAAAAAAAAAATAAAAGCGGTCGTTACAGGTTGGTATCAGAGCAGTTACCATCTCACTACATACACATCAAGCCCTCTTCCTGCCGCTTCCAAGTAAGTACCTCTATGCATATCTTATGATAGTAAGTACTTTTAGGATACCTTATGTTCTTTAAATATGCAAGTATGAATGATGACTTATGATAGATGATGGAAAGTATTGCAAATATGAACGATATTTTATTTTATTTTAGTTATTTATTTAGAATTTAATATGGGGGTAGGAATAACAATAACTCATATTATCCATACTTGTCCTTTATGAAGGAAAGCATGGCTAGAAGACAGAGTAACAAACTTAATGAGACTACTTCATCGCCCGACCTGATGCTCAATATATCTTATATCATAACCTATCTTAAGTCACATCATAAGACAATCATGTATAAGTATTCTGCCTTATACATTAAGTCTAAGTTAGTCATAATACAATTAGTCATAAGTGTGACTCAACCTTATGTTCATAAACATGGTATTAATTGAGCACCATCATAATATTAGTGATTAAGGTGAACCTAGTATTAACATCATGTTATATAACCTGTACATTATATGAGTTACCAATCATATAATATAATTATATGATATTATATAAAGCAAATGATAATAATATGAGAGTGTGTACTAATATAAGATTATTATAAATATTAGTATTATCAATGTATATTTCACTATTATCTTATATATAATATATAAGATTACCTTAAGTTATTTTATGGTAATGTAATAAATATAATCTCACTTATCATATAATAACCATTAACTAATGTAATTCATAGCTTAGGTTGTGAACTAAGATTTCGGAACCCAACTAATATTAGGTTTACCCATAATTATAATAAGTATATAATTATGATATATGCCTATAATTACATCATAGGGCTATTAATGGCACTAGCTCAATTATGACAATCATGTATGTCACTTATATCATCAAGGATATAAGTATAAATGGTCGTAAGTAAAATACACATAATCACGTATGTCAAATTGGCAATATTATGAGTTCCTTGGATTAAAGAATTAACCCTTATTCGATGCATCCGGGATCCACGAAAATGTATCAAGACCTGAAGGAGAAATTCTGGTGGTCCGGTATGAAGAGAGACGTGGCTCAGCATGTTAGTACTTGCCTGACCTACAAACGAGTGAAAGCAGAACACCAGCGACCCGGAGGAGTTCTGCAGCCACTTTCGATTCCGGAATGGAAATGGGAAGATATATCGATGGATTTTATTTCAGGACTTCCCAAGACTACAAACGGGTATGATGGGGTTTGGGTAATTGTGGACAGGCTGATGAAGTCTGCTCACTTCCTAGCAGTCAAGATGACTTATTCGATTGAGCAACTAGCTCAATTATACGCTAGGGAAATAATTAGACTCCATGGAGTTCCCAAGACTATCACCTCTGATAGGGATGGTCGCTTTATCTCACGTTTTTGGGAGTGCGTCCAGAAGTCTCTGGGCACTAAACTGTGGTTCAGTACTGCTTTTCACCCTCAGACTGACGGGCAAACTGAATGAGTGAATCAAGTACTGGAGGATATGTTGAGAGTTTGTGCCCTGGATTTCAAAGGGTTGGTGCCGATATCTATGTTTAGCGGAATTCACTTACAACAATAGCTACCAAGCTATTATCGAAATGGCATCTTATGAAGTTTTGTACGGGAGGAGATGTAGATCTTCAATCTGTTGGTACGAAGGTGGTGAAAAGAAGGCAATGGGGCTCACGACAGACCTAATCGACGACACCACCCGAGCGATACAGAACATTCGGCAATGGATAGAAACTGCTCAGAGCCGGCAGAAGAGTTATGCCGATGTCCGGCGTAGTACCCGGAGTTATTCTAAGTTCGAGGACGAACATTCACGAGGTATGGGGGATTGTAACGACCCGGAAAATTCTCTTAATATTTTCTTAAAATATTAAGCATGTCTAGATAATTTTCCGAGGGACCTAGAAATATTAGTACGAACCTTAGCCTAGAAATCCATGATTTTTCTCATTTAAATTGAGAAACTAAGTACTAATGGGCCTTATATGGGCTTTTCTAGTACCATGATTATTAGTGGATTTTAGGTAGAATTTAATATAAATATAAATGGATTTTAATTAGGAATATTAGTATGATTATGGGTAAGTTTTAGCATGGTTTTCTATTTAAATTGAGAAGTTAGGCACTAATGAGCCTTATATGGGCTTTCTAGTACCATGATTATTGATGAATTTTAGGTAAAAATTTATAGAAATATAAAGGGGTTTTAATGAGAAATATTAATATAATTATGGGGGAATTTTTAGGGGATTTTCGAATATTAGGAAAAATAAAATAAAAATAAAATGGAAAATTAATGCATGCATCAAGGATTTGAACCTTGGACCTCTTGTATAACCATGCATGCTCTAACCAACTCACCTAGCAAGGGATTGCTATGAGGAAATGAAATGGAGTTTGGTTAAGGCTTAGGGGAAGAGGAAGAGACACCATGACTCTTCACTTACCCTCCTTAATGTGCTATAAAGAGGGGGTTTGGGAGTTTCTTTCTTCCTCCCTCATTCTAGCCGAAAATCTCAAGAGGAGATTTCCCTTGGAAAAGCTTCACAAGAGGGTCTCATCTCCAAGATCTAAAGGGTTCCCAAGGTTACAAGGGCTAGAGGTGACTTAAGGTCTAAGGAGTTCGACTTAAGGTCTAAGGAGTTCTTTTGATTCTCTATAATCAAGGTGAAAAATCAAGAAACCCCAAGGTAAGACTCCCTCACCTGTGGTATAATAGTTCCTTATGATTTCCATGATTTCTAGCATGATATATTGGGTAGTTTTTGGATTTGATGTTGAAAGGAAGAAAAACCAAGAACCTTAAGTTTAAGGGTTTCGGCCACCATGATTTAAAGGTCTATAATTATGCTAAAAATCTTTATAATGTTATTTCATGTTCCCTTATGATGTGTAGAGGTTAAGTATAATTTTTGGGAATTTTTGGAGTACCCTAGGACACCCTAGGGTTTCGGCCAACATGAAAGAAACAAAACCAAGAACCCTAAGCTTGAGGGTTTCGGCCACCATGATTTAAAGGTCTATAATTATGTCAAAAATCATGATAATGTTGTTTAATGCTCTCTTATGATGTTTAGAGATTAAATATAATTTTTGGGAATTTTTGGGGTACCCTAGGATACCCTAGGGTTTCGGCCAACATCAAGAACCCTTGTGTAGGGTTGGGTCTCAAACTTCAAGTGTATGTTTTATGTTTTAACATGATATAAGGGAGATGGAGGGTGTTTATGTGAATGTTTCACATGGCCTAGAGACCCTATAGGTTTCGGCCAAGTACCTTAATAGGGTGGAAAGTTAGGACTTATTTCATGTAAGGGTCCCAATGACCCTATGGTAAGGTATGGTTGGTGTTTAAGCAATTGATTTGGGGATTTAAGGGAATTTTTCCATACCCCCCATGGCCTTGAAGTTTCAGCCAAGAGTGAGATTAGGACTAAAGGATTAGGGTTGGCCTTAAGTATGGACTCAAAAAGGGGTCCTAAGGCCTAGTATATGTGTATGAGATGTTGTTTGGAAGTTATGTGAAGGTTCATAGACCTAGGGTTCCTTGGGGATTTTCGGCCAAGGGCATAACCTAGGGCTAGGGTTGGGTTAAACCTACCAAGATGCTTGAGTATGAGTTACCAAGATATATATTTAAGTAAGAGGGAAGAAGTGCTATGTTAACCAAACCCTTAGTTTGTATGTCATGAATTATATGTTAAGTCATAGATGTTTAGACATGTGTCATGATTTATGAATGATATGTATGTATGTCATGTCTTATGAATGATATGCCATGTTTTATGAATAATATGCATGTATGTCATGTCTTATGAATGATACGTATGTATGTCATGATTTATGAATAAGATGTATGTATGTCATATGAATGAAGTTAAAGTACATGCCTTCAAGGCATAACGATGATGTTATGTATGATGAATGAATGATGATGAAAGACAAGTATGATGAATGAAAGATGATGCTTATGTCTGTAAGGCATAAATATGCTAAACGGCACGGTCGATGGTCGACGGTACGACGGTCGAGAGGACCGGTAAATGGGCCGGTAGACGGGCCGAGCCGTAACAAGTTATGCTATGTTAAGTATGCCATGAATGTCTCATGAATGATGAAGCATGTAAAGTATTTTATTTTATGAATGGGCTTGTACCGGACCGAAGTATGGGTCCAAGGGATGGGCACCTTAAGAACGCCCCGGTTCTGGACTACCGACTATGCTGTTCACGGTTCTGGCACTACCGAAGCTGTGCAACAGGGATGGGCACCTTAAGAACGCCTCGGTTCGTGGACTACCAACTATGCTGTCCTTACCCTAGTAGGTCGAGGCTAGCTACCTCGTATTTACTTAGGGATGCGCGCATATGATGTATGTATGTGGTACAAGCCAGGGCCCCAATGATATGATGATTATGTTTAAGCATTTAAAAGTATGTTTTAAAGATTAAGCATCCTTATATATATATATGCAATTGCCACATACATCCATTCATGTTATGCATTATGTTATGAAAAGTATGTTTATGAAAAGTACGTTTAGGAAAAGTATGTTTATGCAAAGTATGTTCATGTTAATATATGATGCCATGATTTAATTGTGTTTATGCTAATATATGATGCCATGATTTAATTGTGTTTATGCTAATATGTGATGCCATGATTTATTTATGTTTATGCTAATTTAGGATGTCATGATTTTATTTATGTTCATGCTAGTTTAGGATGCCATGATTTAATTATGTTTATGCTAAGTTAGAATGCCATGATTTTCTTTATGTTCATACTAGTTTAGGATGCCATGATTTAATTGTGTTATGCTAAGTTAGGATGCCATGATTTTATTTCTGCCCATGCTAATCTCTGAAGCCATGATTTAATTAGGTTTATTATGTTATGTCTGTGCCAAGTATTATGCCATGCTATAAAAGTTTACGATGTTTATGTCTATGCCAAGTATTATGCCATGCCATGAATGTTTTTATGGTTATGTTTATGCCATGCTACGAATATGATTAAGTTATGATCATGCCATGACGAATGTATGCTAAGTGATGAAAAGACTTATGTTCTAAGTAAAGCACTAAGTATGTTAATGTCTTATGTGCTCATGATGAAAAGATGAATGGTTTTAGTGAGTAGGAAAGAGTCTTACTAAGCCTGTGTGCTTATAATCTTATTTCTTATACCGCAGATCACGCAAGGGGACACTAAGGAAGCAGCAGGAGGACATCAAAGAATGTGTGTGATAGTGACTTGGTCAAGGAGCAATATGGTTGCTCGTCTTATGATAGAACTCTACCTTTACTATTAAGTACTTGAATGTGACTCTATGACATGATGCTAAAGTATGACATGATATGATGCTAAGTATGACATGATATGATGCTAAGTATAAAGTTAATATGCCAAGTTCCCATGTTATGACGCTAGGAATGGTAGTAAGTGCATGTAGGTGTAAGTTTAAAGGTTTCCGCTGCATTAGGATGTCTACATGCCCTAAGTATGTTAACGTAACGCCGCTTTATGAAAAGAAAAAAAAAAGTGGGCGTTACATTCTCCAAGTCTTCGGGAGATTCTCTCTGGGGGCTTCCTTCCTGTAGCCCCGCGGGGGTAACAGATCTCCGTGAATGCGAGACAGAGACTCTGGGAATCTCCTCCCTCGCCGGATCCCCTTGTCGTGGGACAGCCTGTTCGACTTGGTGTTGCTCCAGTGCTTCTATGATGGCGTTAGCCACTAGACGGTCAAGTTTCTCTCTTGTGAGGGCAAGGGGTTGTTCTTCCGATCCTGCCATCGGTGCTCCTTCAGGTGCTTTGCTAGTTCCCATAGACGACGCCAAATTTGCTCCGGAAAGAGTCGACGGCGATGGCCAGACACTGGAGTTCTGCCCCTGTAGAAGTTGCTGCGGCGGGGAGGAACTTAGGGTCCTGCAAAGTTAACACGAGCGTTAGGGGACGCGCCGGCAGAGGTCCGGCGAAGTCCACTCCGACGCTCAAGTCAGTGTCCGTTCGAGGAGTAAAGGTAGCGAGAAGTAAAGAATGTGTCTAGAGTTGAGAGAGCGTAACTCCTTTACCGGAGGGGTTGGACTACCTTTTACACCGATGTCGACAGATTAGACGTGCCCCTCGATTGGTGCCACGTCTCCGATACTTAAGTCACGCCCCCTATTTCGGCGGTAGCGAGATATCCTTTGAAACGGTTTGCGTTGTTATCACGCGTCCACCCGTTGCGACATTTAAGTGTCGTGGGGACCCTTCTTACGGGGATATTTATCCGTACCGAGAGGGGGATCAGTACCTGAGGTCGGTTATTATAGGGATTTCACCTCCCGAGGCGAGCTCGGGGCCTTCGGCGCTATAACTCCCTAGGTGCTCTCGGGGCCTAACCTCCCGGGGTGCTCTCGGAAGGGGTCTTCGGACTAGCTTTCCCGGGCGTGTTTCCTGCGGGGGGCCCTGGGTGTTGGAAGTTGGAAACGTGGGGTGGGGAAGTGGGCTACGTGGGGTGGGGAAGTGGGAGAGCCCACTTCCCCCACTTCTCCACTTCTTTCCCCCCTCCCCTTCCCTAGACCCTCTACTATAAAAGGGGAGGGGGTGCGTCCAAGAGGAATCGACGAGAAGAGGAATCGAGAAGAAAAACTCGAGAAGGGAACAACCAACTCGGTGGGATTTGGTTTGTGGAAGCCGAAGAACTTTCCGATCTACGCGTGATCGTTCTTCCGACGACGAGCACGAATGAGCAACGAAGGACACGTTGAATCCACTGTAAGTGTTTACAGATTTCAAAGATTATATTTTTCGATTTCATGCTTTAGATCAACAATGGTATCAGAGCTGTAAGGTTCTAAGTAGCATGAAATTACTTCGCCTGAAAATTGTGACTTTGTGTCGGCGAACTTTTTTCCGAGTCGGTAAACTGATTGTTAGCATCGCGAACCGACGATCCCACTCGATGGTGTTGCACGCTAGCGATTAACCACGTTCGTCGCACTAGAAAAATTACGGTGGAGTTGACTATCGCTGGGACCAACTCTGGTGTTGGTCCTCTCCCTTGGCCGACGTCTGCATCGCAGTGGAGGTCGTATGGGTGCAAGTCGGCGGCAGCAATGGATGTCGGTGGATAGAAAACGAAATCTACAGTTTCGTTCAAATGAAAAAAAAAAACAATTCGTGTGATTTATTTTAATGCATATATATATATATATATATAATTTTTTTTGTTCGCCGTCCACTACTGGTTTATGCTTTCAATAATTAAATGAATTGGGCTTGGACTTAGATTTGGATTTGAATTAGATTAGGTTGGACCAATAGGCTTGGGTCTAGTCTAAACCATTAGTTGGTTTGACCAGATCTAATTAGTCCAATCAGACCTAATCCAGTTCAAATTCTTAGTTGGTTTAACCAGATCAGTCTGATATAAAACAGAACCGATTTGTTTGGTTCGATCAAAAATTTTTTTTTGATTTTGAATTAAATGAGCTAACGTTTAAACAAGAACAAATAAGATTGGTCATCCCTGTCCGATTAGATTAGTCCTAGTGAGGACAATGGACCCAGACTAAAGATTCGATTTCCTAATCGATCAACCCAATGTGTTAGTCAATAGAGCTTCTCAAATCAAGAAAATTTATTTTTCTTATTTGTTTATGACTCTGTGGGTTTATGCATATATGTGAATTGAATTGAACCAGTTTTGTTACTGGTTTGTCGGTTTTGAACTGACATTGTGCATTTCAATTCCAGATGCCGAGGTTTATTACCACGATGACCCATCGCGATGAGCGATGCAATGAGCTATTGGACCAAATTGAGGAGGTTGACTATAGTCCGATTCTTGGAATCCAAGGAAATATGGGTAAGCTGGATCGACTATTTTGGAAACTCGAGCAGGAAGACTTCCCAATCTTGGATAACTACAGAATCGGGGCATTGATTCGTTCATTACCAAGGGATGCTAGGGAAGTGGCACACCATATATGGGGACGCTATGAATGTCGTATCTCATATACCGAGTTGTGTAGAGAACTGCTTCGCTAAAATTTTTCAAAAGAAGATCTGGAAGATTTCGAGGATGATCTGGAAGAGGATCCTATAGAATTCGAAGAGGATCCAACAGAGGATCCAATAGAATTCGAGGAGGATCCTGAGGAATTCGAGTTGGATCCAATTGAGGAAATTGAGGAGGATCTAGAAGAAGATCCTATAGAATCTGTGGAAAATCCTGAAGTTGACTTACTTCAGATCAAGTATGGGATGAAAGGGATGAAGTTTACCACTGCACTACTGTTTGTCCTAGTGGGAGTGGTGCTGGCTTATCTAGTTTATTAGTGTTTTGTCTTTGTTACTGTTGTTATGTACAAACAGTATTTGTTTATTTAGTTTTTTAAGAGTCATATAGTGCTTACTGTCGTTATGTACAAACAATTTTACTTTATGAAAAGTTATGTTATGTGTTAACAAACTTGTTAATGATTAGTTCATTTTATTTAAATGATAAGTTCATTTATGATTAGTTCATATGATGGGATGCATGTAAAATAATTAATCAATGTTTATTAGATTGGATATACGGAGGATGAGTGAGAACGTAGTTACCACTTGATTTTGTAAACCAACTCTAATTTACAATGAGTTAGTTATTAATTACATGTATATGAGTTACACTGAATAACTAAATAATACGTTCATTTATGTTAGATTATGGCAACGAAGAATATAATAGCTAAACTCAACAAAGGAGAAAAATTAAATGGGGACAACTACAAAATATGACACCTTAAGATACAGTATGTACTTGAGGAACAAGAAGTTCTAGAAGCTGTAAATCAATTTATGGTAGAACTTGCAGATGGTTCTACAGCTCAGCATAAACGTGATCTTGATGCCTATAAGGCATGGAAGAAAAAGGACTCCACTGCTAAGGGTATTTTGATTAGTTCAATGGTAGATAACCTGGTGTATGAGTATGAGCCATTACCATCAGCTCATGCTGTCTGGGTTACCCTGGGAGATAAATACAGTGGAGTTAGCTTAAGCAAACTTCGTCAGCTGACAATTAAGTTTGACAGCTATAAGAAACGCCCGAATGTCTCCATGACCCAACATCTGAGGGAAATGGGGAATATGATTCGAGAGATGAAAACTGCTGATTATGAGTTGACTGATGAACAACAGGTTCAAGCAGTTATTCGTTCCCTTCCTGATTCTTGGGAATCAATGAAACAGAACCTTACACATAGTGAAAGTATAAAGACTTTCATTGATGTCTCACACCATGTTGATCTGGAGGCGGAGAGAATTGAATCCGCAAGGATTTCTGGACATGCTTTTGTAGCTGAAGGTTCTAGATCCAAGAAAATGAAAAGGTGGTTCAAGAAAGGAAAAGAAAAGGGAAAAGGAAAAGAAGCTGCTAATGCTGGGCAGGGCCCAATCAAGAAGAATGTTAAAGGAAAGAAGTATGGACAGAAACCTAAGAGCAAGTTGACTTGCTATAACTGTGGCAAGAAAGGCCACTTTGCTCGGGAATGTACTGAGCCGAAAAAGGTAGATCCATATTTATTTTCTATTCACGAGCATTATGTTGCTAGTTCAGTGTTGTTGGCTGATTCTTATCCTTTGTGGATTATAGATTCAAGAGCAACGAACCATGTAGTTCGTGATCGAGCTACATACGTGGAGTACCATCGAGTACCAGCTGGCAATAAGTGGATATATGTGGGAAACAATGCAAGAATTGAATTCAAAGGAATTGACACTTGCAAACTCAACATTCATGGTGGGCATACCTTGTTTTTACATGATGTCTTATATGCTCCTGAGATTCAACGGAATCTAGTTTCTGTAACTAGTCTTCTTGATTTAGGCTATTGTATAAATTTTTTCAGTCGTTGCGTGGAACTTCGTATTAACTCCATGTTAATTGGATGTGGTTATGTAATGAATGGTTTCATGGTTCTTGATGTAGAACAAGATATTAATTATGAAATTAATAGTTGTTTTTCAAACATTGCTCTTACTAGTGATGCTAATATTAATGAGGAAGTTTGACATGCTAGACTAGGACATATTGGACAAGAACGGATGAATCGATTAGCTAAGGAGGGTCTGTTGGGCACTCATGCTAAGATTAACCTATCCATATGTGAGCATTGTCTTGCCGAAAAAGCAACAAGGAAACCATTTGGTAAGGCTATTAGAGCTGATTCACAATTGCAATGAATTCATTCGGATGTATCTGGTCCAATGAATATGATGGCTAGACATGGAGGTTTTTATTTCGTTACATTTATTGATGACTTCACACGTTTCGGTCATGTGTATTTGATTTCTCATAAATATGAAGTATTAGATTGCTTCAAACGTTATTTGAACGAAGTTGAGAATCAATTGGATCGTAAGGTTAAAACCTTATGCACTGACCGTGGAGGTGAATATTTGTCTGATCAGTTTAAGACAATATGTAACGAAAAAGGGATTATTAGAAAGCTAACGATCCCTGGAACTCCACAGCAAAATGGGGTTGCTGAAAGAAGAAATAGAACTCTTCTAGATATGGTTAGGTCTATGATGGCTCAAGCTAATTTACCTATTTCCTATTGGGGAGATGCATTATTAGCTGCTACCTATATACTTAACCGAGTGTCTTCTAAGTCTATTCCATCTACACCATATGAACGTTGGATAGGCAGAAAATCAGATTTGAGTAATCTGAGACCTTGGGGGTCAGCTGCCTACGTTCATGATAAGACTCACAAATATGAAAAACTAGGACCAAAGGGTAAAAAGTGTATCTTTGTAAGATATTCTGATACTTCTAAGGGTTATGTTTTTATTGGTGAGCAACAAGATGGAACCATCTCTGAAATAGAGTCAAGAGATGTGATTTTTCTCGAAACTGAGTTCCCAACAAGAGGTGAAGTTGATAAATCGATTCCTCTATTTGCTATAGAGGAGGAGGATATTGTTCCTTTATCAACGAATCAGGAATCACAGGAGAAACCTGAATCTAGTCTACCCAGTGGGAGTGATTTGCCAATGAATGAATCAGTTTCAGTTTCTCAACAGTCAGACCTGCGGAGGAGTAATCGCAGGATTATTCCTAAAAGAAGGTTTGACATTGAGAATGAGGCATTAATGATTCTCCCTATTGACGATGAGGAACCTCGAACGGTTGAGGAAGCATTGAGATGCTCAGTTAGAGAAAAATGGAGAATTGCAATGGATGAAGAAATAGAGTCTATGAGAAAGAATCAGGTTTGAAATTTAGTCGATCTTCCTCCGGGCCGAAGGGCTATTGGGAATAAGTGGATTCTCAAAATCAAGAGGAAGGCAGATGGATCGATTAATAGATACAAAGCTCGTCTGGTTGCAAAAGGATATACCCAAATGGAGGGTATTGATTTTGAAGAGACATTTTCCCCTGTTGTGAAGTTTGTGTCAATACGTGTCATTTTAGCTATAGTAGCACATTATGACTTAGAATTACATCAGATGGATGTAAAAACGGCTTTCCTTAATGGTAATCTTGACGAGGAAATCTATATGGCACAGCCAGAAGGTTATATTGCTGATGGCCAAGAGGATAAAGTATGTAGATTTAAAATGTCTATTTATGGGCTAAAGCAAGCGTCGAAACAATGGAACATAAGATTCAATGAAGTCATTTTATCTTATGGTTTCGAAATGATCAATGAGGATCATTGTGTATACCTCAAGGAGGATAAAGGAAAAATTGTCATATTATCGTTATATGTTGATGATATGCTAATAGCTGGAAATGACATACAGTTTGTGACAGAAATCAAATCGTGGCTTTCATCACAATTTGACATAATAGATATGGGAGAAGCCGAGTGCATCTTAGGGGTAAAGATCATTAGAGATCGAACAAAAAGACTTTTGGGTTTGTCTCAAGAGGCTTATATTACTAAGATGTTACAACACTTCAATATGTCAAACTGCAACATTGAACAAACTCCTATAGCGAGAGCACTGTTCTGAGCAAAAGTATGTATCCCAAGATTCCTAATGAAATAGCCGATATGAAGAAAAAAATCATATGTCAGTGTCATTGATAGCTTAATGTACACTATGTTGTGTACACGTCCTGATATCAGCTATGCTGTTGGCTTGGTTAGCCGTTTCCAGTCAAACCCAGGATCGAGACACTGGAAGGCAGTGAAGAGAATATTCAGATATCTCAAAGGGACACAGATTATTGTCTCTGCTTCCAAGGATCAAAGTTGATCCTGAAGGGCTATACAGATGCAGATTGGGCAGGAGACCTTGATGACAGAAAATCCATATCGGGTTATGCTTTCTTGCTGAATGGTGGGGTCATCTCATGGAACAGCAAGAAACAGGCTTGTGTAGCACTGTCAACAATGGAAGCCGAATATGTGGCTTGTGCAAGGGTTGTACAAGAAGCTGTCTGGCTAAGAAGGTTCCTGAAGCATTTGAAGATTGCTGAGGATAGTGGGAGTTCCGTTACATTGTATTGTGACAATCAAGCTGCGATAGCTTTTTCCAAGGATCCCAAATATCACAGTAAAGGCAAGCATATAGAAATTAAGTATAATTATGTAAGGGATATTGTGGACAAAAGAAAGGTAGTCCTTGAGTATATTCCTACCCGTGCTATGCTTGCAGATCCTTTTACTAAGCCATTAACTAAAGATTCATTTCTTGATTTTGTAAAGTCTTTGGGACTTCGAAAAATGTAACACATTGTAAAACCAATCAAATATATGAAAATGCCATGATTTATTCAGTGTGTATATATATAAAAAAAAAAAAAAAAAAAAAAATATATTATTATATTATATATATTGGTGTTACATTTTTGGATAAATCTCGATAAGTATGTTGGCAGGTTGAGATTTGTCCGCTCACATGGACAATCATCTCTGTTTGTTGAGTATAAATAGAGGTAAGACCATTACTTATGGGACAACTTATGTAGCTGTGTATAGAGATATACTCATAAGTTGAAGTCGCCTTAATTTTTGTATCAATATGAGATCATTTATGTAATGATCGAAGTAAATGAACCCACCATTTACTGAATCTGCTTAAAGCCAGATAGGAATTCATAAGTTGAATTCAGGATTAGACATTAGGTATGTCTAGATCAAATCAGTACGATGTTAATTTTGAGAAAACATGCACTCTTTTTGTTAAAAGAGAAAAGCATCGTAGCATGTGATTTATACCACATGTGTTATAGCGACAATAAGGGTAGTAGGAGAATGGATCCCTGCTTCTCTACTATGTGAGACCCTTGAGATTATAAGTTAATCTCATATTTACCCTATGTGACTATTTAGTTGTCTGCATGAAATTTTAATCAGTGTCTGCTACCTTAGCATGTATCCTATTGGCTATGGATGATTCGGTCTATGGAGCATAACTAGGAAAGCAACTGATTAGAATGAATAGATTCAAGCTAAATAGGAAGACTAAGAGAGATTTACATCATTGACACTTATTCACTGGTCGACCAATTACATTTTTTGTTGAGTACTTAAAATGTGATTGTGAATAATTGTATTGAATGGAAATACTGAACATGCTCTTGACTTAATGGTCATTACGAGGGATTAGAGATGTTCATATTGATGTAAATGATTTAGTCTGGGGTAAAAGCAAGTGATTGATGTTTCTGATTCATGTGATAGAGCGACTAAGTAAAGTGTAACAACTTTCTTGGTATTGTTCGCTCAGAGAGCAGCTAAGTTAAGTGTCACAACTTTCTTAGCAATGAATGCTCAGTATGCTTGCTGTCGCACGAATCATTTTCCCTAAAGTATGAATTGGATGTTCTATTAGTCTATGTGACTATATGGTCTTTGTGACTATCTGATTTTGGTAACCTAGTTATGATATGATTTTTGTGATCTGATTCTTGTTTAGTCTCTGTGACTTGACTTGGACGAGTGGGAGATGTTGGAAGTTGGAAACCTGGGGTGGGGAAGTGGGAGAGCCCACTTCCCCCACTTCTCCACTTCTTTCCCCCCTCCCTTCCCTAGACCCTCTACTATAAAAGGGGAGGGGTGCGTCCAAGAGGAATCGACGAGAAGAGGAATCGAGAAGAAAAACTCGAGAAGGGAACAACCAACTCGGTGGGATTTGGTTTGTGGAAGCCGAAGAACTTCCGATCTACGCGTGATCGTTCTTCCGGCGACGAGTATGAAAGAGCAGCGAAGGACGCGTTGAATCACTGTAAGTGTTTACAGATTTCACAGATTATATTTTTCGATTTCATGCTTTAGATCAACACTGGGGCCCAGGAAGGGAGGTCATTTCAGTCATGTCGTACCCTGAGGTTTTCTTCATCCCTCATATCGGGCCCGGACTATTCAACCCTATCAGTACCTAAGGAAGAAGAGTCCTTTTCCACCAGTTTTTAGCCGGATATAATTTAACTAACAATCAATTCATTGATAGATTATCCATTTATCGTTCAGATAAATCTTTGCTATCAATATTCATTAAATAAAAAAAAATCAATTTTCATGCAATCTCTTTCCATCATTTGGACATAGATAGATAGGAGGCAATTGAGAATTTAAGATATTAAAATGTATGTAATAATTTTGAATGAAAGTGTGTCTTGTATTTTATTTTTTAGAAATCATTTGAATGCTATTTTAGTAATTTTAAATATTTAATTAATTATAAAATAAACAATTAAAATTTACATTTTATTAGAAAAAAATTTCATAGTTGGATAGCAAATCATTTTAAATATTTTAATCCTGAATTAATGTACTTCAAAATTCAAAATAGAATGACTTGTTTTTATTTGTTTTTAACATAAGTTAATTTAACATATTTACTGGGCTTCCACGATCACATTTCAACATTGTTCTTCCTTATTCTTCTTTTGAAATTTGAACTGCAAAAGAGCGGGAGACACAAATATTTATTTTAATAATCTAAATGACCGAATTTCACCCAACTAATCCTACAAGTAGACGACATTCTCTCCTGATTCACCTATCAAATAAATTCAAAGCATAACTTATACATGTTTAAAAATTAACTCTAAAATTGTCCCACTAACATTTGAACTTTGATCTTTTTATTTGCCTTTGAATATTTTGCCACTACATCACAAATATTTATTAAGTATAATATTGCCTTAAAAGTGTTGCTTATCAAATTTGATATAAACAGTATTTAATCGAAAGATATCAAACAAACATGATCTATGCAAGAAGTTCATTGTGATTAGTTGATTAATGACGAGGAACAGATTGAGCCAACTCATCAAACTTAACAAGGCATATTTAGTTTGATCTAGTCGAATCCAATTTTGATTGATCCGACTTCAATTGGTTAGTAGTCAACAACCATTTTTTTAAAAAAAAAAAATAAAAAGGAAAAAAAGAAAGAAAAAAGACACTGAACTCTACTTTCAGCAGGCACACTTTGAATTATCTATTTATTAAAAAAAGATTAAACTAAATTGAAATTTAGATCACGAATTTTATATATGATCCAATTCATTCAGTTTAATTCACATAATACAAACTGTATTACTTATGCAACAGACAAAAACAAATAAAATACTAAAACTGATACAGCATTGGTGTTTCCATTATATGTATACTTGCATTATAAATGCCTAATAAGGAAAACATTAAACAGTGAACAGCCTCAATAGAATGAGCTATATGTTTTGAGGAGATGACAACCAAAACTTATCTACAGCTTCAAGCAATCTTTCCTGTCATTTCGTATCACACATCATTTAAATGGCTAGTTGTTTTTTTTTATGGTTTATTTGAGAATCTAGTTTGATTTCAGAATGAATAGGAGCTGGGAATGGATACGCAATTTACACAAAATTGCAGGAGATACAGCAAAAACATTTTATCCTTTTTTTGCGCAAGAAAATTAGACCACCACCTTCATCCTGAAACAAAAAATAAAGCTGAGTTGAGCTCCGCAAGCTTAGCTATTCAATTTTATGTAGGACCGAAGTTAAGATCCCCTCTTGAATGAAAATGGATAATAATGCAAAAGGAAATAAACCTCTAAATATGTTCCAAAGTGATTTTTCATGTAACTATAAGGTTCCACATGCTTATTATTTGGATATTCATTATAAACTAACTAAATTAGAAAATGAATGAGAAGACAGAAAAAGAAGCCTTCACTTACTGCATCTCTTAAAAAGGCAGGAACTGGCTATGATGTTGTAGATACTGGAAGCATGGTCATTGAGGGTAAGCACGTTGGAGGTGGCGAAGTGATCTCCTCGATTATGACTGGATTCTGATGAATCTCCAACAACTTGGACACTGCAAATACGGGTATCCTTCGGCTATTAGAAGGATTTGAGAAACTGCGGCTCATTTGTCCAAGAGGTTTTGGCAGTGGATGTACACTACTTGGACGAGATGACATCATATTGCTTTTTGCTCTAGAGACCAAAGGACCAGAATAGCCGATAAAACTGGATGGCCCTGTGGCCTTCTCTGAACTAATTGGTGGCCTAGGAAGCTCGTGAAGCTCACTGATTTTAAGAGATGTTACAGGAGGCAAGGTTCTGGAAGCCACATTTGGAGATATAGATGATTTAGGTTTTGGCATCTGCTGAGACGCCAAAGAGACTGGATGAGGAAATTCTGTTGAGTGTCTATATCGAGGGGAAACAATAGGTTTGTTAGAGAATGGATCGTTTGTTACAGGGCCAGAGAAGGCATGCTGGTTCAACTTATTAGCAGCATATGCTTCATGTCTATTAAATGGTGGCCATGAGGGCTTCTCTGAGAAATCAGATGGCATCCGGATGGGCCCACTATAAATTCTGTTCCCTGTAGTTGTTGAATTCCTTGATGACTTTGTTGTGCTGGAAAACTCACTTTTCTTAGGTGACTGACTAGCCTTTGTTTCTAGGGTAGTATGAGGACTTGGATTTCTATCATTGGGTGTAGGTGTTTCTAGAGAGGGAGCAGTATGAGGACTTGGATTTAGGTTCCTATCATTATGTGGCGTAGGCAAAACATAAGCGTGAAACTTCCTTGCTGCGGGCAATGTTTCTATCTTCTCGGTTGAATCAAGTTTCTTATTAGCAAAAATGGGTGCTGATTGGCTGATATATGGAGTCCTCAAATTGTATTTGTGCATGTCAGATATGCTTTTGCAAATCTTTTCCTGCATGTAATGAAATAAAAGAGAATAAAAAACATTAACTAACCAAGAATTCTTTAATATGAAATGATTCAGAAATAAATATTTCAGATTTGTGCAAGGTTGTAAAAATTGCTAGGCGGCAGTCGGGCGGAGGACTACCGCCTAGCGCCTAGGCGGCCTCGCCGGGGCCTAGGCGGGGCCTAGGCGTTTTTACTGTTTATAGTACTATTCCAAGTCATATAGTATTTAGCATATAGTATTTTTGGTATATAGTATTTTTGTAATACTATAACAGATCAAGTCATAAGGCTATCATAGCTAGATATTTGAGCTAATAAGTAACAGATTTAGATTGCTGTAAAGAAACAATGCCAATTTCAATACATAATATAAAATCTAAAAAAAATGACTGCCAGCGCCCAGCGCCAGGCGTACACCAAACGTGCGATCGAAAAATAAAGAAACAATAAAAAAAAAAAAAAAAAATAAAAAATGAATCTAAAATCAACAGGTAAAGCTAACCTACCTGATTGTATTTATCTCCAAAGCTAGATGTAATTAAATATGGCAATGATCAATATATCATTGAATACAAGTACACTGTTCTCAAGAAAAAAAATCAAATGCTCTACCATGGCAAAATGGATGCCTATTTGGTTGTCAGAATAACTATTAAAAACTCATTTCTTATTTTCAAATTTTCAACATATTATTCTCAAATATCAGCACAGTTAAAGATGGCATAACATGTCACTTAAGTGGATAAAAAGCGTAAGGATCCTTGTGTTGCCTTTGTAAAGTGAATCAATGTTGAAGTGTATGAGATGGATCTTCATCTTTATAGGTTTCTGTGAATCAATGATGTTATCCAATCAGGCTAAGTACAGATCCACTTCAATAGTGTATGAGATGGATCTTCATCTTTATATTCAAGCTTTTGAAGTGTATAAGATGGATCTTCATCTTTATATTCAAGATTTCTCAAACTCTGCAAGTGAGTGTTTATTTCTATAAAGTACATGGTGCTTTGCCTAAACTCTTGATGTGAGTTTTCAGGACATAGATACCATTAGGTGTGAAGTGAAAAATGTAAAAAGAGAGCAATCAGTTAACTCCATCTTGATTTACTTCTATATCGATTGTCTATTCTAATTGACAGTTAAAATCACAAGCAAGTTTGTAATTGTTCCTCGATGTGATTTTCTCAATTGGCAGTGATGTATTGCATCAAATCTTATTTCCATGGTAGCTGTTTTAGGCAACACTAGTTCACATCAATTTCATAGAAATCACTAATAAAACATATTGTTTGATAGATGCTCGTTTTGTATGATATAATGTCTGTGAGCGCAGTTAAGTACAATATAAATTATGAAAAAAAGAGATAATATATATGCACATTGTATTAAAATACCATACCTCTATATAGTTTCCAGATATATAAACAACATTCTGTTCTTGGAAACTTCTTTGACAATCAAAACTTAACCCCTCATCATCACTGCCATAAGTGTCATCATCATTGTCTGAGCCATCATCTTCAAGATCACTGACACTGTAATCAATATGATGTTGGTCAGCAACTGCTTTAACTTGTGATTCAACCATTTCAAGGGCCTTAAGTCCTTTCCTGAAGAAACATAGCTGAAATTCCGAAAAAGGGAGAACTTAGGATAACATTTGATGAAGCAATATCATATTCCCAGTGCATGAATGTGAAATCAATAATACCTGAGCAGCATGATGGCGAGTAGCCTGCGTCAAAAGACTTTGAAATTGGCCTTTCTTTAATGATTTTATCCGAAAGACAAACTGAGCTGCCTCGTCTTCATAATTAGCCTTTGCTTCAAGCAATTCCTTTGTCGAGATTTTTTCTTTGGAATGACATGACCTCCCTTTACCTCCACTTGCCACTAACATGTTTTTATAAGTATCTCTGAAAAGCAAATCTAAATTAAGAACTAAATGTTTAATATGACTGAAACAAAATGGTAAGTTTGAAACAATTTTATACCTTCTTTCATCGCATAAGTGTTTCATTTCCTGCAGCAGAAAAGAATCTTATCAACTAAATAGTATAATTAAACTTTTAAATTTGGTACTTATTTATGTGGCAATATCAGATACCAATAAGAGAAGTTCTTAGCATCACTCATATTCATTTATCATTCGTTTGCTAAATTTACCATCTGGAGTTCTTATACCCAACTGATCTCCTTATCTGGGATCTCTAGATCTTTAAATTGGTCATTTTCACAAGGATTGTATTGGCAAAGTCCAATCTGGTCACCCTAAGCATCATTGTATGATGATTAGTGACCAAACCAGTCTCAGTCAAAGCACATGTGAGATTCAGCTAATGCCCAGGAATTTCTGACTTGCTGATCATACACATGTTGATGTCTTCCAATTAAAAGAAAAGTAAAAGAGTAGCACACCTCTACGTTTTCAATCTCGCTAAGAAGGGACCTTGATGGCTTATCCATGGTATGCAATATATGAGCGCGCTGCAAAACAAATAACATTATTCATCGCATTAACATCGAAGCATCCAGTAGTGAACAACTTTGATACATTTATATCACAGCATAGAAGACTCACATAAGAATCAAAAAGTTTCTGCAGCTCAAACTGTGCTTTTCCCATCATCATCAAAGCCCTACCTGTAATCAAAGTGGATCTGGAAATTCAAAAGCTTGAATAAACTAGAAGAATGATATATATATATATATATATATATATATATATATATATATATATATATATATATATATATTAGTGAAACATACTTTAATTCATATATATTTGTATACCTAGTAGCTAATCCTCGTTCTGGAATAAAAAGATCGTTACGATGGTATCTAAATCAGGTTATAAACCTTCAGGTTGAATGCACAATCCATTTTACACATATCTCAGTTATAGAAGACTGAGCATATCCATCATAAGCAAAGAAAGGTACAGTTGAATTTAGTAACATAAGAGTAAAGTATCCATAGTAAAGGTGATAAAGTCAAGAAGAAATAACAAGGATCACATCATCTTCTGCTGAACTATCATAGTGTATCATAGTACAAGTTCAACATATCATGCACCTTCATTGATATTGATTTAAGTCGAACCATTGACTTTTAAGATAGTGGCTATTGAAGTGGTGTATGGGAAAAAGAAAAGATGGAACTGCTCACCACTGTCTTCATCATCATTCAGTGTAGTTTTCTGAAGTAAACATGTGCCCAGTTCCTCCAGTGCCTCAGAGAATTCTGAAAAAAAACAGAACTTATGACTAGGTCAATATAGCAGTAAATTTATTCATCTTCTTAATACAAGAGTTCTCCTTCCATGAATGGTACCATATACATACAGTAGTATAACACATGTATGGTTTTAATCTTTCAAAGAAACTTTTGCAGTTCTACAACAACAACCAGCCATCTCCTGCCCTTTTGTGTAAAAATAGCTATCTCATTGTTTTCTCCTCTAAAAAATTATTAGCTGGATTAGGACTACCATTTTCATCAAACTTTATGCTATTGTAGTCTTGCTTAAACCTCAACTAGTAAGTAATAGGGCAGTAATCACACACATCCGCCTCAAACTACGATATGCTATAATCTTGTCCCAGAATCTCACTAGAACCTAAATTGCAAATAAACAAGCATAGTTAAAAACTTAAATTATATCATTCCACAGATCACAAACTAAATATCTGTTCTGAACCAGAAATAGACCATGGAGAAGTACCATGTGCATTATTTGCAGTTGTAGCTGCTGCAGACAGTAAACTATCATAGCAGCTTCGCATCTCATGCATATCCTGCCAACAGAGAACATCAGGTTACCAACTTTTAATGGTTACAACCACATGGTAAAGAATGGGAGTTATTTCAGCTTAGATTATTTTCTATTACAGTAATTTTTTGAGTTATTACAATTTGCAACATTGTAACCATCAACCTAATCATACTTTTTATATCTTTACTACAATTTCATCTACTTGCCCCGTCAAAAGTTTAGAATAAATTTCGAAGCAGAAAATTATGGTTTAATGACAATGTAATGCTGCCCAAGTTGTCGAGACTCAAAAGCCTGATGTCTTTATAGCACTAATACACCTTTATTCAAACGCTACTTGTAGGTGAAAAATCAGAGAATGCTGGAGTATATATCAGGAGTTAAGCCATCTACTATTCCAAAGCAATCCTTTAACCGAAAACTGAAAATAAACATCTGATGGTTTCTAATCAAAAAACAAAAAACAAAAAATCGCAGAAAAGGGAACACTTTGAACGGAATCAAAGTGAAAAATCACAAAATTTCCCCGACAAATCTTCAAAGCATATTCGGTCGAAACCCGAACGAAAAGGCCCGAACGCTCACCTGCGTGGCCCGGATCAGCTCGTCCGGCTTCGTTGAGGGTGGACGCTGCTGCTTCACCTCCTTGCTCTCCACCTTGTTGAGCTTCATCCCTCGAAACATCCTCAGCGGCGACTTCATCTTCCGCCCCCTCTCTCTTCTCCCAAACCCTCAAAACCGAGCGCAAATCCTAAAACTTTCCGATCGAAAACGGCAATCAGTCCCAGATTGCAGCTGGAACGACAAGAGGAAGATCCTTATCTCAGCGAAAGAAGAAACCAAGCTCCTTCGTTATTCCAACGCGTCAGAAGAGGAAATTGGAATGGCAGATTGGAAGAGGGTTCAACTTCAAAGACTCGATTGTTTATTTATTTTCTTGTTCTTCAGGCGGCAGTCAAAACAAAAATGAGGTAGACGCATTTTTTTTATCATGCAATTTAATCAAACATATTTCTATCAGTCAAAACTAGATTGATATTAAAGATAAAAAAAATTAAAAAACGGTAATATATAATTTTTAAATATTGTATATATAAAAAATCTACTATGAAACCTATTTATATTATCATGCTAAAAAAAATAATACCCAATAATATTTTTCCATAAGATGATTATGATTTTTCTTTTTGGTTCTAACTATTGGGCATTATTATTTTCAATTCTAATTTCGATTTTGGTTCAAAACACTGCAACGAGGTCCAAAAAAGGTAAAAAGGAAAGCATGAAAGTCAAATGTAGATGTTCAATGAGTAAAAAAAATCAATAAATTGAATTAATAATATATATATATATATATATAAATATAAATATGTGGTGTAGCAAGGTTCTTCAGGTCAACATCTTTGTCTAATTCCATATGCAACTTTTGACTCGTCAAAACTAATCTTCAATTATTCATGACGTCTTGACTCATTGAATCAACTATAAATATTAAACTATTACTTTTTTATCATAACGAGATTTTATTGTTTACTATCTAATTAATTCTGAAATAATCGATATATCCTTCTTTACGAAAATTCTCCGCCGGATAGCACAGCAATAAACCATTAATAGCTGATCTTTACCGTCTTAGCCAGTTGCCACCCTTGCCGTTTCAATACCGAATCGATAGTCTATCTCCGAAAGGCAAATTTATAAACTTTTTTTATTCATAAATACTTTCTATTGAATTAGTACATGTCCCAGCCAAGTATAATATTAAACCATTTGTTTTTTTAATAATCACAGTTTAAATTGAATCCGTTAATTTTGAAGATAATCTATTAGGTTTTATGAAAATGTTACATCGATAAATCGAAAAATATTCGTAAAATAAGTCGATCTAGATGTCCACTAACTTTCTAGCGGAGGAAATTTTATTTTACAATACATCACAATATATCACAGTTAAAATTTAAACTTTTAAATTCCTGGATCATCTATTTAAAAAAAACATAATACTCGGTCAACATTATTGTAAATCAAACTCTAGTTCCTCACATGCCAATAACCTTCAACAAGTGCTTTAAGGGCACCCACAATTATACATTAATCGAGCGTTATAACGTTCGATTAACGCACCATGTGCGTTAAATCTATTGTGGCTAGCGCATTAAAGCGCTGACGCGATGAACGCGTTCAGATGTTTGAACGCGTTCATCGCGTCGTGACATTATATCCCCAATCGATTCTAGATACTCCTGAATTGCAATTGAGAATGTTTTTAATTGATTGGGGGCAGCTGTAATCGATTAAACATCGACAACGATCACCTAAACAGCTAGTAAACGCCCACAACGGTCATAAAACGGTCACAAACAGCTATTTTAATAAAAAAAATAAATTTTCATCTATAAATACTTATCATCTTACAACTCTCATTTCAATCTTCAAACACCTCCCTCCCAATCACTCTCATTCCAATCTTCAAATACCTTCCTCCTTCCTTCTAAAAATCTCCTCTTTAATATTTTCTTTCGAAATGGATGAAAATAATCATGGTTTTTTTTAGAAATTTTTTAGAAATTACTTCCTCCTAAAATTCTCAAACTCCACCAAATTATCCATATTTTTCATATCCACTAAATTATCCACATAATCCGTACCCACCAAATAACTCATATAGTTCATATCCACCTAATTATCCATATAATCCATATCCATAAAATTATACATCCAATCCACCTGCAACCGGCATGTCATTTACATCTCCGACGAAAAGTGATCCATTTACTCCGATTTTTGTTCCAGAGACTCAAGTGTCCGATCGTGAATCTCCAATTGAAGTTGTTAATTTAGAGAAGGGTGGATTTTGTCGCTATGGGTAGAAGAAAACGATCAACATGGAGTAAGTCTGAAGATGAAATTTTGGCCAAATCATTTGTCACTATCAGCAACGATCCAATCATTGACAATGATCAGAAGATCGATGCTTTCCGGAGTCGTGTTGCTAGCTACTATAATGAGGATCGTCCTCAAGGTACACCCAATAGAAATGCAAGTATTATACGATCGCATTGACACAATACCATACAAAAAAGGTATATCACTTCAACGCAAATTACAATAGCGTTTATAGTGTGTATCGTAGTAGCCACAGTGATGAGGATATATTACGGTTTACGTATGAAAAATATCGTGAAGAAAATAATAACATTGCATTTAATCTTGAACATGTGTGAAGGATATTAAAAGACTGTCCGATGTTTACTCCACAGTCTGTTGATCACGTTGTTAGCACAAAGATGGCAAGAACCTTAGAGTCGGGAGCAAGCAACATCTCATCTAACCAAGATGTTAGTCTATATGTAGACTTAAATGAAGAAGAAACTCGTCCAATGGGTCAGAAGGCAGCAAAATGAAAAAGAAAAGGCAAAATGAAATCAGACATTGAAGGTATGACAACAAATTTAGATAATATGTTTGCAAAGTTTACTGAGTATACAAGCATAAAAATGACTAAAGTTGGAATGAAACAAAAACAACTCGAAGTTGATGAGATGAAAGCAAAAGCTGCTGAAATGAAAGCAAAGGTTGTCTTAGCCAAAGTTCAATTAAAGGAATATGCAATCCTTTCAAAAGACACCTTGCAAATGACACAAGAATAATTTATCATCCATCAACATCTATATCAAGAGATTAAGAAGAGATGAAATATATAATTTTCATTTATTATAATTTTCAATTATTATACTTTTAATTAATGTAATTTTCGAACATTATCCTTTTAAATTAATATAATTTTCTATTATTTTATTTTTTAACTTCATTTATAATTTTTGGTCAATTAATATAACTGTTGCAAACTAGCCGTTGGAATATAGCTATTGTAATATGACAGTTGGAATATAACCGTTTAATATAGCTGTTAGAATATAGTCGTTGACAAGAACAAATAAATAGACACCTTGTGCTTTATAATTCTTCATTATCCAAGTAGATGATGAATTTGTTTCCTCTTCATTCTTCGATTATTATGCTCTATAATTCGTCATTCTTCATTAGCTCTGAATTTGTTACCTCCAAATATATCTTAATCTTCAAGAAGCATCATGTCTGACTCAACAAGTGAAGATGAAGTCCACATTGAAGATGTTGACGAAGGTTATGATCCAAGGAATGCGCTAATGTCATTGATACTTCAACAAAGCCAACAAATAGTTGAAGCATATCAAAGTAATAACAAGACGCGGCGAAGAAGAAAGTTCATCCAAAGAAATCGTGAAGTCGGGCATGTGAGACTCTTCAATAATGATTTCTCCACAAATCCAGTATATCCAGATCAAATATTTTGAAGACGATTTCGTATGCGAAGAGATTTATTTTGTCGCATAGTGAATGCACTTGAGAGTCGTTCATCATTTTTTCAGCAGAGGGATGATGCTACGAGTAGACAAGGCTTGACACCACTACAAAAATGCACAGCTGCGATTCGCCAATTAGCTTATCCCAGCCGACCATCTTGATGAGTACCTACACATGGGTGAATCAACCGCCATTAAGTGTCTTCTCAAGTTTTACGTATATGTGGTTGAACTCTTTGGTGATCAATACTTGAGAAGACCAAATGCTGATGATGTTCAACGTCTTCTTCAATTGCATGATGAGAGGCATGACTTCCCTGGAATGTTATGAAGTCTTGATTGCATGCATTGGGAATGGAAAAATTATCCAGTTGCTTAGAAAGACCAATTTATAAGAGTACATGGATCACCAATAATCGTGCTTGAAGCGGTCACGTCTCATGATTTGTGGATATGACATGCATTCTTTGGTGTCGCAGGTTCACGTAATGATCTTAATGTATTATATGAATCTCCCATATTCAATAACGTCTTGCAAGGAAATGCCCCGGAAATTAATTTCACGGTCAACGACACTCAATATAAGAAGGGGTATTATCTAACAGATGTAATATATCCGAAATGAACTACTTTTGTGAAGACTATTCCTTGCCCAGAAGATCCCAAGAGGAGATTGTTTAAGGAAAGACAAGAGACTGCAAGGAAAGATGTTGCCTGGAGGTTCACATAATGATCTTAATGTATTGTATGAATCTCCCATATTCAATAACGTCTTGCAAGGAAATGCCCTGGAGATTAATTTTGTTGAGGCAATCTATGGTCCAGAGTGACCAAGTGTTTTGATGTTTGGGCAAAGGGTTTAAGTTAGGTTTTCCTTGTGTTCTCATATGTGTATGTTGAGTGTGCAGGTTGTACAGGTTTACACATGTTAAGTCAGCTGAGGCAAGGAACAAGGGCCGAGGGAGGAGGACTCCAAGGGCAAGTCGGGAAGTGGACTTCAAGGGCACACGTGAAGGGTGGCATGGAGCCAAGTCGAGGACTTGCGTGTGCATCCGAGGGATGATAGCCGGTGGAAGAGGACTTCAAGGGGCCAACCAAAGGAGAGGACCTGAAGGTACACGTGGAGGAGGGCTAAGAAAGTGAGTAGGAGTGCTGTGGTAAGCTGGGTGTTGTCCAGTCGACTGCCAAAACTCACAGAATGGTTTTGGCCCTGGACCAGTCGACTGCTCTGGGAGCAGTCGACTGGTGTACAGCTGGATTTGAACGTTGGGGCTGTCAATGGTCGAATTCTGAGTGGGGTAGTCGACTGCCCTGGGAGCAGTCGACTGCCATCGAGGTTTTCAGCCCGAGTTCTATTTAAAGAGAACTCGGTTTGGGCTGAGATTCTTGACGAAACAAGCTTGGTTAAGGCTTGTTAGTAGTCTCTTGAGTCCAGATCGTGTCAAGGTGCTGTGGCGAGGTTTTTCCACCCACAAGGAGCGACAAGGGCTAGCCAGAGGTTATCCGGGAATTGATCCACCGACGGATTCTTGGATTAGTCACCCGACCAGGTGGATACCAAATAAATCAGGTTGTTAGCATTGTTTGTTTCTTATTTACTTTGCATATTATTATTTCCGCTGCGCTAACAACTCTGTAGAGATCAAACGACGATAAAGTGCTATTTACCCCCCCCCCCTCTAGCACGCCTAGATGATCCTTCAGTTGGTATCAGAGTGAAGGACCGCTCTTGATCGGACTAACCGCCGAGAGAGTACACGCTAGAGGAAGAAAGACATGGAAGATAAGTTGGGGGAAGATACACTCTACCGCCCTACGATCATAAAGATTTCAACTTTTGGAGGGCGAGAATCGAGACTTGGTTCGGGATGGAGTGGGCGTGTCGAATCGCACTTGAAGAGCCTTATGAGACTCCAAAGGATAAGCACGGGAAGAGGCTTAGGCCTACATATTGGAGTCAAGAACAACAAGATCAAGCGAAAGCAATCGAGAAGGTAATTAGCATTTTGGTAAATATTTTGCCTAATAACATTTTGAGTTGTGTAGGTGAATATAGAGATGCACATGAATTATGGGATAAAGTCAAAGAATATCATGAAAATCCTACACAAATTCAAGAGCTCAAAGAAATCAATTCATTGGTTCAAGAAGTGGAAGAAGAAAGTGAGAAGTCATCCACCTCATCTGGAGAAGAGGAGGAGGTCACCACCTCAAGGATTGAGGGGGAGGAGAGACACTCATCTACACAAGAACAAGAGGAAGCATCTTTTTCATCCAAGGTTGAAGAGGAAGTCAACCTAGCCTCTACCTCCACCAAAGCTAAATCGAAAGAGCACATCACATGCTTTGGTTGCAACGAAAAGGGGCACTACAAGGACAAGTGCCCGAAAGGTAAAAAGGAGGTACACTCTAAACCTATTCCCATTAAATTAAATTCTAACATAAAGTGTAGAACTGGAGAAATTCAAGAGAAGAAGAGGAGGATTTGATGCTTCACGTGTGGTGAACTGGGGCACTACCACACCAAGTGTCCAAGGAAGAAAGAGCTCAAGAAAATGGGACACTTAAGGAGATGGGAGAAAGAAAAAAAGGAGGAAGCAAAGATCACAACAAGGAGGGACTATAAGGGTAAGGGAGGTAATTCCTAATCCTAGGTTAAAAAGTAATTCAATTTCAAGTTCTTTCTTGCATTTTAAAAATCATGTTAATCATTCATCCATGCATGCTAGGATTAATGAAAATTGTCTACTTGTGCACAACTTTGGATTTAGATATAATAATAAGACTAGGGATAACGAGGTAGATCAAAACCCTAGGAAAAACATGCATTATGGTAAATATAGGACCTTTGTACCTAAGGATCAAGATACTAATCCCAAGAAGGGAAGGAATGTGCTTAGAAAGGAAGGTAGGTCTAGGGATGTTCAAAGTGGACATATGGACTCTAAGGTTAAAGGTCTAGAAAGGGAAAATTAAGCCTTGAGGGCAAGGCTTGATAAATTGGAAAAGACCTTAGAAAGATTCAAGGTTGGATCTAAAGGTCTAGATATGGTGTTGGGTGGTTTAAACCGCACCAATGATAGATCGGGGTTGGGATATCGATCTAAGAACTCTCATGCCAATGGAAAGAAATATGCTAGGGTAGTATGTGATCATGGCAAGAAGGGGGAGTCCAAAAATAGCAAGGGGGTGCCATTTAAAGGAAAAAGAAATGACTTAACCAAGGACAAGGTGTCTAAGGTTATGAGGGTTGAGTTTGTAGGCCAAGAGTCACCGGAGGTATACCGCTGTGGCCTAGTTGTGGTTGAGTCACCAAGGGAGGTGGCTAGGGCTAAGAGCTCAAGGGGGAGCTCTAGGAGCCTTTGGGATATATGGTGAATGGACCTTGGGAGGGGGTGCTCCTAGAGATCTAGATGGACCATGGAGTGTGCCAAAAGAATTGGAGACGGACTTGAGTCTCAATTCTTGGGGTTTGGCACGGTGTTTTGGGTTTCATGCATGAAAATATGACTTTGGGGTCATATAGCATGAAGATTGGTTTTTGATGTGTAATTGCCATGTAAATCAATGCTAGGGATGCATTATGGATTAGCATGGGCAAAGACATCAAGAGGAAACCAAAACTAGGACTTTAGGTCAAGGTTCTATTGAACTTTTTAGCTAGTTTTGGATTTTGCGTCAAACATGGGAATGGTGATAGATACATTTTGGAATGTATTTTTCCCAAGTAGATATGGGTATCATAAACCTTTCCATAAAATTTGAGAATTTTCGGAGACTTGTGGAATTTTTGACGCATTTCTGAACTTCGTCAGAAAAGGCTGAAATTCTGAGTTTCAGAGTATCAGTCGACTGCCATTTGGGGCAGTCGACTGGTAAAGGCTGAAATAAGCTTCAGCAACTGAGTATGTGTCCAAATGATGCAAAACAAGTGTGTGGGGGGCTAGTACACATTATTTATGGTCATTAGGGATTAAAAGAACCAATGATTGGGATATTGTTGGGTTCTTTTTGATGTTAGGCGAAGGGGGGAGAAGTGTTGGGTTTAGGTTGGGAAACCAAACACACCTTTGCTAGAAACCCTAGGTTTAGGGAGAGCTAAGATTAAGGGGGAGCATGGTTGCTCCATTCTTGGCGTAAGGGGAACCTTGGAAATGTTCTTAAAAAGCTTTTGTAAATCCAATATAGGGGAGCTTTTGAAGAGCTTTAAAAAGCCCGTGTTGTAAAATTCTTAACTTGGAGGGTTAGGTGTGGAAAAATCCTAGCTTGGAGGGCTAGGTGTGGAAAAATCCTAGCTTGGAGGGCTAGGTGTGTGAAAAGTCCTAGCTTGGAAGGCTAGGTGTGAAAAGTCCTAACTTGGAGGGTTAGGTGTAGGATGCCTTGGGATAGGATCCATTTTTGCATTGCATATGCCTTTGTTTAACATGGTTTTTTTGACTACTATCTTATTTCCCTAACTTAAACGTATTGCCAAACATCAAAAAGGGGGAGATTGTTGAGGCAATCTGTGGTCCGGAGTGACCAAATGTTTTGATGTTTGGGCAAAGGGTTTAAGTTAGGTTTTCCTTGTGTTCTCATATGTGTATGTTGAGTGTGCAGGTTGTACAGGTTTACACATGTTGAGTCAGTTGAGGCAAGGAACAAGAGCTGAGGGAGGAGCACTCCAAGGGCAAGTCGGGAAGTGGACTTCAAGGGCACACGTGAAGGGTGGCATGGAGGCAAGTCGAGGACTTGCGTGTGCATCCGAGGGACGATAGCCGGTGGAAGAGGACTTCAAGGGGCCAGCCAAAGGAGAGTGTTGATGCAGTCTGACCCTGATTGTTGTTTTGGTGTTAACACCGATTTTAGTTTCGGTGGATGATTATTGATTATGATTAAGTCCTGATTGGGGATCAGGCATGGTATGGAAAATCCTAGCTTGGAGGGCTAGGTGTTGAAAAATCCTAACCTAGAGGGTTAGGTGTTGAAAATCCTAGCTTGGAGGGCTAGGTGTGTGAAAAGTCCTAATTTGGAAGAGGTGGGTGAAAAGTCCTAGCTTGGAGGGCTAGGTGAAAAGTCCTAACTTGGAGGGTTAGGTGCAAATTCCCATCTTGGAGAATTAGGTGAAAAAGTTCTGGCTTGGAGGGTCAGGTCCTAGCTTGGAGGGCTAGGTTTGGAAAGTCCTAATCCGGAAGAGTTAGGTGAAAAATCCTAGCTTGGAGGGCTAGGTGAAAAGTCCTAACTTGGAGGGTTAGGTGCAAATTCCCAACTTGGAGGGTTAGGTGAAAAATCCTTAGCTTGGAGGGTTAAGGTGGATGAAACCCTAGCTTGGAGGGCTAGGTTGGAGCCCCTGGATTGGTCTGGTGGACCGATCCAGTGATGACTGATCGGTCTGGTGACCGATCAGGGAGCACACAGTGAGGTTGGGAACCTACTGTACTGCTCCTGATCGATCTGGTGACCGATCAGGGAGTATGCGTTTCACCCATTGCTTGGCTCCTGATCGGTCTGGTGACCGATCAGGGAGCAAACAGTGAGGTTGAGTTCCCTTGCTGATCTGCTCCTGATTGGTCTGGTGACCGATCAGGATCACTGTGCAGATCGTTCTGGAGAACGATCCAGCGTCGCAGGTTCCTCTCTATGATCGATCAGGACGGAGCCTGATCGGTCTGGTCACGACCTGATCGGTCTGGTGACCGATCAGGAGGTTTCCTGATCGGTCCGGTGATCGATCAGGAGGTCAGGACTGCGAAGCTCAGGAATTGCTCGATAAAAGGGTGGATCGGTCGGGTGATCGATCCACAACCTGGGATCGATCTGGTGATCGATCCAGGAGAGTTCCAAAGAAGTCGCGATTTCTAATTGAGCGTTGGAGACCGATCAAGACGGAGCCTGATCGGTCTGGACCCAGCCTGATCGGTCTGGTGACCGATCAGGAGGCGCTCTGATCGGTCTGGTGACCGATTACTTTAATTCAAAATCCACTATCAGACGCTCTGATCACTTCTGAACATATCCGATTCTCTGCGCTTAACATCTGATATATGATATGTTGTTTGATATGCTGCTCTAACACACTGATTAAGCTGCAGGTGATAGGGGAGGATTCAAACACTCAAGGAGAAGTCAATTGAGGCTTTCCTTGGAGCAGGTTTGTCCGTTTTCCATCTCAGGTTGCAACGGCCGGAGCTGCTGACTGGAGCTTGGCTGAGGAGAGCTCAGGAAGTCCAGGGAGGGCTCAGTGGTAGCTGGCGTTGGCAGGGAAGCAGCTGGAGGCTGCAGGAGATGCTGTCACCTGGTGCTGAGTGGAGAAACAAAAGGGCGGAAGAAGGCTTTGATGAAGCAGAGTTCGCGAACTGAGTTCTTGCTGCGCCTTGTGTTCTCCACATCTAGCTTGCACGTTTTGAAGGTCATCATCTTGGGCAAGCAATAGAATCTGAGAAGCAATCATTCATTACTTGAGCGCTTGAAGGAGAGAACAAGAGGCTTGGAGTCCGACAGCGGGAAGACACGAGGAAGGGTTTCTTGCGTGAGATCGCCGCTGGGTGGAGCTCAGGAAAGCTTGCTGTGTTCTTGTCTTTGCTAAGTGCTTGAGTAAGATCCTTCTTGTTGTTTCTTTGTGCTTAAACTTAAATCTGTGATCGAAACGTTGTGGAGAGGTTTCTCCACTGAGAAGGAGGTTGCTTTCTATCCGGTGATAACCGGGGCTTGATCTGCCGACGATCAAGGGATCGCCCACCTTAAGGGCACGCCAAGGAGTAGGGGCAAGTTATCCCGGAATCTTGTAAACCCTCCTTGTTAGCGATCTTGCTAGTGGTGTTGTTTTGCTTTTGTTTTCTGAATTTCTGCATACTCTGCTCTTGCGTTCCGCTGTGCTACTAACAACTCTGAGTGCAGAAATTTGATTAGTGTCTAAGTCCAAGTGATTGGCTATATTCACCCCCCCCCCCTCTCTAGCCATCCGGGTTCCAATAAGTGGTATCAGAACTTGGGGCTCTGTTTACGGCTTAACATCCGAGAGTTATCAACAAGATGACGTTGAGAGAAGGATTTATTGAGCGACGAGAGGTTTATCCACCGACGGATTCTTGGATTAGTCACGCGACCGGGGTGGATACCAAGTAAATCAGGTTGTTAGCATTGTTTGTTTCTTATTTACTTTGCATATTATTATTTCCGCTGCGCTAACAACTCTGTAGAGATCAAACGACGATAAAGTGCTATTCACCCCCCCTCTAGCATGCCTAGACGATCCTTCAAATTTCACGGTCAACGACACTCAATATAAGAAGGGATATTATCTAATAGATGGAATATATCCGAAATGGACTACTTTTGTGAAGACTTTTCCTTGCCCGGAAGATCCCAAGAGGAGATTGTTTAAGGAAAGACAAGAGGCTGCAAGGAAAGATGTTGAACGAGCATTTGGGGTGTTTCAAGCTCGATGGGCAATTGTCAGAGGTTCAACTCGTTATTGGTATAGAAAAAAGTTAAAACATATTATGTTAGCGTGTATTATTTTGCACAATATGATTGTAGAAGATGAGGGGGATCACGTGATAAATTGGTACAACGATGAAGGTGACGAACCTGTACAACCTGTCCAAGGCTCAAACCGAGGATTTCATGATTATCTCCGGATAAATTCCCAACTACGTGACAGTCATGTACATCACCAACTTCATGCCGACTTAGTTGAACATATTTGGTCATAATACAATAACCCCTGAATTAATATTTTATTGTTTTGCTTTATGTTAATTTATATGTTATTTTTTAATTATATGCAAGTGTATTTTTTTACGTTGTTCTCTTTCATTTCAAATTTATAATAATAATTTAAATTTTAAATAATGATAAATATATTTAAAAATATTATTATTATTTATTTTAAATAATAATCTTTTAAATTGGCAAATGAAATTGAAAATAAAAAATATATATGTAAGAGAATGAATATGTGAGAGAATGTATGTGTGAGATAATATATATGTGAGATAATATGTATGTGGCATGTGGATCCCACAAATAATAGGGGTCGAATGTTAAACGAATGTGAGAGAATGAAGATGTTAATGTGTATGTGAATGTGGCATGTGGGTCTCATGCTTTTTGATGAAGTGGTAGGTGTTATAACATTAAAGATGTTAAACGGTTGCGGATGCCCTAAGTGGTAAAGTCTTCATCTCCCATGATAAAATAAAATAGCCTAAGATTCAATTTAACATAATTCAACATGTATCTATTTTACTAAGAAAATCTATAAATATTGTTCCGGAAGGGAATCGATATGGATGGCGAGTCGCCAAGGTGCTGCCCACGAGGATAGCGATGAGGAGTCGATCGCGCCCTGCAAGATTAACACGTGCATTAATGGGAATACACCGAAAGATTTTTCGGTGGAGCCCACTCCAATGCTCAAGTCAAGAATGAGAATTCTTTAAGGAGGATGATGAGGAAACAAGATTTTGTTCAGTTCGGAAAGCTTTTTTCCCTACTTGAATGCCGAAACACCTTATATACCTGAGGCTTTGGTCACACGTGTCTCCACGTTCTCCTTCACATTCCCCAATCATCGGTTACGTGATAATTTTTAGGTAACGGTCACTGCGATCATTAAGACCTTAATTGTCGCATGTAGCGGACAATAATTATCCGATGACTTTCCTGATCTGGAAAGAGGAACGACTACTTGAGATCCGGCTATCTGATGTACTGATCTTCGGACTCTGCTCTCCCGAGTTGGCCTCGGGGTCTTATCTCCCGGGCTGACCTCGGGGCCTTCCTTTGGTGTACCAAGAGAGTTTCGAGAACCTAAAGCCCGACTTAACCTCGGGCGTCTGTCATCCCGAGGTGGTCTCGGGAGCTTGAAGCCCGACCTGACCTTGGGCATCTATCCTCCCGAGGTGGTCTCGGGAGCCTGCAACCCGGCCTGACCTCGGGCATTTGTCATCCTGAGGTGGTCTCGTGAACTTGAAGCCCGGTCTGACCTCGGGCGTTTGTCATCCCGAGGTGGTCTCGGGAGCTCGACCTTGGCCTTCAGGTTTAGTGGACCCTGACACGTAGCTTCCCCGTGCCACGTTTCAACCCTAGGGTGTTCAACCCCATCACAAGTCCCTCCCATCAACCCCATCATAAGTCCCTCCCATCAAGTCTAATTGAAGGTAGTGTGATTGACTGATTAGACTAGTGGTGCAACGAAGAGAAGGTTACGCATTTGTGGGTCCATATATCCATTACTTCTCCATTGGCAGCTTGTCAGGTCCGAGAAATCGAAACATTCATCCCTTGGCCTAAGGCAATCTTTTGAATTAGTCCAAAAGGCTCTGCGAATTCCGAGGCGCGGCAATGATAGCTGTCTATCACCTATTAAAAGTGCATAGGGTCTTTTAATGACGACAAAACATCTCAACGAATGGAGCTTTGCCATGTGTTCAGATCTTTTCTTCGCGATCTCCTGCTGATACGCGCTGCAGGGCCATACCAAACAACGACCTTAAAGAGGGGCGGCGCTTCAGGACGGGCGGTAATCACCGTCCATGTGTCGTGCCCCATTGTCCACACGAGGGCGGTTTATTCTCTATAAGAAGCGGAGGTGAAAACGTACTTTCATCTTCTTTCATCGCCGGCTATCAGAGGTTGCGCATTCCATCTCGTTCGCTAGAATTCCACCTTGTTGAGGCTTCCTCTCTACTCGTAAGTCTCGTTCGCCCCTCTTCTTCTCCTTTTCCTTATCATGGGTAAGGAAGAAAAGGGGAAGAAAACACAGGGTGTGGAAGAGAAATCGGAGAGGGAACAGGCTTACCGTCCAGAATGGTATGAAGCTCTTCCGTCCAGGGTTAGTTTCGACACCCTCTGAGCCGTCTGTGAAGCGTATGACATTCCGGTACACTTTGACCTCAACAATTCTCCCTTCTGGAATGGTATCGTTTGTTTCACCCGAGAGCATTGCAAACTTCTCCTTATCATTAGGTTCTCCAAAAGGTGTCCGGTAGTCCCGGAAGTCCTCTAAAAGCTCCATCTTTATATCAGAAAGTGTCTCCTTTTTGTTGATCCCATATCTATCACGAATGATCCATGTGTACTCCTTGATATCAAGCAAATTAAGCATCAGTGGGTCTTCTCTAACATGTTAGAGAGCCATCTCTAGCATAAAATCTTGAGTAAAGTTTGCTTCACTTGGATGACCCTCATCATATATACCCTTGGCAATATTCTTTACGAGTTCATATAACTCTGGATGAATTCTTGTATCATCTAAAAGGTCCAAATATGGCTACTGCCAGCTGCTACTCAGGCCCAGCTATCCACGGAGTAGTCTAGCAAATCCGGCGAGCAGGAATGTTGAAGCCAGACGCTGACCTCGGCTTTCTCCACGTCAGCGAAGCCTGGGACAAGCTGCCGCCTGAGGAGAAGGTGTTGTAGCCTGCTAGCTTTTGCTTCTTTATACCTGTACATATTATCTTTCTTTTCTCTTTCTTTCTCCTGATGTATTCCAAGTGTAATCATCCAGCTTTAAGGAAACATTTTTGCATAATTTGTCTTGAGTACTCTGAGTATGCCCTTCTTTGGAAGGCATACATCTTCTGTCTCATTTTCTCTTATTCTTTGGTACTTTGTAAAAATATACTTTGAATTGAATGAAGCATACTTGTCTTGCTTAACCTTGCCTTCTGTGCCTAGTGTATTCTAAATTCACGAATGATATTTCTCCTGTACTCCGAGCTTGTGTTGTGTTACTTCCAGTGAAGGGCCAAGCTACCACAGCAACAGGGAGGTGACGTCTAGCTCAGTGGCCATAACGAGAAAATGAGGTTAAGGAGGCACCCCCCCCCTAATGGAGGAGAGCTCGAGCATTGGAGCGGCATAACCTCCGGCCTCCTCACTGAGCTTAATGATTATACTACCTATGTGTACTTGTCTTCTGTATTTCCTTCGGATGTGATCCACAATGTACTCTTTATTCATAAATAAAAGGAAACTTGTCGCCTATGTGTTGTGTGATCTTTTTCAAGAATTCCACTTCATGTTTGTCTTCAATGTCGGATGACTGCCAAATGTAAGCTTCTCAAATAAATAAGATGTATTGCTTTTCTATATCTCGTTGCTCATCTGCTGGCTTCCTCCCCCATAGACGATATCTAATACCAGGAGAGAGATGAGAATTTTGTGTGTTGCATATCATCAGCGCAGGCAAGGACAAGACTCGGCCTGCTCAACAGCTTGTCAATGCCGCTCTGTTCTGAATGTCGGTAGCCCTTCCTCAAGGTCATGCTTAAGGTTAGTAGCCTTTGGTCGGATATCCTTGGTCACATGACCATGCCTACTCATCTCGGGCATCTGCAACACCATGAGATAGTAGGAGGTTATGCTTCTTCTGGTCAGGCATCCGCAACACCGCGATCATGCCTACTCATCTCGGACATTCGTAGCACTGTGGATGGTAGGAGGCTATGCTCCTCCTGGTCGGGCATCTGCAACACCATGAGATGGTAGGAGGTTAGGCTCCCCATGATTGGGCATCCGCAGCACTACGACCTGACCTACTCATCTCGGACATCCACAGCACCATGAGAAGGGAGGAGGCTATGCTCCTCCTAGTCGGGCATCCATAGCACCACAACTAGGCCTACTCATCTCGGGCATCCGCAACACCACAAGATGGTAGGAAGTTATGCTCCTCCTAGTCGGGCATCTGCACCACCACGACCAGACCTACTCATCTCGGGCATCCGCAGCACCATGAGATGGTAGGAGCTTGTGCTCTTCCTGGTCAAGCATCCGCAACACCACGACCAGGCCTACTCATCTCGGTCATCCGCAACACCACGAGATGGTAGGAAGTTATGCTCCTCCTGGTCGGGCATCCGCATCACCACGAGATGGTAGGAACTTGTGCTCTTCCTGGTCGAGCATCCACAGCACCACGACCAAGCCTACTCATCTCAGTCATCTGCAGCACCACGAGATGGTAGGAAGTTATACTCCTCCTGGTTGAGCATCCGTAGCACCATGACTATGCCTACTCATCTCGGGCATCCATAGCACCACAAGATGGTAGGAAGTTATGCTCCTCCTGGTCGGGCATCCGCAGCACCATGAGATGGTAGGAACTTGTGCTCTTCCTGGTCGGGCATCCGCAGCACCACGACCAGGCCTACTCATCTCGGTCATCTACAGCACCACGAGATGGTAGGAAGTTATACTCCTCTTGGTCGGGCATCCGCAACACCACGACCAGGCCTACCCATCTCGGGCATCCACAACATCACGTGATGGTAGGAAGTTATGCTCCTCTTGGTCGGTCATCCACAGCACTATAACCAGACCTACTCATCTCGGGCATCCATAGCACCACGAGATGGTAGGAGCTTGTGATCATCCTGGTCGGGCATCCACAGCACCACGACTAGGCCTACGCATCTCGGGCATCTGCAACACAATGAGATGGCAGGAGGCTATGCTCCTCCTGGTCGGGCATTTGCAACACCACAACCAGGCCTACTCATCTCGGGCATCCGCAGCACCACTACCAGGCCTACTCATCTCAGGCATCCGCAACACCATGAGATGATAGGATTTTTAAGCAATGGCGTTAGGTCTTCTTGGTGAGACATCTTGTTTATTTCATGATTAAAACTGAAAGGCAGTAGAAATACATAAATAAGTACATACTGTATCTCACAAGTCTCACCAAGTGCGATATGGCTGGAGATAATTCGCATGCCATGGCCTATCTAGCTTCTTGCCCTCTTCGTCTTATAGCTAGTAGCTACCTCCAGTGATCTTTTTGATGACGATGTAGGGTCCGCTCCACTGTGGCTCGAGCTTTCCGGGATCGTTGACCGGCTTGATACTCTTCCTGACCTTTTCTCCGACTTGAAAAGTTCTGGCGATTACTCAGCGATTGTATGCTTGCTACATACGTTGTCTATATGCCACTAGTCGGGTAGCTGCCTTGTCCCATACTTCTGACACCAGGTTCAGGTCAATCAGCTGTTCTTGATCATTATCTTCTTTATTGTAGTGTCACCGCCGGACGGACTCCTCATCGCTTCCACTAGAATTACTACCTCCGCACCATATACGAGATTAAAGGAACTCCGGCCTATTCCCTCTCTTGGAGTGGTGCAGTAGGACCATAGAATGCTAGGGAGTTCATTGTGTTGGAAACGAGATGGCTAGAGAGGGGGGGGGGTGAATATAGCCAGACACCCACAAGTTGCACTTTGAAGTTTTCTGCGTGATCAGATTAGCAGCGGAAGAAAATGCAGAACAAAGAACAAAGCAGAGAAGGAATCGCAAACCAAACAAACGCTAAGACGAAGATGTACAAGGTTCGGGGATAACTTGCCCCTACTCCTTGGCGTGCCCGTAAGGTGGGCGATCCCTTGATCGTCGGCAGATCAAGCCCCGGTGAACCCGGATAAGATAGAGCCTCCTTCTCGGTGGAGAAACCTCTCCACAGATCTCACGGATGATATAACTTGAGTATAGGAGATCACACAAGAAGGAACACTCACAAAGATCTCACAGGAATGCAACAAGATCGCTTAAGCACAAAGCAATAGAGAGCACGAACAGCCCAGCCAAACTTCCCAAGTTTCTGTCTTGTTCGCCTCCACTCCTCTGCTTCTAGCTTCGTCACTTAAGCTCTGCTCACCATCACAAGCTTCATCAGCATCCACTGAGCCAGCCTGAACCCACTGACCTCCCTGAGCACTCAGTCCACTGAAGACCTCCTCTCCAGCTGAGCCTCCGTCAGTCGCCAGCTGCGTTAGTTGCCCATTGAAACATGAGAATGAGAAACAGCCAAACCTGCTCAACGGAAAGCCTCCCATTGACCCTCCTTGAGTGTTTGAATCACCTGCTATCACCTGCACACTCCAACAGAGGCTTAGCAATGCATATCAAAACATATCAGCAGTGTATCAAAGAATCGGCAGAGAAAACAGACTTCTGACAGCATATTTGAATTAAAGTTCTGCTCCTGATCGGTCCCCAGACCGATCAGGGAGGAGCCTGATCAGTCACCAGACCGATCCAGCAGTTTCTGCACACTCCTGATTGGTCCCTAGACCAATCAGGCTCCTGCCTGATCGGTCACCAGACCAATCAGGCTCCAGCCTGATTGGTCACCAGACCAATCAGGCTTGAGTGAACAGTGATTCTTTAATCAAATCCTAAGTCTCTGATCGGTCACCGGACCGTTCTGGACCTGATTAGCAAGGGAACTCAACTCACTGTTCGCTCCCTGATCGGTCACCAGACCGATCAGGAGCTGTGCAGTGAGTGAAACACACACTCCCTGATCGGTCACCAGACCGATCAGACATCGCTGGATCGGTCACCAGACCGATCCACGAAGGAGCAGCGTGTCAACTCCCTGATCGGTCACCAGACCGATCCAGGGACGCAGACCTAGCCTTCCAAGCTAGGATTTCATTCACCTTAGCCCTCCAAGCTAAGGATTTTTCAATCTAACTCTCCAAGTTGGGAATTTGCACCTAACCCTCCAAGTTAGGACTTTTCACCTAGCCCTCCAAGCTAGGACTTTTCACCTAGCCCTCCAAGCTAGGACTTTTCACCCAACCCCTCCGAGTTAGACCTTCATCCAACCTAGCCCTCCAAGCTAGGCACCTGACCCTCCAAGCTAGGACTTTTTCACCTAACTCTCCAAGATGGGACTTTTCACCTAACCCTCCAAGTTAGGACTTTTCACCTAGCCCTCCAAGCTAGGACTTTTCACCCACCTCTTCCGAATTAGGACTTTTCAACACCTGGCTTCACTCATCAGGACCCGGCTTCACTCACCGGGATTTCCAACACCTGGCTTCACTCACCAGGACCCGGCTTCACTCACCGGGATTTCCAACACCTGGCTTCACTCACCAGGACCCGGCTTCACTCACCGGGATTTCCAACACCTGGCTTCACTCACCAGGACCTGGCTTCACTCACCAGGGTTTCATGTCCAGTCCCCGACCAGGACTTTAACCCAAATTCGCTCAACCAAACTTAAATCATTGTCAAACACCAAAATAACAACCGGGCCAGACTGCATCAACAATCTCCCCCTTTTTGTTGTTTGACAACCCGATTTAAGTTTAGGTATCAATCAATTGAAGTCCGTTCAATTCTCATAAGGGAATCATGATCCTCCCCCTATAATAACCATAAACTTAATCAGTCATTTTCTCCCCCTTTGTCAAACATCGAAAAGGGTATGGTTATTAAGTTTGAACATACCTCCCCCTCAAACACGGGTCTCTCTCCAAACCCAAAATAATCAAAGTGAAGTTTTGAATTGCACATGAAAACATATACAGAATAATATTATGGTCAAACATGTATATGTTTCATATGACAAGTAAGTCAAAAGATGATTTTGGAATTGCGTATGAGAGGCATATACCATAAATGTATCATGGCAACAATGTATATGCATCATATGACAACAAGTGTGAACTTGCACATGAAAACATATACAGAAATATATCAAGGTCAAACATGTATATGTTTCATATGACAAGTAAGGAATGCATCTGTATCCGACATATAATCCTGAGTGGTCTCCGTGACCAATCAGGTTCGTTGATAACTTGATACAGAAATATTTCTTATTAGTCTGGGGAGCGATCAAATCTCAGAAAAATTCCTGAAACTCTGATACATTCCTGATCAGACTGCATTAACAATTGACATTCCATAACCGGGGAGTAGACTCTATTAATATTCGATATTTCAGAAAAATTTCTGAAACACGACATTAAGAACAAGAGTCATGACTCAAACAAACCCTTTCTTATGAATTTGAACATTCCAACATAGGTTTGTATCAAATCAGTATTTAGGTTTTGTTTCAAGTACCACTTGAACAAATTTGTACTTCCTTAGTACCAGGTTTGTACCAATGGATGACCAAGTATGTTTCAATTGTACTTGGTTTGTATCAGATTTGTATGTGGTATTATCATTACACTGATACAATTTGATGAAAAGAGATTGGCTTGAGGAGGTTTTGGATTAATTTGGAACGATCTGGGAGTTCCTTGATCAGAGTTGATCTAATCGGTCACTGGACCGATCAGAGTGATCCCTGATCGGTCGGTGGACCGATCAGGTCTGATACAGAATGGTTTTTCAGTTTCAAAAATAAAATTTCAGAAACTGTGAAATCAACTTTGTTTCAAATCTCAACCATTCCTAAACCCTAATTCAATTGGTTTTAATTTGTTTGATCCTAAGGGTTCCCTTAATCAAAATACATTTCTTCAAACAATTATCGAAGTATGATATTAATATCAAATTTCAAAACATAATCAGATTTCATGATACAACCAAAAATATGATCAAATTTTCAAAAACCTGCTTGTATCAAATTAATATCAAAACATGATCAAGCTTTCTAACACATCATTGTCCGACATGCTTTTATCTCATTTAACCAGTTTTAATAACATTTTAAAAGCATGCATTGATGTTGCCTTGTGAGGTTTTTTGATGATCGTCACAAACTATATATTCCTCAAAAATCTGTATGCAACACATTAACGTTACCAACACATACAGTAAAACATGGCATATGTTCATTAAATGCAACCTCTCAAGCTTGAACCATAAAATTCAATAATAAAAATGATCAACTTAAGCAATCCATGGTATATGTAAGTTATGTGTCAATCTAAACCGTTCATGCAATATATATATAATTTTTCCAAAACTTGTAGATTTAATTTGAAGCATGGATGTACTATCATTCATTGCATGAAAAGTTTCCTTATTGCCCAAATGAGATTTCATAACTCACTAACCAAGAGATCATATTGTTATAAGGGCTAAGACAATGAAGATCAAAGCACTTAATTTGAACATTCCATAACCAATCATGTGAATGACAATTTTTTTTTGTTGGTCATGGGTTTGGAGCACCAAATATCAACCTCCCATGTTGATAGATGCTCCCCCTCAAATAATGCTTATACAATTCTAAAGATAGAGGTTTTAGGTACCCAAATTTTGGGACCTAAAGAACCTTCAATCAAAGACTTTGGCACCCATGCCTTAGTTTTTTTCTTTCTAACCTTTTGAACCCTAGAATTATTTTGTGATCTAAAATGGGTTCTAGACATCAATGGCATGAAACTTGATTCTTTAGGTTGGTAACCTAAGCCAACCTTGTTGTAAACCGCTTTCTGTGAATTTAGTATCATGTCTAGAGTTTTAGAGCTAGTTGAAAACTTCTAAAGAATATTTTTGAGGTTTTCAACTTTGCTCTTCAAATCCTTATTTTCATCCTCAAGGAATTTGTCATGCAAATCATTAATGTCCTCAACCTTAGAGGATTTCAATTCTTTTACCTCCAACCTTAATGCTTTGACTTTGGCCTTAGATTTCTTTAACAATTTGGTTAAACATGCGATAGCTCTATAGCACTTATCTAACTCGGGAGAAATTACCTCTTCATCATCCGAAGATGATGAAGGTGCGGTTGAGGAGTTACTTGATTCATCACTCTCCTCTTTTGACTCTTGTAGTGCCACTAGAGCCACGTGACAGTGGATGTCCTCCTCCTTGTCAATCTTCTTCTTCCTTTTGCTTCCTGCCACAAAAGCAAACCCTTTCTCCTTGGGGCCTTGGTTAGAGATCTCATGTAGCTCCATCTCACAAAATAAGTCCTCTAACTTAACAAAAGATAAGTCCTTGGAAACCTTGTAAGCATCCACCATGGATGACCACAAGACATTCTTAGGAAATGATTTAAGGACATACCTCACTAGGTCTCGGTTTTCTACCTCTTCACCAATGGAGTGGAGACCATTCAATACTTCTTTGAATCGACAATGAAGCATACTTACATTTTCACTTTCTCCCATTGTCAAGTTCTGAAGTTGGCTGTGAAGGAGATCCTTCTTGGCAGTCCGGGTGTCTTGAGTTCCTTCATGGAGCTCAAGAAGTTTATTCCATAGATCTTTGGCAGAGGTGAAGGGGCCAACCTTGATTAGCTGTTCTTTGGTCATCCCACATTGCAAGGTCACGACAGCTTTGGCATTTGCTTCCCCCTTCCGGATTTGCTCAGGCGACCACTTGGAAAACTCAAGCTCCTTTCCTTCATTATCCTTTGGAAGGGAAAACCCTTCCTTGACAGTGAACCACAAGCTCATGTTTGTCTTCAAGTAAAACTCCATTCTTGACTTCCAATATGAAAAATCAGTGCCGTCGAAGAATGGAGGTCGGTTTGTGCTCATTCCTTCTCTTCCAGCCATCTTGCTGTAAGCTCTCGGATGTTAAGCCGTGAACAGAGCCCCAAGCTCTGATACCACTTGTTGGAAACGAGATGGCTATAGAGGGGGGGGTGAATATAGCCAGACACCCACAAGTTGCACTTTGAAGTTTTCTGCATGATCAGATTAGCAGCGGAAGAAAATGCAGAACAAAGAACAAAGCAGAGAAGGAATCGCAAACCAAACAAACGCTAAGACGAAGATGTACAAGGTTCGGGGATAACTTGCCCCTACTCCTTGGCGTGCCCGTAAGGTGGGCGATCCCTTGATCGTCGGCAGATCAAGCCCCGGTGAACCCGGATAAGATAGAGCCTCCTTCTCGGTGGAGAAACCTCTCCACAGATCTCACGGATGATATAACTTGAGTACAGGAGATCACACAAGAAGGAACACTCACAAAGCTCTCACAGGAATGCAACAAGATCGCTTAAGCACAAAGCAACAGAGAGCACGAACACAGCCCAGCCAAACTTCCAAAGTTTCTGTCTTGTTCGCTTCCGCTTCTCTGCTTCCAGCTTCGTCACTTAAGCTCTGCTCACCATCACAAGCTTCATCATCATCCACTGAGCCAACCTGAACCCACTGACCTCCCTGAGCACTCAGTCCACTGAAGACCTCCTCTCCAGCTGAGCCTCCGTCAGTCGCCAGCTGCGTCAGTTGCCCGTTGAAACCTGAGAATGAGAAACATCTAAACCTGCTCAACGGAAAGCCTCCCATTGACCCTCCTTGAGTGTTTGAATCACCTGCTATCACCTGCACACTCCAACAGAGGCTTAGCAATGCATATCAAAACATATCAGCAGTGTATCAGAGAATCGGCAGAGAAAACAGACTTCTGACAGCATATTTGAATTAAAGTTCTGCTCCTGATCGGTCCCCAGACCGATCAGGGAGGAGCCTGATCGGTCACCAGACCGATCCAGCAGTTTCTGCACACTCCTGATTGGTCCCTAGACCAATCAGGCTCCTGCCTGATCGGTCACCGATCACCCCTGATGTCACCAGACCAATCAGGCTTGAGTGAACAGTGATTCTTTAATCAAATCCTAAGTCTCTGATCGGTCACCGGACCGTTCTGGACCTGATTAGCAAGGGAACTCAACTCACTGTTCGCTCCCTGATCGGTCACCAGACCGATCAGGAGCTGTGCAGTGAGTGAAACACACACTCCCTGATCGGTCACCAGACCGATCAGACATCGCTGGATCGGTCACCAGACCGATCCACGAAGGAGCAGCGTGTCAACTCCCTGATCGGTCACCAGACCGATCCAGGGACGCAGACCTAGCCTTCCAAGCTATGATTTCATTCACCTTAGCCCTCCAAGCTAAGGATTTTTCAATCTAACTCTCCAAGTTGGGAATTTGCACCTAACCCTCCAAGTTAGGACTTTTCACCTAGCCCTCCAAGCTAGGAATTTTCACCTAGCCCTCCAAGCTAGGACTTTTCACCCAACCCCTCCGAGTTAGACCTTCATCCAACCTAGCCCTCCAAGCTAGGCACCTGACCCTCCAAGCCAGGACTTTTTCACCTAACTCTCCAAGATGGGACTTTTCACCTAACCCTCCAAGTTAGGACTTTTCACCTAGCCCTCCAAGCTAGGACTTTTCACCTAGCCCTCCAAGCTAGGACTTTTCACCCACCTCTTCCGAATTAGGACTTTTCAACACCTGGCTTCACTCACCAGGACCCGGCTTCACTCACCGGGATTTCCAACACCTGGCTTCACTCACCAGGACCCGGCTTCACTCACCGGGATTTCTAACACCTAGCTTCACTCACCAGGACACGACTTCACTCACCGGGATTTCATGCCCAGTCCCCGACCAGGACTTTAACCCAAATTCGCTCAACCAAACTTAAATCATTGTCAAACACCAAAACAACAACCGGGCCAGACTGCATCAACACATTGACCCAACTACCTCCGGCGTGGTCCAGCTTTATCTTGAGCCCCCTGATGATCTCCCAGTTGACGACTTCTGCTTGTCCATTGCCTTGGGGGTATACGATTGAAGTGAAGGCTTGGTGGAATCCTAGTTCTTCACACCATTCTTTGCGTTTGAGCCCTGCAAACTGTTTGCCATTATTCGACACCAATTTGTTGGGACCGGGTGCATGTTGACAAGGATACGGGTTTGTAAATTTTAAAATATTTACGTGCAGCGGAAGAATTAGCATAAATAATTTCTCAAATTATTTTTAACCACGTATCTAGCATACAACCTTATGGTGTGTGGACATGATCATAAATTAAAATTTTGCAGAAAGTAAACTAATTTATTCAATACCTCGCGTAACTCGAAGTAAGGGACGAGATCCAACCGTAGCGTCCCTTGGAAGCTCCGCCTCTATTCGCGTCTACGCCGAGTTCTCTTCGGGATGACTTCGCAAAGCCACGAGTTTTGTGCCGACGAGAACTACTAGATTCTCTAAAGGCACAACTAGAATATCAAGAGAGAGAGAAAGAAACTAACCACCAAATAACGGAATCAAGATTCCGTGAAGGGAAGAAGGAGTCGCGACCCGCTTCATCTTGGTGGTGGCTCACGGCAAGGGAGGTGGCGCCGGCCCTAGAGAGAGAAAGGGTGGGCGCCGGCCCTAGAGAGAGAGAGGGAGAGTATGAGAGAGAGAGAGGGCTTCTTAATCTCTTGATAATTCAATTGAGGAATTCAAGCCTAACCTTGGTTCCTTTATATAGTAGCCTCTCTATCGCCAAGTCTCCTCTTTTAACGGAATAAATTTTCATAAGAAATTTATCCTATAAATTTTCTTATGAATTATTCCGTTATGCCAAGTTTTATTATAACTAAATTTATAATAAAACAAATACATCTCTCCTTTTATTATGGAATAAAATTTACAAGAAATTTATAAATTTTTCTTATCATGGAAAAATCAATTCATAATTGATTTTATAAAATTAAAATAAACCGATCCATGGTTCATTTTAATTTCCATAAAAAGAATAAATTTCTTTAAATTTCTTTATATAAATTTCTTTATATAAATCTCTTTATATAAATTTCTTTATATATAGATTTATTTATCCATAATTTTATAAAACAAATCACGCTTGATTTATTTTATAAAATAAACCAAATAAATTGGTTTTTTCTCCTTGTAGTGGCCAGCCAAACCAAAGAGGGTGGGTACCCTCTTTGGCCGGCCACATCAAGCCAAACCTTCGCGAATTAAACTCATTTAATTTGCCCAATAAGCCTTCAAAAGACTTAGCCATTTTAAGCTTCCGTTGCGCCTTTGATTAATTCAGATTCGACTTATTTCTCTTGATCGGAAAATCTAATTTTCAACTCGTTTTAAATCTCTCGGATTACTCATAGTGCGTGTGACTAAATAGGCTTTCGATTTATGTTGGCCGTCTATAATCAACCAATTATAGAACGATCATGAGTGGCACCTAGTAGTACATCATGACCCCCAATTAATCGAAAGATCAACGGTTGACCTCAGAAATAATTCTGAAATCCTTCAGCAGCTCTAATGAATCGTGCCTCATTCCCTTCACCATCTTATACCCACTTGGTTCAGGACACGGTCTTTATGTGTCAGTCCCCACTAGGCTGACTACGTCACACCTAGCCCAAGTAATGTATTTCTCGTCCAACGGATTCTAATTACTCTCATGTTTCCTAGAGATTCATACTCGGAACATGTTATGCTCTGGCCAGAGGCTTCGAGTAACAATCCGACGATGGGCCTTGGGTATACATCTCCTCACAAGGAGTGGTGAATCCTTTGTAGGCTGTTCAAACATCTTCGGGCACATCGGCTTATACCCAACCATCCTGGGTCCACACCTCCTTAGAGATGCTTACTTAATTAAGATGTCAAAGTATAAGTCTCCGTGACCAAGATGACTTGAACACCTCAAGTCAAAGGAATATCGCACTTAAGCTGCAGTAAGAACTTCATTGACATATCTACATGTAGATTCCTATATTAAGTCTTACAGCCAGTCACTCCAATGAACTAGTTCCCTTAACTAGCATCCATGTTTATCTCCGGACATCCCAATGTCACCAGCCAGTGAGAATCAGCTGATTAGAGAATAACCCATGCTAGTCTCAACAGAATTGATAGTGTCCGTATTTATCAATTCATCGACTAGGGACAATTTCAATACATCACAATTGCACATGTAGAGATAATCACTAGTTGTGAATTCATCACAAATTCTCTCATGCTGTGAATTGTATTGCGGACATTCAGTAAATGAGTTTAAGATCTCAATCAAATATACGAACATGTATACTCAAATAGTGAATATTCATTTATTAAAGTAAATGATTACAATCATAAGACGATTGCCTTAGGACACTTCTCTCATATTACTAACACAATTTGTAAGGGATGTCATATCTACAGACAATGTCCCTCCAGAGGACCTTTATCACTGTGACCTCCGTGATGTGCACGAGGGATTCAGCTTCCACCCATTTGGAAAAGTAGTCAACCAACACAAGCAAAAACTTCTTCTGTTGGGGCCCGATTGGAAAGGGACCCACAATGTCCATTCCCCACTAATTGAAGTAGCTCCGTAGGGCGATGAGTGATGTGCTGATGCTTTTGACAGACCTCACATCCAACGATGAACTTGATGGTATCTGCTTGCAGCATTAGGCAAAAGTATCCAGCCAGGATGATCTTCCGAGCCAAGGATCTTCCCCCAATATGGCTCCCACAAATGCCTTCATGGACTTCTCGCATGATGTAGTCGGCTTCCTCTGGACCGACACACTTGAGTAATGGCCGGGCGAAAGCTCTTTTGTATAGTTGCTCTCCGACCAGTGTAAACCTAGAAGCCCGGCGGTGAAAAAGATGCACTTCTTTATCACCTATCGACATAGCTCCACTGCATAGGAACTCCACATATGACGTCCTCCAATCAAGTAGCGCAGTGTCATCGACCTCTTCTTCGATCTGAGCCACCGTTCCCTCTGTAGCACTGGACTCATCCAGCGTCCACGAGGTAATGAAGCTAGCCAACTTGGCTAGCTCGTTCGCCTTAACATTGTCGACTCGGGAGATCTTCTGTAGAACAATCTCTATGAAAGAGGATTTCAACTACTCATAGATGGCCACATACCTCTGCAGACACTCGCTCTTTATTTCAAATTCGCCCTTTATCTACTGAGCGACGAGCTGAGAGTCAGAGTGCAGTATGACCCGAGCAACCCCCACTTGCTTGGCTGCTTGCAATCCCACTAGAATCGTCTCATACTCAACTTCGTTGTTGGTGGCTCAGAAGTGGAGCCGGATGGATAAATGTAATGTATCTCCCCTGGGGGAAATTATTAGCACTCCGACCCCGCTGTGCTTGCTGTTGGAGGAACCGTCGACATAGATCATGCACACTCCATTTGCTTCAGGCTCTAGAAGAGTTTTGAGCATGAAATCCGCAAGAGCTTGCGCCTTGATGGCTGTGCGGGGATGGTACTCAATCTCATACTCGCTCAACTTTTTCGTCCACTTGATCAACCGACCTAAAGCTTCTGGATTGGTGAGGATGCGCCCAAGGGGAGTTGTTGGTGAGTACTACGATGGGATATGCTAAGAAGAATGGCCTGAGTTTCTGGGCCATTTTACCAGAGCATAGGTCAATTTCTCCATGGTAGTATACCATGTCTCTGCGTCCTTCAGGAGATGTTCGAAGAAGTAGACTGGGTACTGTACAGTGCCTTCTTCTTGAATGAGCGCAGATCCTGTTCAACCGCAGACAGGTAGACGAACAATGTTACTCCCTCCAATGGGTTATAAAGGATGGGGAGATTGGCGAGATATGCTTTTAGATTTGTGAATACGTTCTCACACTGGTCATCCCAATCAAACTTGTCTGCCTTCCTCAGAATCTTGAAGAACGGCAGGGTCCTGTCTGCATATTTGGAGATGAACCTGGATAGGGCTGTAATTCTACCATTCAGTCGTTGTACGTCCTTAAAGTTGCGAGGAGATGACATGTTGAGGATGACCTTCACTTTTTCTGAATTAGCTTCAATCCCCCTTTCCGTCACTATGTACCCGAGGAACCGACCACTCTTCACCCCGAATAGACACTTAGCGGGGTTCAACTTCAGCTTGTTGGCCCTCAGGGTGGCGAATGTTTCTTCCAGGTTGGCTATCATATCTTTCCCCTTGTCTGTCTTGACTAGGATGTCATCCACATATACTTTAATATTTCTCGTTATCTGGTGCCGGAAGACCTTATCCATCATCCATTGATAGGTTGCCCATGCATTGTGCAACCTAAACTGCATGACGTTGTAGTAATAGGTCTCATCTGTCGTCATGAAACTGACCTTTTCTTAGTCTTCCCGAGCGAAAGGAACTTGGTGGTATCCCTGGTAAGCATCCAACATCGAAATAAAATCACAGCCAGAGGTAGAATCCACTAGCGATCCGAGACAAGGGGTAACAGTCTTTAGAGCAGGCTTTATTTAAATCTCTAAAATCAATACAGACCCACCATTTACCCCCGGGCTTAGGGACAAGTACTACATTAGCTAGCTAAGTCGAGAATTGAACTTCTCTTATGTGTCTATCCTTTAGCAACTTGGCGACTTCTTCTCTGATAATCTTGTCCTGCTCAGAGGCGAAATGTCTCCACCTTTGCTTCACCGGCTTAGCTCCCGGAGTTATGTGTATGCGATTTGTGGCTAAGGCAAGGGGACTCCTTTGATTTCTTTGGTAGCCCACGCGAACACGTCCCGATGGTCCTTCAGGTAGCTGATAAGATGACTTTTCAGCTTTGGGGTGAGGTCAGCCGCTATCCTTGTGATTCTCCCTGCTTGTTGAGGATGAATCTGGACCTCTTCGCTTTGTGATTCTTCGCGAGGGTTGGCGAGGTCGATTTGTAGCGCCTCATGCATCCTCAAGTTCTTGCGGGCTTCTGTCCTAACCTCCCCACTATAGCACTGTCGGGAAGCTAGCTGGTCCCCTTTGATCTCGGCCACCTGCTCACCCACTGGGAACTTAATCTTCTGGTGGTAGACTGAGACCACCACCTGGAATAGGCTGAGTGCTGGATGCCCCAGGATGGCATTGTAGGACAAAGGGGCATCCACGACCATGAAGGGCGTCCTTCTCGTTCTCTCCAGTGTATCATCTCCCAGTGATAGGGAGAGGGAGATCTGCCCTATCGGCTACACTTGGCGTCTAGTGAAGCCGAAGAGAGGGGTGGAGACTGAATGCAGTTCACCTTCATCGATTTGCATCTGGTCTAGAGCCACCTTATACAGGATATTCTCTAAACTACTTGTATCCACAAAGACACACTTAACCTCGTAATTAGCTATGTGTGCGAGGATTACCAGTGCATCTTCATGGGGAGCTTCCACGTCCTCCAGATCATCGGGGCCGAACGAAATAATCGGGCCCTGGAGCTTGTCGCTACTGGTCCCTATGGTATAGTTCTCCAGCCGACGAGTATGAGCCTTCCTTGCCCGATAAGAGTCTCCCCCGGTAGGTCCTCCGGAGATAATTCATACATAGCCTGACGGAGGCCCGCACACTGGAGCCTTGCCCTTCTTGAGATCTCTCTCAGGGGAGATAGATTGGCGAGGCACTATCTCCTGACTCCTTCCTCTTGACTGTGATCCAAATCGCCGCCTAGCTCCATCATCCCCTGATTGTTGTTGACGAGGGGAAATACTTAGCTGAGGGGATCGTTGTCGGGGCCCCGCTTTGTTCCACCGTTTGCGAGGCCTGACATCCGCTTCCTGAGCTCTCCTCTTCTTCAAGGCGAAGCACTCCTTTGTGGAGGGCATTGTACTGCCGTGAAAGTCACAGTACTTCTTCTATGGCTCAGGCTCCTCTGTGTCGACCGTCTCCACCAGCCTTGTCTTACCAAGCCAGTGGTCTCTTCTGGGATGAGGATCCTTCGCCCGGGCCGGTGCGGGTGGTTCTCTTCTATCGGATCATACCGAGATCTGCACAGGGGATCCGACTGTGTCCTTGCGGCGAGCATACTGCACCTCTTCGACATTGACGTGGTTGACAGAGCGCCCTAGTAAATCATTGAAACTGGTCAGCGGTTTCTTCACCAGTGATCGAAAGAAGTCGCCCTTGGAGAGCCCTTGCGTGAAAGCACTGATGAGGATCTCCGATATAGCAGTTGGCACATCTTGTGCCACCCGATTGAATCGTTGGATATAATCCTTTAGTGGTTCTTTCGTCTTCTTCTTGAGGGTGAACAAATTTAATGTCGTCTTCTGGTATCGACGGCTGTTGGCGAAGTAGTGTAGGAAAGCGGTTCTAAACTCCAGGAAGGAGTTTATAGAACCTTAGGGCAGCCTCTAGAACCATCTTTGGGCGGCCCCTGACAAAGTGTTCAAGAACACCTGATACTTCACACCATCTATGTACTGGTGTAGGAGGGTCGCGTTCTCAAACTTGTAAATATGATCCTCTAGATCTGTCATCCCAACGTAGTCGACAATTCCTGGACCACGGAATTTCTTAGGCATGGGATCTTCTACGATATAAGGGGAGATGGGAGTAGAAGGTTCTTTTAGGAGGGCTTTGGGTCCCTCGTTCTTCCCCTGTCTTTCTTCCTATCATAAAGCGCCGGAGGCTACCGGGTGTGCTCTCTCCATATCTACCATGGAATCTCACTGGGGCGCTGGAGTTGTCATTGCTGGTCCCACTGGTGGTGAGACTGATCTTCGGTTGTGAGGGTGCGAGGCAGACATTCTTGGGATCTTGACTTGCACCGAAGTCGTTCGTCGCAAGGTGACTTGCTCGATTTGGTGTTATTCCAGCGCACCCTTGACGATGTTGGCGATTAGGCGATCCAATTACTCTCTCGTCAAGATGATGGGTTGTCCCTCTGGATTTGCCATAACGATGCTCCTTTTGGTACTTTGATTTATTTTGCCACAAACGACGCCAAACTTGTTCCGGAAGGAAATCGACGCGGATGGTGAGTCACCGAGACGTTGCCCATAAGGATGGTGACGAGGAAGAGACGATCGTGCCCTGCAAGATTCCAGCATTTTATGGTCCTACCGCACCAATCCAAGATAAAGCTGGAGTGGTGGGGTAGGACCATAGAATGCTGGAGATGATCGCGCCCTGGTAGATTCTGTAGGACCGGTGCCGTCGATAGAGAGGGGGGGGTGAATATCGATCGAGAAAACTTTCGTAAATATTTCGTAAGACTTCAGGACTCAGAGCGTTAGTGCAGCGGAAACATAAAAATAAAATAAAAGAAAGCAAAACAGGGGACACGGCAGGTTTATTTACTTGGTTCCCAACCCCCCAGGGTCAGTACGTCCAAGGCTTATGTACTCGGCGTTGAGTCCACTAATAGTCTCCTTTCCGGAATTTCCAGAGGCAGAGAAACCCGACTTACAGTGCAATATTACAAGCAATAATAAAGAAAAATAAATACTGTAATTAATTGCAAACCAAGCAAAAATGTGAAGCTCGGCCGATCTGGACCTCCGAAGTGTCGCGCACTTCCTCCTGGAGCCTCCCGGTCGCAGAGCCTCGTCTTTAGCGCGTTGTCGTCGGTCCGAATGAATAGAATCGCAGTTAGGAAGTGTGTTGGAAGAAGAGGGGTCGAAGCCCCTTTTATAGCCCTCCTGGGGGCGCCCTGGTCGACGGGGGCGCCCCGAAAAACCCGGTCAACTCTTATCCTCGCGTCCACCTCACCGCAGCTGATAAGATCTTTGACCAGGGTGCCCTGGACATCCCGGGCGCCCTCATAAGGGCTTATCTATGTTTCTGAGTCGAAACAGCAAAGATAGGTTCAAACCAGGGCGCCCTGGTCCTTCCGGGCGCCCTCAATGACACCTTTTCTGCACACACACAAAAACTACATTTTCTTCTTTGCTCCGGACACCCCCAACACTCCGGGCGCCCCCAACCATGGCTTAAACCCAAGACTGGCTTTATATCTTGCTCCGGGCGCCCCCAACACTCCGGGCGCCCCCAACAGCCTTTTTCAGCAACTTGCTTTGTCTCCGGTTCTTGGTACCTACAAGATACACAAATACAAAGCACATATACATACAATGTTAGGCTTAAGGACTTGGTTCGGACTTCGGATTGGCACGCAATCCTAGGTCGAACCGACGCAAACTCCTACCCCCGAGAAAGCGCCTTTCACCTACTCCTTTCAGGAGATGGTTGCCGCCCGGTCCTTCGGGTGGACTTTTGCCTAGCCGCCCTTCGCTAGGTCTTGGATACCAAGCATCCCTTCACTTGGTGCCTAGCAGCCCTTCGCTAGGTCTTGTTTCCCTAACAGCCCTTCGTCAGGTGCCTAGCAGCCCTTTGCTAGGACTTGTTCCCCTGACAGCCCTTCGTCAGGTGCCTAGCAGCCCTTCGCTAGGACTTATTTTCCTGACAACCCTTCGTCAGGTGCCTAACAGCCCTTTGCTAGGTCTTTTCTTTCTGGCAGCCCTTCGCCAGAGCCTAGCGGCCCTTCGCTAGGTCTTTTTCATTCTGGCAGCCCTTCGCCAGAGCCTAGCGGCCCTTCGCTAGGTCTTAGGGTTTCCATGCCTAGCTTAACTAGGACTTTTCTCAGGCTTAGGTTACTTCTCCTTCGCTCCCCTTTGTCTGTTCAATATATTACTGACTTAAGTACATTGTCAAACATTAAAACATATAAAGGAGAACATCATTGATGCAACTTGCACCAACAATCTCCCCCTTTTTGATGTTTGACAATAACTTAAGTTAGATTGGTTTAAGGGGCTAAATTGCTATCCTTGGGATAGAATAAAAGGTATAGGTTTTGGGAGAGTAAAAAATATTCTAACTGAAAAATCTAACTTAAGCACTCTCTCCCCCTTTGTCATGCATCAAAAAGAAAAAACTTGCATCAACAATGAAAACCTTTGAATTTTTGTTTTGAAATACTTAGTGCAATTTTGTTTTTAAAAAATTGCATAAATTTGAAAATGCTCTAGGTTTAAAGTATAAGTACTTTGAAAAGATGATTTGTAAGGAGTGCAAGTACTTTTAAAAGATTATTTAAATCCCTTTTTGAAAGAATATAAGTATATTTTTTTGAGAAATTAAGTACTTAACAATACATTTGAAAATATGTTTTTCAAATTAGAATATTGGTTTTGAAAGACATAAGTATTTTTTTTTGAAAATATTTTACTTGATTGAGTTTCTTTTCCAGTCTGACACCATCCTAGGAAACCTTGTTGACCCAAGGGCATTTCCTAAGTGTCCTTGAAGTTTTCAAACAAGTAAATATTATTATAAATTTTAAGAAAAATGATAATATTTCACAAGTATGTGCTGAAAAACTGTGTGAATTTTGAAGATCTAATATTTACTTAACTTGGTCTATTTTCCAGTCTGACACTATCCTAGGAAACCTTGTTGACCACAAGGACATTTCCTAAGTGTCCTGGGAATTTTCCAACCTAAGTAAACATTATTTCAAAATAATTTCATAAGTCACACAAATTTTAACAAATAGTATTTTGAAAAGCATAGATTTTTAGAATTTTAAAGCATGTAATTGAATAATTCTTTTAATTTGACCTCCCCCTAAACTTGACTAAGTCCTGGGAAGCTTGTTGACCACAAGTACTCTTCCTTTGAGTCTTAAGGTTTGATTCAAATCAAAGGAATTTTTTAATAATTTTAAAAATAGTTTAAGACTTGAAAAAAATATTTAACTCAGACTCCCCTAAATCTGACACATCCTAGGAGTCCTTTTAGATTATGAAGTGGACCTTCCTCTGTGTCTTAGGGTTTATCAGAATCAAAAGAACAGGTAAACATTTGATTTTTGCAATAGGTAAAATCTTTTTCGAAGAGCCACAAGTGATAATGATTAAAGCATGATTTTCGAAAAGATATTTTCAAATAATAGTAATGTTTTTAAGTGCAGTTTGAAAAATATGAAAGCACTCCCCTGCATTAATGACGTTTGACTCTATCTAAGTGCCCTAAGGAACTTTAGTGTTGTCCTAAGAGGCTTGTGTCTAATTGCGTGAGTCATCAATTTTTGAAAACAATATACCTTTTTTGAAAAATGTGTAATATATATAATCAATCAGACAAGCATGAATTCCATAAAAACATTATTATGTTAAAGCTCTATTTTGAAAATATTTTTAGGAAAATATTCTAACAATTTTGAAAAACAATTTTGAAAAATATTTTTCAATTCATTAGTCCTTAACATTCACCCATTTTAGATATATCAAATAACAAGCATGATTGCCTTATAGGTGTATTGTGAGATGCTTGAATCATTTCCATAATTATTAAATCTAAGATTTAATTGAAATTTGTGTTAAATTCGAATTTGACAAAGATAATTTGAATTTGAATTTCAGAAATTGGCTTCCAGGTCTTGGCGGGCACTAGGCCTTCTTTGGCCGTAGCCTTATGGATCATCCACCCTTTCCTTGACAAAGCCTTTTAATGAATTTCATTTTCAAATTGAATTAGGTCATTTTCTGGTCTAACTAGCTTGGGTCTTGGATCGGTAGCTTCGGCTGGTTTCACCAGTCTAAAGAGACCAAGTAGACTTGATCTTATTAGAGTTGGTTTCCCCAACGTACTATCATCTCACCTCCTCCCAATACTATGTTGCAAATTCAATTATATTTTTCTTATGACCTTTCTAAATTATGCATAAAATTAATATGAATGACATGTCATATATTTTAAAGAAAGTAGCAAATGCATGGCATGACGATTATGCATGAGTCAAACAAGTCAAGGCATTTTATTTTTGTTTCTAAAAATGTATCAAATTCTCGATTANGGGTTCAGGTTTGTACAAAGGGTTTTCAAATTTGAATTCATAATTATCTAAGAAATTTTCAGATTTTAATTCAGAATTATCAGAGTTAAAATTAAGATTAATTTCGGAATTATCATCAAGAATTTTAATATTATCTGATTTAATTTCAGGAGTACCAGTGGTATCACCAGATCTAATTTTAGAATTAATTTCAGCAATTTTTGAATTAACATTAAAAATTAGACAGTTAATTTTTGATATTTTAACATTATTTACACTTTCTAATTGATCATTCAGAATATTGATTTGTCTACTTACACAGCTTAACTTTTCAGTAACATTATCAAAACAATTTACATAAGAAAGTGCAGGGGATTTGAAAATTTTCGGAACATAAATCTTATGTACCTTGGCCGGACACTTATTTTTGTAGTGTCCGTACTTCTCGCACTTGAAACATCTGATGTGGCTTTTATCTCTCCGGACTCCTGGCACTGGTTCCCCCTTTGCCGGCGGTGATGAACGATTTTTACGAGTAGGGCAATGATTTTTATAGTGCCCTCTCTCCCTGCATGTGAAGCATATAACATGAAATTTAAAAATGGACATTTTAAAATTAAAAGTACCTGATTCACCCCTGAGCTCCCCCTCAACTCCTGGCGTCGTTGCTCCGTCGGCGGTTAGTCCGGTGAAGAGCGGCTCGGCTCTGATACCAATTGTAAGACCGGTGTCGTCGATAGAGGGGGGGTGAATATCGACCGTTCAAATATTTCGGAAACTTCGTAAGACTTTCAATTGTCGTTCTGGACTCAGAGCGTTAGTGCAGCGAAAAAGTAAAGCAGAACGAAAATAAACAGACACAGGGACACTGCTGGATTTTTACTTGGTTCCCGACCCCCCAGGGTCAGTACCTCCAAGGCCTATGCACGGGAACGCCCGTCCATAATTGGTCTCCTTCCCGGACTTTCCGGAGGCAGAGAAACCCGACTTACAGTGTAAGTTTACAATCAAAAGATAAATAAAATTAAGTGCGGAATTAAATAAAAGCAAACCAACAAGACAAAGTCTGAAGCTCGGCCGATCTGGACCTCCGAAGTACCGCGCACTTCCTCCTGGAGCCTCCCGGTCGTAGAGCCTCGTCTCTAGCATGTTGTCGTCAGTCAGAATGCTTGGAATCGCTCTTGGAAGTTGTTGTTGAAGCAGAGGGGTCGAAACCCCTTATATAGGCCTCCTGGGGGCGCCCTGGACGCTGGGGGCGCATCGATAAACCCGGTCAAACCTTATCCCTGCGCCGACCTCACCGCAGCTGATAAAACCTTTGACCAGGGCACCCCGTACCTCCCGGGCACCCTCATGATGGCTTATCTGTGTTTCAGACTTGAAACCGCCAAAACAGCTTTGAACCCGGGCGCCCCGGACGCTCCGGGCGCCCCGGACGCTCCGGGCGCCCTGCTTGACACCTGTTCTGCTTGCTTCACCATAACACTGCATTTGCTCTTTGGCTGGGGGCGCCCCCACTGCTGGGGGCGCCCTGTTCAAGGCTGGCAGCCACTTGCTTTGTCTTCCTATCTTGGTACCTGCAAGATACACAAATACAAAGCACATTGTAGGACCGGTGCCGTCGATAGAGGGGGGGGGTGAATATCGATCGTGAAAACTTTCGTAAATCTTTCGTAAGACTTCTGGACTCAGAGCGTTAGTGCAGCGGAAACATAAAAGTAAAATAAAAGAAAGCAAAACAGGGGACACGGCAGGTTTATTTACTTGGTTCCCAACCCCCCAGGGTCAGTACGTCCAAGGCCTATGTACTCGGCGTTGAGTCCACTAATAGTCTCCTTTCCGGAATTTCCGGAGGCGGAGAAACCCGACTTACAGTGCAATATTACAAGCAATAATATGGAAAAATAAATACTGTAATTAATTGCAAACCAAAACACAAAGTGTGAAGCTCGGCCGATCTGGACCTCCGAAGTGCCGCGCACTTCCTCCTGGAGCCTCCCGGTCGCAGAGCCTCGTCTTTAGCGCGTTGTCGTCGGTCGGAATGAATAGAATCGCAGTTAGGAAGTGTGTTTGAAGCAGAGGGGTCGAGACCCCTTTTATAGCACTCCTGGGGGCGCCCTGGTCGACGGGGGCGCCCCGGAAGACTCGGTCAACACTTATCCTTGCGCCTACCTCGCCGCGGGAGATAAGACTGTTGACCAGGGCGCCCCAAACATCCCGGGCGCCCTTCTGAGCGCTTATCTTCATTTAGAACGCGAAACAGCACAAACAGGGTTGACCCGGGCGCCCCGGATGTTCCGGGCGCCCCGGTTGACTCCTTTTGACTGCATCACGAAGCTGCTCTCTTAGCTCCCTGTTTAGCACTGACTGGGGGGCGCCCCCCTTGCTGGGGGCGCCCCCAACACAGGGGCAGCACCCTGCATTAACACTGCAAGGCTTGCTTTGTCTCCGGTTCTTGTTACCTGCAAGATACACAAACACAAAGCATACATGCATGAAAAATGAAGCCTAAGGACATGGTTCTGACTTCGGATTTGCACGAAACCCTAGGTCGAACCGGCACGAGTTCCCACCCCCGGGAACACGCCCTTCACCTACTCCTTTCAGGAGACGGTTGCCACCCAGTCCTTCAGGTGGACTTTTACTTAGCTTCCGATACTCCCGGACCTCGAGACGCCCAAACCCTGACCCGTCTCTACTCCTGTCCTTAGTCATCGCTCAGCTAAGTTGCTCAGTCCCTTGGAACAAGACTTTATTCCCCAGCAGCCCTTCGCCAGGTGCCTAGCAGCCCTTCGCTAGGTCTTCTATGCCTAGTAGTCCTTCACTAGGTGCCTAGCAGCCCTTCGCTAGGTCTTAGGGTTACGATACCTAGCAGCCCTTCACTAGGTGCCTAGCAGCCCTTCGCTAGGTCTTTTGGTTATGATACCTAGCATCCCTTCGCTAGGTGCCTAGCAGCCCGTTGCTAGGACTTGTTCCCCTGACATCCCTTCGTCAGGTGCCTAGCAGCCCTTCGCTAGGACTTTTCTTTCTGGCAGCCCTTCGCCAGAGCCTAGCGGCCCTTCGCTAGGTCTTAGGGTTTCCATGCCTAGCTTAACTAGGACTTTTCTCAGGCTTAGGTTACTTCTCCTTCGCTCTCCTTTGTCTGTTCAATATATTCCTGACTTAAGTACATTGTCAAACATTAAAACACATAAAGGAGAACATCATTGATGCAACTTGCACCAACAATCTCCCCCTTTTTGATGTTTGACAATAACTTAAGTTAGATTGGTTTAAGGGGCTAAATTGCTATCCTTGGGATAAAAGGTATAGGTTTTTTTTTTTGGAGGGTAAAAAATATTCTAACTGAAAAAAAATCTAACTTAAGCACTCTCTCCCCCTTTGTCATGCATCAAAAAGATATTAACTTGCATCAACAATGAAAAACCTTTGAATTTTTGTTTTGAAAATACTTAGTGCAATTTTGTTTTAAAAAAATTGCATAAATTTGAAAATGCTCTAGGTTTAAAGTATAAGTACTTTGAAAAGATGATTTGTAATGAGTGCAAGTACTTTTAAAAGATTATTTAAATCTCTTTTTGAAAGAATATAAGTATATTTTTTTTTGAGAAATTAAGTACTTAACAATATATTTGAAAATATTTTTTTTTTAAAATTAAGAATATTGGTTTTGAAAGACATAAGTATTTTTTTTTTTTGAAAATATTTTACTTGATTGAGTTTCTTTTCCAGTCTGACACCATCCTAGGAAACCTTGTTGACCACAAGGACATTTCCTAAGTGTCCTGGGAATTTTCCAACCTAAGTAAACATTATTTCAAAATAATTTCATAAGTCACACAACTTTTAACAAGTAGTATTTTGAAAAGCATGGATTTTTAGAATTTTAAAAGCATGTAATTGAATAATTCTTTTAATTTGACCTCCCCCTAAACTTGACTCAGTCCTGGGAAGCTTGTTGACCACAAGTACTCTTCCTTTGAGTCTTAAGGTGATTCAAATCAAAGGAATTTTCTAATAATTTTAAAAAATAGTTTAAGACTTTGAAAAAAAAATATTTGACTCAGACTCCCCCTAAGTCTGACACATCCTCGGAGTCCTTTTTAGATTATGAAGTGGACCTTCCTCTGTGTCTTTAGGGTTTATCAGAATCAAAAGAACAGGTAAACATTTGATTTTTGCAATAGGTAAAATCTTTGTCGAAGAGCCACAAGTGATAATGATTAAAGCATGATTTTCGAAAAGATATTTTCAAATAATAGTAATGTTTTTAAAGTGCAGTATGAAAAGCACTCCCCCTGCATTAATGTCGTTTGACTCTATCTAAGTGCCCTAAGGAACTTTAGTGTTGTCCTAAGAGGCTTGTGCCTAATTGCGTGAGTCAATCAATTTTTGGAAAACAATATATCTTTTTGAAAAATGTGTAATATATATAATCAATCAGACAAGCATGAATTCCATAAAAACATTATTATGTTAAAGCTCTATTTTGAAAAATATATTTTTAGGAAAATATTCTAACAATTTTGAAAAATATTTTTCAATTCATTAGTCCTTATCATCTCACCCATTTTAGATGTATCAATACAACAAGCATGATTGCCTTATAGGTGTATTGTGAGATGCTTGAATCATTTTCCATTATTAAATCTAATTGAAATTTGTGTTAGATTCGAATTTGACAAAAGATAATTTGAATTTGTATTTCAGAAATTGGCTTCCAGGTCTTGGCGAGGCACTAGGCCTTCTTTGGCCGAAGCCTTATGGGATCATCCACCCTTTCCTTGACAAAGTCTTTTAATGAAATTTCATTTTCAAATTAAATTAGGTCATTTTCTGGTCTAACTAGCTTGGGTCTTGGATCGGTAGCTTCGGCTGGTTTCACCAGTCTAAAGAGACCAAGTAGACTTGATCTTATTAGAGTTGGTTTCCCCAACGTACTATCATCTCACCTCCTCCCAATACTATGTTGCCAAATTTCAATTATCTTTTTCTTATGACCTTTCTAAATTATGCATAAAAATTAAATATGAATGACATGTCATATATTTTAAAGGAAAATAGCAAATGCATGGCATGACAATTATGCATGAGTCAAACAAGTCAAGACTTTTTATTTTTGTTTCTAAGAATGTATCAAATTCTCGATTTGATACATATCGTGTGAACCTGCGAATATGTCAACCCACTTTGACATATTTGATTTTATTGATTTAATTGTTGCGGTTTGGGTAAGGTTTTTGTTTGGTTCAGGTTTAAGTGATTTAAGATTGGATTAAAATTGAGTTAATTTGAATTTAATTGAAAAGTGAATTAATTTGAATTATTTGAATTTAGTTGAATTAATTTGATTAATTAAGGTTTAATTGATTTAATTGAATTAATTAAGATTTATTTGAATTAATTAAGATTTAATTTGATTTAATTTAATTAAGATTTATTTTGAATTTAATTAAGATTTAATTTGAATTTAATTAAGATTTAATTTAATTTAATTAAGATTTAATTAAATTTAATTTAATTAAGATTTATTTTGTATTTAATTAAGATTTATTTTGTATTTAATTAAGATTTAATTTAATTAAGATTTAATTTAAATTTAATTATGATTTAATTTAATTTAATTAGGATTTAATTTGAATTAAATTAAGATTTAATTTAATTTAATTTAATTTAATTTAATTAAGATTTATTTTGTATTTAATTAAGATTTAATTTGAATTTAATTAAGATTTAATTTGAATTTAATTAAGATTTATTTTGTATTTAATTAAGATTTAATTTGAATTTAATTAAGATTTAATTTGAATTTAATTAAGATTTAATTTAATTTAATTAGGATTTAATTTGAATTAAATTAAGATTTAATTTAATTTAATTAGGATTTAATTTGAATTAATTCGAAATTAATTAAGGTTTAATTTTTTTTTGAGATTATTATGATTAATTAATAATTGTGGGTTTAAATTCATCATTTTCATTATTTCAAAAATTTCTTCTTCATTTTTATCTTTCTTTTCAAGTTTTTCTAATAATTTCGATTTATTTGAATTTTTATAATTTTTATTTATTATGGCCTTTATCTTAGATAGTTCCATATCCTCTTTAAGATTTGATTTTTCAATATCCTTATAGTAGGTGGAGTAAATTGGGCCACTAATTAAGGTTTCAGGATTATCTAAGGGGATAATTAAATTATTATCTAAAGAGATATCATCTTCAGAGTTATCCTTATAATTTTTAGAATTAATTTCTGAATTATCTTTAAGATTTTCTGAATTAAATTCTGGATTAAATTTAGAATTCTCAACTTCGAATTTAGAATTATACAATGGATTTTCGAATTTGAATTTGTAATTATCTGAAGGATTTTCTGACTTAGAATTATCCTTAAGATTTTTGAATTCAACTTTATCCTTAGGATTTTCAAATTCGAATTTGGATTTATCCTTAGGATTTTCAAATTTGAATTCGGATTTAGTTTCAGATTTAGATCCAGAATTAATTGTATCATTATCTGTAGAATTATCAGAATTTATTTTAGATTTAATATCAGAATTAATATTATCAAAACTAATATTATCAGAATTAATATTGTCAGAACTAATATTTTCATAATTAATATTTTCAGAATTCATGTTTTCAGAATTAATATTATCAGAATTAATATTATCAGAATTAATATTGTCAGAACTAATATTTTCAGAATTAATATTTTCAGAATTCATGTTTTCAGAATTAATATTATCAGAATTAATATTATCAGAATTAATATTGTCAGAACTAATATTTTCAGAACTAATATTTTCAGAATTAATATTTTCAGAATTCATGTTTTCATAATTAATATTATCAGAATTAATATTTGAAATTTCTGAATTGATATTCTGAATTAAGCAATTTATTTCTGATATTTTAGTTGTATTCACATTTTGTAATTTATCATGCAAAAAATTTAATCTACTATGCAGTAAATTTAATTTTTCAGAAAAATTAACTGAGTTGTCTAAGGACAGTGCAGGAAATTGTAAAACTTTTGGAACGTAAATCTTACGTACCTTCGCCGAGCATTTGTTTTTGTAATGCCCGTATTTTTCGCACTTGAAGCATTGTACGTGACTTTTGTCCCTCCGGTTTCCTGGCGTTGGTACCTCCTTTGCCGCCGGTGACGAACGATTTTTACGAGTAGGGCACTGATTTTTATAGTGCCCTCTCTCCCTGCATGTGAAACAAATAATATGCGATTTAAAATTAGACATTAAAAAAAGATTCACCCCTGGTCTCCCCCTCAACTCCTGACGTCGTTGCTCCGTCGGCGGTTAGTCCGGTGAAGAGCGGCTCGGCTCTGATACCAATTGTAGGACCGGTGCCATCGATAGAGGGGGGGGTGAATATCGATCGTGAAAACTTTCGTAAATCTTTCGTAAGACTTCTGGACTCAGAGCGTTAGTGCAACGGAAACATAAAAGTAAAATAAAAGAAAGCAAAACAGGGGACACGGCAGGTTTATTTACTTGGTTCCCAACCCCCCAGGGTCAGTACGTCCAAGGCCTATGTACTCGGCGTTGAGTCCACTAATAGTCTCCTTTCCGGAATTTCCGGAGGCGGAGAAACCCGACTTACAGTGCAATATTACAAGCAATAATATGGAAAAATAAATACTGTAATTAATTGCAAACCAAAACACAAAGTGTGAAGCTCGGCCGATCTGGACCTCCGAAGTGCCGCGCACTTCCTCCTGGAGCCTCCCGGTCGCAGAGCCTCGTCTTTAGCGCGTTGTCGTCGGTCGGAATGAATAGAATCGCAGTTAGGAAGTGTGTTTGAAGCAGAGGGGTCGAGACCCCTTTTATAGCACTCCTGGGGGCGCCCTGGTCGACGGGGGCGCCCCGGAAGACTCGGTCAACACTTATCCTTGCGCCTACCTCGCCGCGGGAGATAAGACTGTTGACCAGGGCGCCCCGAACATCCCGGGCGCCCTTCTGAGCGCTTATCTTCATTTAGAACGCGAAACAGCACAAACAGGGTTGACCCGGGCGCCCCGGATGTTCCGGGCGCCCCGGTTGACTCCTTTTGACTGCATCACGAAGCTGCTCTCTTAGCTCCCTGTTTAGCACTGACTGGGGGGCGCCCCCCTTGCTGGGGGCGCCCCCAACACAGGGGCAGCACCCTGCATTAACACTGCAAGGCTTGCTTTGTCTCCGGTTCTTGTTACCTGCAAGATACACAAACACAAAGCATACATGCATGAAAAATGAAGCCTAAGGACATGGTTCTGACTTCGGATTTGCACGAAACCCTAGGTAGAACCGGCACGAGTTCCCACCCCCGGGAACACGCCCTTCACCTACTCCTTTCAGGAGACGGTTGCCACCCAGTCCTTCAGGTGGACTTTTACTTAGCTTCCGATACTCCCGGACCTCGAGACGCCCAAACCCTGACCCGTCTCTACTCCTGTCCTTAGTCATCGCTCAGCTAAGTTGCTCAGTCCCTTGGAACAAGACTTTATTCCCCAGCAGCCCTTCGCCAGGTGCCTAGCAGCCCTTCGCTAGGTCTTCTATGCCTAGTAGTCCTTCACTAGGTGCCTAGCAGCCCTTCGCTAGGTCTTAGGGTTACGATACCTAGCAGCCCTTCACTAGGTGCCTAGCAGCCCTTCGCTAGGTCTTTTGGTTATGATACCTAGCATCCCTTCGCTAGGTGCCTAGCAGCCCGTTGCTAGGACTTGTTCCCCTGACATCCCTTCGTCAGGTGCCTAGCAGCCCTTCGCTAGGACTTTTCTTTCTGGCAGCCCTTCGCCAGAGCCTAGCGGCCCTTCGCTAGGTCTTAGGGTTTCCATGCCTAGCTTAACTAGGACTTTTCTCAGGCTTAGGTTACTTCTCCTTCGCTCCCCTTTGTCTGTTCAATATATTCCTGACTTAAGTACATTGTCAAACATTAAAACACATAAAGGAGAACATCATTGATGCAACTTGCACCAACACACATATGCATATAGTATTAGCCTTAAGGACTTGGTTCGAACTTTGGATCTCCACGAAACCCTAGGTCGAACCGGCACAAGTTCCCATCCCCGAGAACTTGCCCTTCACCTACTCCTTTCAGGAGACGGTTGCCACCCAGTCCTTCGGGTGGACTTTTGCTTAGCTTCCGATACCTCCGGACCTCGAGACGCCCAAACCCTGACCCGTCTCTACTCCTGTCCTTAGTCATCACTCAGCTAAGTTGCTCAGTCCCTTAGACCAAGACTTCATTACCTAGCAGTCCTTCGCCAGGTGCCTAGCAGTCCTTCGCCAGGTCTTCATTCCCTAGCAGTCCTTCGCCAGGGGCCTAGCAGTCCTTCGCTAGGTCTTCTATTCCTAGCAGCCCTTCGCTAAGTGCCTAGCAGCCCTTCGCTAGGTGCCTAGCAGCCCTTCGCTTGGTCTTCTATGCCTAGCAGCCTTCGCTAGGTGCCTAGCAGCCCTTCGCTAGGTCTTAAGGTTTCGATACCTAGCAGCCCTTCGCTAGGTGCCCAGCAGCCCTTCGCCAGGTCTTAGGGTTTCGATACCTAGCAGCCCTTCGCTAAGTGCCTAGCAGCCCTTTGCTAGGTCTTAGGGTTTTGATACCTAGCAGCCCTTCGCTAGGTGCCCAGCAACCCTTCACTGGGACTTAGGGTTTCGATGCCTAGATTAACTAGGACTTTTCTTCAGCTTAGTTTACTTCTCCTTTGCTCCACTTTGTCTGTTCATTGTATCACTGACTTAAGTGTATTGTCAAACATTAAAACACTTAAAGGAGAACATCGCTAGGTGCCTAGCAGCCCTTTGCTAGGTCTTAGGGTTTCGATACCTAGCAGCCCTTCGCTAGGTGCCCAGCAACCCTTCGCTGGGACTTAGGGTTTCGATGCCTAGATTAACTAGGACTTTTCTTCAGCTTAGTTTACTTCTCCTTTGCTCCACTTTGTCTATTCATTGTATCACTGACTTAAGTGTATTGTCAAACATTAAAACACTTAAAGGAGAACATCATTGATGCAACTTGCACCAACATATCTACTCTATAGTCTATTTTCTTTCCCCTATTTTTCTATTTATAACCATATTCTCCATGGACTTGGATGCTTGGGATTGTTTCTTGATGTTACTTTGCCCGAGACGGTCAAAGAGCTAAGTGTGGGGGAGGATCAAGCATTGAATCAATATTGAGGACAAAGTGAAGCTGCACAATTCAGGTATAATTGAATCTGAAAAATGCTGGAAGAATTAAGAACAAGGGAAGTATCAAGTTTTGAGTTGGTGTGCCAAAAAGTTGAAGCTTTAGTATATGACTGTTCCTTTCATTTGAGATACTTGTTCAGGTTTTGGTTTGTGAAGTTTCTGAATGTGAGTTAGCTGAAGTGAAGCTGCGACAACTTGCTAGAATCGGGAAGCTCAGCTAGCCATTGTAAGGAAGCGAGAATGATTGAAGAAAAAGAAAGAAAAAGGAAAAAAACAAAAAACTTAGCTGCAGAGAAAAAAAATAGAATAGCAGCTAGAGAAGAAAAAAAAATAAAAGAAGAAGCATGTAGTGGATTGTCAGGAGTGGATTAGTTTTCTACATGTGAAGATGTGAACAAGTTGATAGTGGAACTTAAGAATTAGCTACTGATTGGGAAGGAAAATTCAGGCAGAAGACAGTTTCAGATGCTGCACATTTCATTCTGTTGGTGCCCTGATCGGTCACCAATCCGATCAGGGAGGGTTCTGATCGGTCAAACAGATTGATCAGAAGCACTCAGACCGATCAGTAGGCTCCCAGAATGATCAGGAAAGTGACTGATCGGTCACTCTGACCGATCAAGAGAAGCACAGATCGATCAAAGGTAGTCCAGAACGATCAGGAAGAGACTGATCGGTCTCTTGACCGATCAGCAGAGGGTGAATTACTGAATTCAGTGAAATCAGAGGCACTATCTGATCCTTACTCAATTTAGCTTCGATTTCTGCAGGAAAGAGAAAAAAAACAAGAAGAGGGGCAAAGTTCATCTAGTGACGCTCTTTAGTATCCAAGTCTTCCACTTTCTTAAATTTTCACCTTCTACATTTCTGTTTCATTTTATCATTCCATATTTCCTAAACTTGTTTGAATAAGCTTTTGTAGGTGTAGATCCAAGTCAAGAATGATGGTGGAGAGTAGAGCATAAGCAAGCTTATGGTAGTGCAAGAACCATGATTGTGTTTGAGTGAGCTCCACTTTCATCAAAACATAGAACTTAGGAAGAGAGCCACTTTAAATTTCCTTGATGAGGATTTATGTGTTTAATTCATCTCAATTAGTCATGAAGAATGATGTATACTAAGTTGTTGACTAAGGACAAGATTCTAGTCCATTGAGTTTAGATTTTTGAGAATTGACAACCCTAGGTAATTTTCTTTCAATTGCTTCTAACTATGATTTAGAATAATCTGGGGGGATACATGATTAGTTAGCTTGTGCGAGACGCCCAAGAGCAAGTGTGGGGGAGTTGATAATTACTATTTTGCTAATCAAATTAGGCTCTCGAATCCATGTTTTGATCCCTTTTTATATGCTTAAGTTTGCATTTACATTAGGTTTCATGAATTATCTCTATTTTAGCTTTGGATGCAAATCTTTGTATATTTGAGATATTTTGACACTAAAATTTGAATCTAATTTTGTAGGCTTCGAATGATCATGAACCTAGATCAGATTGGATCAAACTTGAGCTCAGACTTGGCTTTAAGCAAGAGGATCAAGAGATGGATTAATGTGAGCCGTCCGATCAAGAAACGGGGAGATCTGAGCCATCTGTCAACTTCTGATCAATCCGAGTTCAAGATAGAGTTAATCATGACCACAGATCAAGATCTGAAAGTTTGGTCCAAATCAGAAGTCATCCGACCGTCGGATCAAGCTTAAGAGGAGTCTAAACCATCCATTCAAAAGGAAGGGAGATTTGAGCCATCCGTTGCAGATCTGATTAATCCAAGCTAAGGCGGAGCAGATCCTGACCATTGATGGAGATCTGGGAAGTTTGAACTCAATCTAAGATGATCTGACCGTTGGATGAGGCGAGGATGATCACAGCCGTCCAATTTCAAATGGGATTAATTAAAACAGAATTTCCCTCTCCAGCTCGAGTCGTCGCGAGTTCATCAGTTCTTTGTCTGTTCTTCGTTTTGTTCCCAGTTTTCTTCTCCGATCGCGCGGCCACTTCAGATCCATGTTATTTCCAGATTTCAAATCAAAGGTTCGATTTCCCGAGAAGTTTGCGATTCAATCTCGTTGCTGCCAAGCTCTGGTGAGGGTTTCGCCAGAGTTTGCTTCATCCGATCAACTCCTGATTGAACGTCTTCATCGATCGGGGCTATCAGAGCATTCAGAGGGGTTCTCTTAAGAGTTCTGAGAGTTCCAGAGCCACCATCGCCATCCAATTCATCGAGAAGGAGGACATCAGAAGAAGAGTTCAGCTACGCATCAAACCAACGCAAATCGACCGCGGGAGTTGGATCTTGCTGATTTTGAGCTAGAGGGTCTCTAGTTCGATTCTTGTGTGACGGCAAGAAGTAGATCTGGTGAAGGACTTTATCTGTAGTTTAGATTTTGTCTTTGAATTCATTTCTGTAGTTTTTTTCACGCTGTATTAGTTTGCGTCAGGAACTTGATCGGTCTGTTTGACCGATCAAAACATCATCTGATCGGCCTGTCGACCGATCAGGCAGTTCTCTGCGACAATTCTACCCTGTTTTCTGTATTCAACTTGTTTCAACTTCTCATTTCTGAAGTTAGTTACAGTTCTATTGCTTTCCTGCTTTTGATATTAGTTTTGTCCTTCAAGTTCATAATTTCGTATTGAATTACTTAGTTTTCAAATAGGTTAAGTTTAGTGATGCAATTTCCTAGTTTAATTCTACTTTATCTAAGTCTATTTCATTTCAAACTGTATTTTCATTCCTTATTGCAAAACAAACCCCCCCCCATTTTAATTGAAAACCCAAAACAACATCAAACGACAAATTTCAAGCTTGAATTAAGCACTCTTAACTAGTCCTTGGAAAAATACGACTTGAGGCCCCTATACTATATTTAATTTTAAGAGCTAAGGGTTTTCAACTTATAAATATCTAAATTTGAAGCTCATTCGTGACACTTGTTATTGGGTTCATTCAAGGACTCATAAAAATTCTCATCTCTCAACAACAAAAATAAATGTACCATTTCCTTTAGTAATAGTGGTGAATTAAAAGTTATTGGTATAGGAGACATTCTAGTTTCCGAACAATTTGTAATTAAGAATGACTTATTAGTAAAAAATAAAAAGCAATGATACGCAGCAGGAATTTAGAGCATGAAACCAAATCGGAATAATGTGGCACATTTTGTGTACACATCCGATTGCCCCCTGGATACCGACGGTGGTCTCCGTCCGCCGTCCCGAACCAAAATATATCCTGGGTGGCATAGTGAACTTGTCGAGGATAGCTGCAATTGGAGTGTCACATCATTCTCGTTGAGTTTCACGCCAAATTCCTATTGTGTATCATTTTTCTAGTAAAAAGTATGACCTTCAATCTTTTAGGTGTTAATCAACTGTGTGATTCATGATATAAAGGTGAGTTTGACTCATCTCAATGTCTAATTAAGCACAGTGAACTAATCGCTATCATGCTTATTGGCCATAGAAGGGAAATCATTTACCAAGTTGAATTATTTGATGCTACTAATGTATTTTCTAAGTATTTCATGTCTAAAGAAGAAGAGACTTGGTTTTGACATCGAAAACTTACTCACACCAACATGAGGAACATCAAGAGACTATCCAAGAAAGAGTTGGTGCAAGGATTACCAAAATTGAAGTTTCAAAATGACAAATTATATGATACATGTCAAATGAGTAAGCAAATTAAAGCTACCCACAAAGGTAAAACTAATTTGAGTACCTCTATCACATTGGAACTATTGCACATGAATTTGTTTGATAGTAGTAAGCATGTTTCTTTGAATAATAATATATATTGCTTAATTGTGATTGATGACTTTACTAGATATACATAGGTGTTTTTTAAAACATAAGGATCATACTCTTAGGTGTTTTTTAAAACATAAGGATCATACTCTTAGGTGTTTTTTAAAACATAAGGATCATACTCTAAAAACATTAATTATTTTTTTAGAAGAGTAGAAAATGAGAAAAATCTGAATATAAATAAATTAAGAAGTGATCATGGAGGTGAATTTGAAAATGAGATATTTGAACATTTTTTCTCACAAAATGGATATATGTATGAATTCTCTACCCCTAGGACACCCCAACAAAATGGAGTTGTTGAGAGAAAGAATAGAGTCTTACAAGAGAACACTAGGAGTATATTAAATGAATATTCCCTTCATAGCTATCTATGGGCCAAAGCCATTAATACGGTACGCTATGTGCAAAATCGGACCCTAATACATAGATTTTTTGGATAAAACACCTCATGAGTTGTGGTTTAGAAAACCTCTCATGATTAAACTTCTTAGAGTGTTTGGATGTAAAGTATACATTTTAAATACCAAAGATCACTTGGGAAATTCTCCGTCAAGGCGGATGAGGGTATTTTTGTAGGGTACTCTGCTCATAGCAATGCCTATAGAGTTTATAACAAGAGATCTAACATAGTTGAAGAATCGCTAAATGTGGTCTTTGAAGAAAACTCAACTTCAACTCCTAATAAAGCAATAGAGGAGGCATTACATATTGAATTGAAAATTTTAACCTTAGAAGAGGAAAACAATCATGAGGAAGAATAGAGTGAAAAGGAAGGCATAGTTGAGTTACCACTTGAGAATGTGATCACTACAACTTTAGAATCAAGACCCCACTAGATCAAGTGCAAATCATCCCTCAGAGCAAGTTGTGGGAGATATTACACACGGGATAAGAACTCGATCCTACTTCCGAAATAAAGGTAGTCAAAAATATCCCTAATCTCATAAATTGAGCCAAAAACCATAAATAATGCCTTGCTTGATCTGGATCGGATTCTAGCAATGTAAGATGAATTATTTTAATTTGAGAAAATCAAGTTTGGGATTTAGTTCCTAGATCCAAAGAAAAATTAATTATTGATATAAAGTAGGTCTTTAGAAACAAACTTGATGATAAGGGAATGGTTATGAGAAACAAAGCTAGATTGGTTGTTAGAGGCTTTAATCATGTAGAAGGGTTGGATTATGATGAAACTTATGCACCGGTAGCTCGATTGGAGTCAATTAGGATGGTGTTGGCATTTGTCGCTCATAAAGGTTTTAAGTTGTATCAAATGGATATAGAATCAGTATTTTTAAATGGTTTTATCAAGGAATAAGTCTATGTTGAGTAACTACTGGGGTTTGAAAATCTAGAGTTTCCAAACCACGTATATAAGCTTAAAAAGGCCTTGTATGGGTTAAAACAAGCACCTCGTGCTTGGTATGAATGATTGTCAACATTCATAGTATTAAAGAGATTTCATAGAGGAAAAATTGATCCTACCTTATTTTTGAAGAATAGTGGGGATGATATTTTTATGGCCCAAGTATATATAAGTGACATTATCGGTGGATCCACAAACAAAGACTATCTCAATGAGTTTATAAATCACATTGAAAATGAGTTCAAAATAAGCTTGGTAGGTGAATTAACATATTTCCTAGGACTACTAATTAAACAAACAAAAGATGACATATATATTGATCAATCAAAATATGCAAAAGAAATCATCAAGAAATTTGGAATGGAAGATACCAAAGAAATATCTACACCTATGGCAACTAATATAAAATTATACAATAATATTGAAGGCAAAGAAGTAAATCCAAAGGTGTATCGTAGTGCTATAGGAAGTCTCCTCTATCTCATGGCTAGTAGACTCGACATGTTATTTGCCGTGGGTATGTGTACAAGATATCAATCTTGTGCCAAGGAGTCACATTTATATACAATCAAATGGATTCTTTGATGTCTCAAAGGAACTCAAAGTGTAGGTTTGTGGTACCCTAGAATCGAAACCTTTGATCTTGTTGGATACTCTGATTCACATATGTAAGGTGTAAATTGGATCGCAAAAGTATAAGTGATGGATGCCAATTTTTGGGATCTTTCTTGGTTAGTTGGTCCAGTAGAAAACAATATTATATAGTGTAGGACCATTGGTAGGCCGACAAGAGGGGGTGAATTGTCATGCGAGTCAGAATTCTATCTTTTGCAAGTTCTTACAAAGATGGCAAATTAGTTTATGCAGTTAAAATAAATAAAACTATAAACAATTAAAACCGACTAGTAAGAGACAAACAAAGTTACTTGGTTGCAACAACGGTGATTGCTAATTTAAGATAGTTGAAAGCTCAACTATCAAAATCTTCTTTGTTTGTAGGTAGAGTAGCCTCTTATAGACTTAAACAACACAAGAAATAGATAGGAAAATGGAGTACAAGAGTTGATCTATGAACCTAGATTTTTGGGGCTATTTATAGCTCCAAAACTCAAGTTACCATTGTGCTGACATAGACTTGAGGGGTCTCAGTTGTGATCTGAGACACCTCAGATGAATAAACTTTTATTCACAAAGCCAACAGTAAACTGTTGATAAAACTTGGCTTGAGGCGCCTTAGTTCTAACCTGATATGTCTCAGTTCTAACCTGAGGCGCCTCAGGTTTAAACTGAGGCGCCTCAGCTTTGCATTTGCGCAAAGCTACTGCTTTGCAGCTGAGGCACCGCACTCAACAACTGAGATGCCTCCTGCTCGTCAAAGTCAATATTCATGTTGACTTTGTCTTTTCTGTCCAACATCCACTTAGGTGATTTCTGGCCTACAATAGTTTGCCTCACCCATACCCGACTCTGGCCTTTCACCTCGAACGAGTTTCCTCCTTGGCTTTTCATCTCTCGGACGCCATGCACACCCTTTTCGCTCCACCGGTGTACTCTTCTGTAGTTTTTGTGTCCCTCAGATGCACCGAACCCATTGGCTCCCTTCCCCATGTCATCCTTCTCATTTACCGCATCTTTCGTTCAACTTCCTGCACTCCTAAGCTCTTGCACACTTAGACATAGGGATCAAAACAGACCAGGACTTAACTTGAGTTGCTTGATCACATCAAACCAACCTGGGTACTTATAATCTCTCCTTTTTGATGTACATCAACCTAAGTTAAGTTGGGGTAATCAAACGAAAAAATAACATTGTTTATTTAAAACAATAACACAAATATTGAAAGTTAGCACAATAGATAATGCAATTAAATTTAAAATATGACCATATTGACCTCCTCCTTAACTTATACTTCATTATTCTCCCCCTTTGATCATATCGAAAATATGGGATAAAGCAAATAATGTAAAATTCGTTTTAAGAATTAACTTAAACAATTAAAATCAGATAATCATTTAAAAAATATTTGAAAAATAAAATCAATTCAAGATGGATTTAGGAACCCAATATAAGTTTCTACCTACAGATTAATTAAGAATTTTGGAGGAATATAATTCTTGGGGACTTTTATAATCTGACCCCTGTGGTTCCTAATATACTAGTTAAGACCTCTATAATAGTTCTTTTTGGAAGAAAAATTTGAATATCTGCATGCACGACTACTTTCTAATGTTGCTACTTGTTCTTTTAATTTTTCATTTTCATGCTTAAAATAACCATACATATATAAAGGGCATGAATGAGCTATATCTTTTTTCAAGTCTATATTCTTAGTCTTTAACTTACACAAGGATTTAAGCATGGATCTGATACCAGAGAATAGCTTATAGGGAGGAGGTTTGCATACCTCACTTACCATATCGTCATGTCTGAAATTGGACTCTCCCCCTTCATTGTTGCTTTCTTTTGTTGAGTGTCCCCCCTTCATCGATGCTCATATTGGAGGTCGATGCTCCGTCATCCTCTTCTTGATGACTTGCCATAAGTGCAAGTCCGGCGTAGGCCTCGATCTCGGATTCTTTTGAAGATGTGTCGTCCCATGTTGCTTTTATATTCTTGTGCTTTTACTTGCTTCCTTTTTCTTTCTTTTTGTTCTTCAATTTGAGGCATTGCTCTTTAATGTGACCTTCTTCGTCATAGTGGTAGCACCTAACTTGTCTTTTTCTTGGTGATCATTTCTTGCCCTGCGACTTAATAAACTTGACAGATTTAAAGTATTTACCGAGTTTTCTTACCATATACGTCATTTCCTCTTTATTGGCTAAAGACTCCAAATTTGGATCATTTCTTTTCACGTTCAGGGCAATATTGTCCATATTTTTCTTTCTCGATCCTGCACATCAAGATTTGTGTAATTCGAAAATGAAAAATATCTTATTAAGGGTACTTATCTTCAAGTCCTTTGAGATATGGTAGACAATTACTATTGAATTCCACTGCTGGGTTCTTAGAAAAGCATTGAGGGCATACCAGATTGAATCACAATTTCATACTAATTCACTGAGGTAGGTGAGTCCAAAGATCAATTCTCAGATATTTGCTTAATGCTCGGCCACCGTCTCTCATTCTTTCATTCGGAGATTAGTCAGATGATTCCAAAGAAGATCTTTTCTTGTTGACTTGGCTTCTAACGTGCCCTCATGAAGTTCTAAAACTTTTCCCAGAGCTCTTTTGCTGAGTGGTAGCTATTGATTTGGTTGACTTCTTGAGGAGGTAGAACCGATAGCTGATGGAACTTTCCCTTAGCGTTGGCTATAGAATCTGACTGTTGCTTCTTGCTTCATAGATGCGCTTCTTTTAATTTGCCATCCTCATCTATGGACACTTCAAAATCATATTTCATTATTTGTAATATCTCAAAATCAGTCCTAATAAATACCTCCATCTTGATTTTCCATATGGCAAAGCCTCCTTCAAATTTGGGAGGTTGAATGTTGGATCTGACCATCGCCTTGTTGCTTTATCAGGCTGTTAGTCCTTCAAAAACATGTCTGGCTCTGATACCACTTCTAGAACCGTTAGCAAGCTAGCAAGAGGGGGGTGAATTGCCTTGCAAGTCAGAATTCTATCTTTTGCAAGTTCTTAAAAAGATGGTAGATTAGTTTATGCAGTTAAAATAAATAAAATCATAAACAATTAAAATCGACTAGTAAGAGACAAAAAGAATTTACTTGGTTGTAACTAGGGTGGTTGTTAATCCAAGGTAGTTGAAAGCTCCACTATCAAAATCTCCTTCGTTTGTAGGCGGAGTAGCCTCTTACAGACTTTGAACAACACAGGAAATAACTAAGAAAATATAGTACAAGAATTGATCTATGAACCTAGCTTCTGGGAGTTATTTATAGCCTAACAATACAAGTTACCATTGTGCTGACGTGGACCGAGGGGTCTTAGTTGTGATCTGAGGTGCCTCAGATGGATAAACTTTTATCCACAAAGACAACGGTAAACTATTGATAAAACTTGGTTCGAAGCGCCTCAGTTCTAGCCTGAGATGCCTTAGTTGAGATTTGAGGTGCCTCAGGTTCAAACTAAGGCACCTCAACGTTGCATTTGTGCAAAGCTGCTGCTCAGTAGCTGAGGTGCCTCACTTAGCAACTGAGGCACCTCTTGCTGGTCAAAGTCAACACCCATGTTGACTTTGACTTTTTCGTCCTTCTTCTGCTTGGGTGATTTTCGGCCAACCAGAGTTAGGCTCACCTGAACCTAACTCTGGCCTTTCGCCTCAAACAAGCTTCCTCCCCGGCTTCTTGTCCCTTGCACGCCGCGCATGCCCTTCTCGTTCCATCGATGTACTCTTTTGCAATTTTCTCATCCCTTAGATGCACCGAATACATCGGCTCCCTTCCCCGTTCTATCATTCTCGTCTGTTGTATCTTTCATTCGACTTCCTGCATTCCTAAACTCCTACACACTTAGACACAGGGATCAAAACAGACCAAGACCCAACTTGACTTGGTTGATCACATCAAAACCAACCTGGGGTACATACATATAGCACTCTCCACAAACAAAGCCAAATATATAGCTATGGAAGAATGTGTATCCCAATTATTATAGATGACTCACACTTTGGAGGATTATAAACTCGTTTACAAAAATGTACAAGTTCTTTTGTGATAATGTGATCACTATAAATTTGATCAAAAATCCAACATCATTCAAGAACAAAGCATATTGAGGTCAAATATCATTTCATTAGAGATCACGTGGCTAGCAATAAAATTAATTCTTAGATACATTGAGTCAAAATCAAACTTAGCTGATATTTTCACCAAACCACTTCCTGAATCTGAATTTAGTTATTTATGAAGAGAATTAGGAATGTGCGTTGTTGAGTAAAAACCCTTCATGATCACTTCAAAGATTTCCAAAATTTTAGCTTCAAATGCATCTAACAAGAACATAGGTTTTACCTTGTTTGTGCTTTCTAGATAGGAGTGAGATGTTAGTGTCAATTCTCTTTATCATAATGCTTGTTACGATACATCACTTTGACCAAGAGGATTGAAGTTTCTTATAAATCATTAACTTGACTAATCATGGGGAAGACTAATACTTAATTAATGTGTATTTAGTTTGAAGATCACGATTGGACATTTTAATGGAAGAAACTATAAGTAAGCATTACAAAACACTTAACTTCACATATCTATCATACTTACACTTGGCACCCTTGAATAAACCCATAAAAATTGAAGGTTGGTAGATTCAGGGCTTATTAGTTATCCCAACTGATTGGTGATAGCCACTAATCGATTGGTGATTCTACGATTTCCCACAAAAAGGATTTGAATCGATTACCGAATCGATTCGGTATAAACCGATCAATTGCCTAATCGATTGGAGATTTTTTCCCTAAGCACAGAAATGATCATAATCAATCGATCGATTATACACGAGCTTAATCGATCGATGGATCGATTTTGAACCATCGTAATTGATCAGATGATCTATTACTAATTTTAAATCTATTCAACTACTCCCCATCATATCACTTTACTAATGCCCTAAAAACCCCCCACCAAACCCCACCGCTTTCTCTTTGCCAAAACCCAATTGCGTCCTCTCTGTGCAAAAAATCCGCCACGCCTTCCCTCTCTCAAGCCCCTGTTTCAGCCTCCACGACTCTTGCATTCCTCTCCAACGATGGCTTCCTAGCTCCATTGCCAACCCTAACCTCAGCTTCCTTCTTCAGTCTTCGGTCTCTGATGCAACAGTGAGTGGCATCTTCTTCCTTTCTAGATTCTCCTTCGTCGTTGGCCCAGAATGGCCCATAAGTAAACCCTAACTTTCATCTTTCTTTGACTGTTGTGTATTTGCAATTTGCTAATCTTTTCTTTTAATTCTTGCTGTGAGTGCCCATCTTGTTCAATCATGTATTGTGTGTGTCCATTTTGGTTGCATTTGCTCATTCATTTTCCCATTCATCATGGATAGGAAGAAACAAAGGGCAAATGAGCCGGGTGAGGGGTCATCCTTCCCTCAACCGCCAATCGATGCTCGGTTCCCTAATGTCACTTATCAGCAATCATTTAACAAGAATGCCTTCAAACTCATTGTTCCTAGATCACTTGACCAACAATACTTTTATGACCACTGTTTTGATGTCTTTCTCATCATTGAAGACTATAAACTAGAGTCTATAGTCTATTGTAAGTGAAGTGTGAATGTAGGCTTGATTTTTGAGTTTTACAATAACTTACATACCTTTGATGGGGTGAATTACAGAACCCGGTTCGCTAAACATAACTTGGATTTCACTTGAGAGGTTCTTCAGGAGTCTTTAGGGTGTCGTCCCTCCATGAGTGAGTTTGTCTTTGTTCCAACATTGGTTGAGCCATTGCCCCCACCATTTGAGTATATCTCCATTGCTTTTATGCATCAACATTTCTTCTAATGTCCTCGTCCAGATGGCCTTAATTTCAATATTAGCACCTTTTTTACTCTTGAACTCATGGCTCGAGACAATGCTTTATGTAAGCACCCCAAGTAAGTTTTGATGTGGTCAACCGAGTAAAGTTAGGTCCTGTAGTGTTTTAATCCTTGTGTCTACATGTGTTGGAGCTTAGGAGCACAGGAAGTGAGCGAAAGACATAGCGGACGAGAAGGATGACATGGGAAGGGAGCCTACAGGCTCGGTGCATCCGAGGGACGCGGTGGTCTGCGGAAGAGTACGCTAGAGGAGCGAGAAGGATACACACGACGTTAGAGGGACGAGAAGCTGGGTCGAAACGCGTTCGAGAAGAAGGCCAGAGGAGGGTTCGAGTGAGCCCAACACTAGAATACTCGAAAACCACCCAAGAAGACCCACTGGAGACTGGTCAGTAAGTTGCTAACCAAAAGTCACTCGGGCGCTCGTGAATGAGGGTGCCCCTAAGCACTCGGGCGCCCCTATTCCCGGGCGCCCCAATGCATACAGGCACCCGAGAGCCAAATTCTATCTGCCAGCTAGCTATATGCGAATGTTGCGCATCAAATAATGCACAAACCACATGGCAAGCTCCCTCAACCACTCAGGCATCCTATAGTGCCACATCAGCATTCAGATAGAGTTGACCAAGGCTATAAATAGGCCCCCATAGCATAGTTCCAAATCAACCAATTCACTGCAAACAAATTCTCTATAATTTCTCTTTGTTTTTCTGATCTTTTATTGTTTAAGAGGCTTCTCCGCCCGAAGGTGTTTATTCGGGAGAATTGAGCTATATTTTACCTTGGATTAGCAACATCCCCGGTTGCAAACCAATTAAATCCATTTGCCTCTTTCTTTTCAGTATTGCTTTTTTTTATTGATGTTATTTATTATTATTTGAACTAACCAACATTTTTGTTTAAGATAAACAAAAGCTAGCATGTTTTTATTTTTCGGGGAAATTTACCTCCCTCTTGTCGACCTATGTTCGCCTTCACTTTATTTAAAGTAGTCATAAATTATCTTTTTCCATTGTCTCTCGTGCCCTATCTACTATTAGATCATCTCATTTCTTCCTATTATATGTCCTTCGGCAAGGTCTTGACGTCAATATTATCTGGAATATTTTTCATTTCGTCATTCATTTCACTCAGCCCGTACATGGTACGGTTCATATACCTTTTGGCAACATCATTATAGAACGGCTTGCATCCATGCATATTGATGTCTCCTGTGGGAAGCTGGAACCGATGACTTTCAAGTACTCCAGGATTTCTACACATTCCTTCTCCAAATCTGGGATGAGGGGTGAGTTTGGAAGCATAAGGTGGATCGATGGGCGTCGATTAGGAGAGGAGCCGAGAGCATGACCCAGGGTAGGACAGCCTGTTGTAGCTGCTCTAGTGGATGATGATGAGTGGGAGGATCTTCGATCTCGGGTACTTGAGGTCGAGGAGACTATAACACCCGCTTAGAGGAGTTGCGCTTGGAGAGTGATCTCCGTCATGCTGAGATGATGGTCCAGTTTCGGGCTATGCAGCCAAGCCTTGGATCGTTGCATGACATGATGCAGTCATGGATGATTGGTCATCCTCCTCCTTCTCAGCCTCCTCCTTCAGTAGATGCTCCACCTCAGGCGGGTGCCACTTCTCCGAGGAGTTCTGCTCTCCCTACTGGTGGTGTATCTTCAACTGCTGATCCTGCCTTGAACTTGAATAAGTTTTTCTTTACCCCATGACTTGTTGTAGTCACTGACTCTTGCCCAGATACAGACTTTTGATGTATGTCTCATTTTGGTACCTATGCTTAGTGTCCGGAGCGACTATGTGTTTTGATATTTGGCAAAGGGTTTAAGTTAGGATCACCCATGTATTTGATATATGTATGTGAGTGTGCAGGTTTGCAGGATACACATAGGCTCAACTATATGGCTTCGGGCCCGATGAAGGATGGCATAAGAAACAAGTCGTGGGCTTGTATTTGTCTGAGGGATCGTGGACAAAGTAGGAATGATGAGCCGAGTGAAGCGCACTTCGAGGCGTACACAAAGGATGACATGAGGACGAGCCGGGGGCTCGTATGCATCCAAGGGACGAAAGCCAAAGATGAAGAAGATTTGAAGGCAACAGGTCGAGGCTGTTAGGTGAAGAGTCAGCTAAGTCATGAGGGTCCGAGTGTTGAGCGAATTGTACTCGGGAAGGGAATCCCTAGGTTTAGGGTTTGGGCAGTCGACTACGGCTTGTAGTAGTCGACTGGTGAAGGTCACAGAAAGATCAGTCGACTGATCCTTTGTACAGTCTGTTGGGGCAATCGACCCAAGTATGATCGAGTAGATCATGGTTTTGATGTGTATGTGTCAATATGATTAAGTTAGGTTGTCATGTTGGTTTGATATGTGTGTTTGAGTCATGCAGGACTGGGTGAATCACACATGATGTACGCATCCGAGGGACGAGAGCTGAAGGAAGAGGACTCTGAGGGAAAGCCGGGGAAGTAGACTATAAGGGCATACGCAAAGGATAGCATGGAAGCAAGCCGTGGGCTTGTGTGTGCATCCGAGGGATGAAAGCCAATAGAAGAGAACTTCAAGGGGCGAGCCAAGGGATTGGACTTCAAGGCATACATGAATGATGGACTTCGGAGTGAGGTTGAGTGGAAATGTAAGCTGGGTAGTCGACTGCGGGAAGGATCAGTTGACTGGCAGTGCAGAACATAAACTCACAGAAAGATCAGTCGACTGGTCCAGGCACCAGTCGATTGATCAGTTCGAAAAAAATAGCCATTGGGCTAGCCACTGGCTAGGCATCAATCGACTGCCCTTTGGGGCAATCGACTGGTGTTGGGGGTTGGGTTGTTTAAGGAACAGCTCTCTCCTCTATTTAAGGAGAGACTTTGGAGCAGAATAGGGTTGCGGTTCTTAAGTGTAAGATCCTATTCTAAGTGCTCAAAGTATCATTCTCTTCCTTCTACACTAATTTCCATCTTGTACAAGAGGAAGAGAACATCTTGTGAAGGTTTCTCCACCTTGAAGGAGAAGTTCATAGTGGAGCTTGTGCGTGTGGTGTGGATCCTTGGATTAGTCACCTCTTGGAGGTGGATACCAAGTAAATCAGGGAGTTAGCATTATTTTTTTTATTGTTTATTATTTTTGTCTTCTGCTTTATCTAACAGTCTTGTAGACAAAATCGAAAAGTTGCTATTCACCCCCCCCCCCCCCTCTAGCTAAACGCCAAGGTTCCAACAAGTGGTATCAGAGCCCGATTCGTTTTGGAAGAATTCGCCGTCAATCGGAACATCAAGATGGCGTTCCAAGAGGGATATAGCACCACACGACCACCATTTTTCGATGGCAATGACTTTGCATATTGGAAAGGTAGGATGGAATATTACTTAATGAATGATATTGAGAATTGGTTTAGTGTTGTAGATGGTTTAGGGCCCGGTTCGTTTTGGAATAACTCACCATCAATCGGAACATCAAGATGGCGTTCCAAGAGGGATATAGCACCACACGACCACCATTTTTCGATGACAATGACTTTGCATATTGGAAAGGTAGGATGGAATATTACTTAATGAATGATATTGAGAATTGGTTTAGTGTTGTAGATGGTTTTGAAGTGCCAATGAATGAGAGGGGAGAACCTCTTCCTATGAAGAATTGGTCAAAAGAAATTATGAAGAAGGCGCAAGCAAATGCAAAGGCTACAACAACTCTACAATGTGATCTTTCAAAGGAGCAATTGAACAAAGTAGGACCGTTCAAGACCGCAAAAGAACTTTGGGAAAAGCTCATTGAGCTAAATGAGGGATCAAATAAACCAAGAAGAGCCAAGAAGGATCTCTTGGTGGCACAACTTCAATCCCTCACCATGAAGACAAAAGAAACCGTGAGCCAATTGCACGGTAGAGTTAAAGAAATCATCAATGAGCTTCATGTGATAGGTGAGAAATTGGAGAATAGGGATCTAGTAAGGTATGTGCTTCAATCTTTCCCTAGAACCACTCTATGGACCTCAATGGTTGATGCTTATAAAGTTTCTAGGAATCTTTCTTTAGTAAAGCTTGATGATTTATTTTGTGAATTTGAACTTCATGAACAAGCTAATGTGTACTAAAGAAAGGGTGTAGCTCTTGTTGTAGAAAAAGAAAGAAAGAAGAAGAAGGACAAGAAGAAGGTTNTCAGTCGATCCGGACAAGTCTCGGTCAGCCCTTATCCCACTTGAATAGGGCTGAGAGTTGACTGTGGGGGCGCCCGGGACGCTGGGGGGGCCCCGGTTGACTCGGTCAGTTGGCTTCTCAGCCGGTTCACTTCGCTGGCTTGAACCCAGGGCGCCCTGGGCACTGGGGGCGCCCGGGACACAGGGGGCGTGATAGCCCCGAATTACTAGGTTAAAGTTGTCACGAAAGTTGGGACCATCAGATTTAGATATGAATAAAATGCTGGAAACCCTTTTTGCAATCAAGAACAAAAGCGTAGTAAAGGGGCCACAGGTCGTATTTTTCTCGGGGCTAGTTGAGGTTGTGTTCGATTTGTGCTTGTATTTGTGTGTCGTTTATGTTTTTGGGTTTCAAATAAAGATTTGGGTTCGGTTTCAGTCGAAATAAAATCACAATGAAAATTAAGAAAACTTACATCAATGAACAAAACAAGGTGATAGCAATTAATAACTCAAGCAATGGACAATTAAATCAACTAATGCAAGTTTTCAAATTCAAGAAATCAATGCTGATATCAAGAGCAACCAGATGCTAAACAATCTGCGGACAACTGGATACAAAGTCAATACAAAAACTCACTTGATACCAATTGCATTCAATTAAAACCGAAATGCAGAATTTGAACTTGAAATTCAGATTCAAGTTGGATTTAAAACAATATGTTTTCAAGCTCAATAGCACACTTAAAGGTATGTTTAAACTTGATACACTTCAATGCTAAAACTAGACTTGATACACATTGCAGAATTTGAGTTAACTTGCCACCATGGACTGGAAAATCTGATGTGCCAAGAGAGATTGATGCTAAGTGCTCTAAAACATCACAACCAATTCGGAATTAACATGCAGGTCTGAAAGAGTTCAGGTAAAATCACTGATCAATCAAAACGAATCAAGGGCAGATAGGAAATGCAAGAAATCAGAAGGTGTGTGCAGAAATGCAGAAATGCAGGGATACCATGTAAAATTCAGCAACTGAATTTGATGCTAAAGCCAAACAACACTGAAATCTATTGCTCCATGCTAATATTCACATACGACTCCTAAGAACTCAGTTCAATTGATTGTAAATGTAGGAATTGAGGCTGAAACACAACTAAACTGCTGAATGTGCAGAAATTGATGCAGAATTGATGCAAGTGCAGAAACGGATGCAGAATTTCAGCACTTATTTGAATTCCGAACAAGCAAACCAACCAATTGAAATCAATGCCCTCATCTACCATTCGAAAAGGACTGAGAAGAACCAAAACATACTTGACACAACTCAGGAATTCGAAACTGTAAATGGATTGCAGATTTGAAACTGCAATCTTTTGCAGAAGCAGAAATTGGCACGCTAACAAGGTAAGTTAGGGGGTTGGAACTGATGCAAAGAAAGGGATGCTGATTGCCACACTATGAACTGATATAAAGCAATTATGATTGAAACAACAAATCAAACTCAGACTCAGGAACAATTGACTGAGAAACAATAACTCAGATTCCCTAATTGGATGAGCAGATGGACAATTTCAGATGGATGAACTGCAGAAAAGAAACAGAGGGCAGAATTCTGATACGCAAGGCTTAGAGTGGGAATCAATCTGAAATTCCGAGTTACCAAACTAGACAAGATTTAGAAATGAAGCTAAGGTCTAAACAAACTTAAACTAACTGAATTAACTCACCGAAAGTGAAACAAACTGAAAATTTCAGAAACTGAAATTTAACTTCAGTAATGGACTGATACGCAAGGTTCAAAATGGCACGCAACAATTTAAGCTACAATTAAACTGAAATTTAATTCAATCTATCACTAAACAAGTTCCTAACTTACTGAACTCGAAGAATTTAAACCTAATTAAGCAGAACAAGGAAGAAAACGAAACTATGTTGCTGATACGAAACTGCAAAACAGAACAAGTGCAGAAATGGAATTTAAGCTACAAACACTGAAATTTAACTATCTAAGCTACTCCTCAATCATTCTCCAACTCAAGAGCTCCTTGGTCGTCAATCAAGGGAGAACCTCGGACCCGCAAGCTCAACAAATCAGTGAAGATAAGTCTCTGCTACTGAAACAGATCAAAACCTGCTCAAACTGAAATTAGCTTCCGAATTCATCAAACTCGCTGTGGTGGCTTGCGATTTGGATTAGGGAATGACCGAAACCTTCCAGGGAACCCCTCTGGTCAGCTCGGATGCAGTGGAAATGGATCACAGCTGAGCTCTCTGAAATCGGATAGTGAAACTGCCGAGACCTCGCGCAGCTTCGCTATTGAGCAGAAATCAAATCCAAAACCTCGCTGAGATTCTCTTCACTAACCTAGCCCTTGCTTTGATGATGGATTGAGGGATCGCGCCTTTTATTGGATGAAAAAATGGAAGAAAACGATGAAGAAACGGAAGAACTCTACTGTTGCGACGAAGACGCGATGAAGGGGAAGAAGCTGCGGCAATTTTGATTAAATAGGAACCAATGGACGGTCCAGATTGATCCACTTCAATCCAACGGCTGATCTTGCTCTGATTTGAGCCAAACTTTGATGATGATGATCTGGGGTCAGGATCTGCCTTGTGGTCGGATCCTCCAGATTTGCAACGGATGGTCCAGATCAAGCTAATCTTTGAATGGATGCTCTAGAGCCCTCCAAGCTTGATCCAACGGTTGATTGAGCTCTGATTGGGATGAAACCTTCAGATCCTGATCATAGAGCTTGATCAACCCTAACCCTAGCTCGGATTGCTTCAGATCATCCCGGATGGCTCAGATCTAGCCGCTTTTGAATCGGACGGCCCAGATTTAATCATAATCTTGATAATTCGATCCGGGTCACTTCCGACTCAAATTTGACCCAATATGCCCTAGATCCTTGAACCTTTGATGCCTACAAAAATATATCAAGAATTTAGTGGCCAAATAATCCAATTTTATACAAATTTGCAATTAAGTCCAAAACAAGAGTAAGTTCTAAAACCTAGGGCAATTTCACAATTTTAGCAATAAAAACATAGGTCAAACATGGATTTTAGCAGTTCAAATAATCAATAATATAGTATTTATCAGGGCGCCCTGGCCAATAAGCCTTTGAAGCGCTTTTTTTGTTTACTACTTTGCCTTGACCTTGGGGGCGCCCAGGACCTCCGGGGCGCCCAGGACCTCCGGGGCGCCCTACTCAGCTGCTGCCTCTCTCCCTTGAGGCGTTCTGAGCTGCTGAGACTTGTTCCTTTGGTCCTGCATCCAGGGTTAGTTGCAAATACAATAAAACAAGAATATGTTATGATTATACAGCCTTAGCTGTCTTGGTTTTGACTTTGGGTCTCCAAAATGGAACCCTAGGTCGAACCGACGCCTACTGTTCCCTCGAAGAGGAACGCGCCCTCACCTACTCCTCTCAGGAGAATTTACCTATCGCCAACCGGCTCCTCCAATTGGACTTTTGCCCAGCAGTCCTTCGCCAGGTGCCCAGCTGTCCTTCGTCAGGTCTTCGTTACCAAGCAGTCCTTCGCCTGGTGCCTAGCAGTCCTTCGCCAGGTCTTCGGTTCCAAGCAGTCCTTCGCCTGGTGCCTAGCAGCCCTTCGCCAGGTCTTTGTTTCCTGGCAATCCTTCGCCATGTGCCTAGCATCCCTTCGCCAGGTCTTTGTTTCCTGGCAGTCCTTCGCCAGGTGCCTAGCAACCCTTCGCTAGGACTTTGTTTCCTGGCAGTCCTTCGTAGTCCTTCGCCAGGTGCCTAGTAGCCCTTCGCTAGGACTTTGTTTCCTAGCAGTCCTTCGTCAGGTGCCTAGTAGCCCTTCGCTAAGACTTCTTTCTGCACACTTGAGTAACTTCGTTAGATCACAAATAGTACTTAACTTTGAATCCTTTGCCAATATCAAAACAAGGTTCGATATGGTACTTCCTGCACCAACAGATATATGTATGTGAATGTGCAGGTTTGCAGGATACACATAGGCTCGGCTATATGGCTTCGGGTCCGATGAAGGATGGCATAAGGAAACAAGCCATGGGCTTGTATCTGTCCGAGGGATCATGGACAAAGTAGGAATGATGAGCCGAGGGAAGCGTACTTCGAGGCATACACGAAGGATGGCATGAGGACGAGCCGGGGGCTCGTATGCATCCGAGGGGCGAAAGCCAAAGATGAAAAAGACTTGAAGGTAACAGGTCGAGGTTGTTAGGTGAAGAGTCAGCTAAGTCATGAGGGTCCGAGTGTTGAGCAAATTGTACTCGAGAAGGGAATCCCTAGGTTTAGGGTTTGGGCAGTCGACTGCGGCTTGTAGTAGTCTACTGGTGTAGGTCACAGAAAGATCAGTCGACTGATCCTTTGTGCAGTCTGTTGGGCAATCGACCCAAATATGATCGAGTGGATCATGGTTTTGATGTGTGTGTGTGTCAATATGATTAAGTTAGATTGTCATGTTGGTTTGATATGTGTGTTTGAGTCATGTAGGACTGGGTGAATCACACATGATGTACGCATCCGAGGGACGAGAGCCGAAGGAAGAGGACTCCAAGGGAAAGTCGGGGAAGTAGACTGTAAGGGCATACGCGAAGGATAGCATGGAAGCAAGCCGTGGGCTTGTGTGTGCATCCGAGGGATGAAAACCAATGGAAGAGAACTTCAAGGGGCGAGCCAAGGGAGTGGACTTCAAGACATACGTGAAAGATGGACTTCAGAGTGAGGTTGAGTGGAAATGTAAGCTGGGCAGTCAACTGCGGGAAGGATCAGTTGACTGGCAATGTAGAACTTAAACTCACAGAAAGATCAGTCGACTAGTCCAGGCACCAGTCGGTTCGAAAAAATAGCCACTGGCTAGGCATCAATCGACTGCCCTTTGGGGCAGTCGACTAGTGTTGGGGGTTGGGTTGTTTAAGGAACAGCTCTCTCCTCTATTTAAGGAGAGACTTTGGAGCAGAATAGGGATGCGGTTCTTAAGTGTAAGATCCTATTCTAAGTGCTCAAAGTCTCATTCTCTTCCTTCTACACTAATTTCCATCTTGTACAAGAGGAAGAGAACATCTTGTGAAGGTTTCTCCACCTTGAAGGAGAAGTTCATAGTGGAGCTTGTGCGTGTGGTGTGGATCCTTGGATTAGTCACCTCTTGGAGGTGGATACCAAGTAAATCAGGGAGTTAGCATTATTTTTTTATTGTTTATTATTTTTGTCTTCTGCCTTATCTAACAGTCTTGTAGACAAAATTGAAAAGTTGCTATTCACCCCTCCCCTCTAGCTAAACGCCAAGGTTCCAACAAGTGATATCAGAACCCGGTTCATTTTGGAAGAACTCGCCGTCAATCGGAACATCAAGATGGCGTTCCAAGAGGGATATAGCACCACACGACTGTAGGATCGGTGCCGTCGATAGAGGGGGGTGAATATTGATCGTGAAAACCTTTGTAAGAAAATCGTAGACTTTTGAATCTTCGTTCTAGACTCAGAGTGTTAGTGCAGCGGAAAATAAACAGAACGAAGAAAACAACAACCAACACAGATTGCACGCGGGATTTTTACTTGGTTCCCGACCCCCCAGGGTCAGTACATCCAAGGCCTATGTACGGGAATGCCCGTCCACTATTGGTCTCCTTCCCAGACTTTTTGGAGGCGGAGAAACCCAACTTATAGTGCAAAATTACAATCAAAAGATAAATAAATTGAATGCGGAACAATAAAATCAAACCGAACAAACAAGATCAGAAACTCGGCCGATCTGGACCTCCGAAGTGCTGCGCACTTCCTCCTGGAGCCTCCCGGTCGTAGAGCCTCGTCTTTAGCGCATTCTCGTTGGTCAAAGTGATTAGAATGGCACTTAGCAGTTGTGTTTGAAGCAGAGGGGTCGAAGCCCCTTTTATAGCACTCCTGGGGGCGCCCTGGACATCGGGGCACCCCGATAAACTCGGTCAAATATTATCCCCGTGTCGACCTCACCGCAGCTGATAAAACCTTTGACCAGGGTGCCCCGGACCTCCCGGGCACCCTCATGAAGGCTTATCTGTGTTTCAGATTCGAAACAGCAAATACAGCTTTGATCCCGAGCGCCCCGGACCTCCCGGGCGCCCTGCTTGAAGCCTGTTCTGCCTGCTTCACTTAAACTGCATTTTTCTCTTTTGTCTTGGGCGCCCCCATCAATGGGGGCGCCCTGGATGCATGGGGGCGCCCCCACTGTTGGGGGCGCCCTGCTTCAAGGCTTCCAGCCCTTGTTTTTTTCTTGCTTTGTCATCCAATCTCGATACCTGCAAGATACACAAACACAAAGCACATATACATATAATATTACCCTTAAGGACTTGGTTTGGACTTCGGATCTCCATGAAACCCTAGGTCGAACCGGCACAAGTTTCCACCCCCGAGAACGCGCCTTTCACCTACTCCTTTCAGGAGACGGTTGCCACCCAGTCCTTCAGGTGGACTTTTGCTTAGCTTCCGATACTTCCGGACCTCGAGACGCCCAAACCCTGACCCGTCTCTACTCCTGTCCTCAGTCATCACTCAGCTAAGTTGCTCAGTCCCTCAGACCAAGACTTCGTGCCCAAACCCTAGGTCCAGGACTTAGGTGCCCAACCCTCAGCCAGGTCTTCGTGCCCAATTCCCCGAACTAGAACTTCGGTGCCCAACCCTCGGTCAGGTCTTCTTGCCCAGTCCTCGACCAGGACTTAGTGCCCACCTTCCGAGCAGGTCTTCGGTGCCCAGCCCTTTGCCAGGACTTAGTGCCCAATCCTCGATCAGGACTTAGTGCCCAATTCCCTGAACCAGGACTTATTGCCTAGGTTTACTAGGACTTCCTTCTACTTTGGTTACTCCTCTCTTAACTCCCCTTTGTCTGTTCAATGTGTCACTGACTTAAGTAAATTGTCAAACATTAAAATACTTAGAGGAGAACATCATTGATGCAACTTGCACCAACAATCTCTCCCTTTTTGATGTTTGACAATAACTTAAGTTAGATTGGTTTAAGGGGCAAAACATTAACTCTTGGGATCAAATAAAACAACTGATCTAAGTTTTGAAAATCCATTTTTGATCCTCTAGGGAAACATAGGAAAAAATTCTAACTTTCACTCCCCTTTGTTAAAAAAACATTTTGATTAAAGAGAGAAAAAAAATTTCTAACTTAAGACGTATCTCTCCCCCTTTGTCATATATTAAAAAATTACTAGAAATACTTGCGCCAACAATGAGAGTATTTGGTTCTTTTGAAAATACTTAGTATAAATTTTTGAAGGCATAGCATAAAACTAAGTATTTACGTATTTTGATCTTAGAAAACTTAAACAATATTGTATTTTTTTTGAGAAAATACCGTATTTTTGAAAGAATACTGTGAGTTTTAAAAGGTGCAAGTACTTTGAAAGATATGATGCATTTTTGAAAGATATTTTGAAAAATACAAATTTTGCAAGTACTAACTATTTTTGAAAAAGATGAGACTTTGAAAAATAATAAGTAATTTTTAAAAAGTATTATGCATTTTGAAAACATAATATTTTTACTTGACTAGGTTTCATTTCCAGTATGACACAATCCTAAGAAACCTTGTTAACTACAAGGACATTTTCCTAAGTGTCCTGGAAATTTTTCAAACTCAAGTAAATATAAAAATAATTTCATTAGTCACACAAAAAATAGAATAATAGGATGTAAGTACATTTTGAATAAGTTCTTGAAGTCATAATATTTGTTTTGGTTTATCTTCCAGTTTGACACAATCATAGGAAATCTTGTTGACTACAAGGACATTTTCCTAAGTGTCCTGGAAGATTTTCCAAACTCAAGATAAACACCTTTTTTTTCAAATTAATCAAAACCAGATGAATTTTTGAAAATGCTGGTATTTTTAAGACAAAAATGATAGTATTTTGAACAAATACTTAAGATTTGAAAATATCGCGCATGAAAACATTTGAAATATTCAATAATTCTTTTAATTTGACCTCCCCCTAAACTTGACCCAGTCCTGGGAAGCTTGTTGACCACAAGTACTCTTCCTCTGAGTCTTAAGGTTTGATTCAAATCAAAGGAATTATCTAATAATTTCAAAACAATTAATTACAAGAAACTTTTTCAGAAGATTGATTCAGACTCCCCCTAAATCTGACACATCCTAGGAGTCCTTGTAGATTATGAAGTGGACCTTCCTCTGTGTCATTAGGGTTTATCAAAATCAAACAAGACAAAGCACACTCTTTGAATGTATTTTGAAATTTCAAAATATATTTTGAAATTAAGGTAATTTATCCGACATAGTTTTCGAAAAACATAAGTAATAGTGTTTAAAGCCTAGTTTTCGAAAACCGCTTTAAAAGACAGTGGTTTTTCAAGGACAATTTTTGAAAAAAGAATAAATCACTCCCCCTGTACCTAACATCGTTTGACTCTATCTAAGTGCCTTAAGGAACTTTAGTGTTGTCCTAAGAGGCTTGTGTCTAATTGAGTGAGTCAAACAATTTTTGAAAAAATATACTTTTGAAAAATATATAATATGTATAATCAATCAGACAAGCATGAATTCTATAAAAACATTATTATGTTGAAGCACTATATTAAAAATATATTTTTAGGAAAATATTCTAACAATTTTGAAAAATATTTTTCAATTCATTAGTCCTTAATATCTCACCCATTTTAGATGTATCAATACAAAAAGCATGGTTGCCTTATAGGTGTATTGTGAGATGCTTGAATCATTTTTCTTAATTTATTATTAACTCTAAGATTTAATTGAAGCTTGTGTTAGATTTGAATTTGACAAGAAGTAACTTGAATTTGAGTTTCAAAAATTGGCTTCCAGGTCTTGGCGAGGCACTAGGTCTTCTTTGGTCGTAGCCTTATTGGATCATCAACTCTTTCCTTGACAAAGCCTTTTAATGAAATTTTATTTTCAAAATTACTTTTTAAAAAATTTTGGTCTAACTAGTTTGGGTCTTGGATCGGTAGCTTCGGCTAGTTTCACCAGTCTAAAGAGACCAAGTAGTGTATATTTGACCTTATTAGAAGAGGCTTCCCTAACGTACTATCATCTCACCGCCACCCAATACTAGGTTGATCAAGTTTCAATTATTCTTTTTCCTATAGCCGTTCTAATATATGCATAAAATTTAAATATGAATAACATGTCATATATTTAAAAGAAGTAGTAAATGCATGGCATGACAATTATGCATGAGTCAAACAAGTCCAAAGCATTTTAATTACGTTTCTAAAGATGTATCAAATTCCCGATTTGATACATATCGTGTGAACCCGCGAATATGTCAACCCACTTTGACATATTTAATTTTATTAAATTAATTGTTGCAGTTTGGGTAAGGTTTTAGTTTAGTTCGAGTTTAATTTATTTAAGATTTAGTTGGATTCAAGTTAATTAAGAATTAATTGGAGTTTAAATTAATTTGAAATTGATTAATTTTAATTAATTAAGATTGAATTGATTTGAATTAATTTAAGTGTAAATTAATTAAAGTTGAATTTATTTGAAGTGAATTGAATTAAATAAGTTTATTTGAATTAAATTGATTTAATTAAGATTTAATAGAATTTAATTGATTTAATTAAGATTTAATTTGAATTTAATTAAGATTTAATTTGAATTCAATTAAGATTTAATTTGAATTCAATTAAGATTTAATTTGAACTTAATTAAGATTTAATTTGAATTTCATTTAGATTTAATTTGAATTTAATTTAGATTTAATTTGAATATAATTTAGATTTATTTTGAATTAATTTAGATTTAATTTGAATTAATTTAGATTTAATTTGAATTTAATTAAGATTTAATTTGAATTAATTAAGATTTAATTTGAATTAATTTAGATTTAATTTGAATTTAATTAAGATTTAATTTGAGTTTAATTAAGATTTAATTTGAATTTAATTTAGATTTAATTTGAATTTAATTAAATTTATTTGAATTAATTTGAATTAATTGAATTTATTTGAATTAATTTGAATTAATTTAAGATTTAATTTGAATTTAATTTAGATTTAATTTGAATTTAATTTATATTTAATTTGAATTTAATTTAAATTTAATTTGAATTTAATTTAGATTTAATTAACATTTAATTAACATTTAATTTGAATTTAATTTAGATATAATTTGAATTTAATTAAATTAATTTGAATTAATTGAATTTATTTGAATTAATTGAATTTATTTGAATTAATTAAATTTATTTGAATTAATTTGAATTAATTGAATTTATTTGAATTAATTTGGATTAATTGAATTTATTTGAATTAATTGAATTTATTTGAATTAATTTACTTAATTTGATTTGAATAATTAAGGTTGAAATGATTAATTAATAATTGTGGGTTTTAAATTCATCATTTTCATTATTTCGAAAATTTCTTCTTCATCTTTATCTATCTTTTCAAGTTTTCTAATAATTCTGATTTATTTGAATCTTTGTGATCTTTATTAATTATGACCTTTATCTTAGATAGTTCAATATCCTCCTCATCCTCAAAATAGGAGGAGTAATTTGGGTCACTAGTTAAGGTTTTGTAATAGTTTTCAAGATTATCTATGATTAAGTTATTATCTAGGAGAATTTTATCTTCATTATCCTCAGGATTTTTAATAAAATCATTTTTATCCTCAAAAATAATTTCAGGATTATCTCCAGAATTATCTTTACTGACTTCTGTAACGCCCGCTTTTTTTTCCATAAAGTGGCGTTACGCTAGACATACATGTACATATAAAACATCTTAATGCAGCGGAATAACAAGTACTTAAATCATATACACATGTCTGGGTTATCATTCATGGACATGGTGACATTATACTTAACATATTACCAGCATACCTAGCATCATGATATCAACTTTCCATAACTTAGTCATAAGCATTTCAGGTAACATATTACCAGCATGCATAGCATCATGATATCAACTTTCCATAACTTATTCATAAGTCTTTCAGGTAGCAAGTAGTTTATCCATAACTTCACGAATAGTAGGTTGTTTCTTAGGTATAACTATCATAAGTCGAGCATAAACCAAAATAAGCATTGTCAGATCACAAAACATGCGATAAGTGAAATGAGAGGGTTTCTTGGCCATGTCACTACCACACACACATGTTCTTGCCTCTCCTGCTGCTTCCCTTAGAAATATCTTGCTTGATCTGCGGTATAAGAAAATAAGACTATAAGCACGTAGGCTTAGTAAGACCCTTTTCCTACTCACAAAAATTCATACGTCGTATAAACATGAACATAATGCTTCGATCCTACATATCATAGCATACTTCTTATCATGAACATATACACAATTATGGCATCATCGTTTAGCATAAACATAAATAAAATCATGGCATCAGAATTTAGCATGAACATAGATATCATCATGGCATCATAGTTTAGCATGAACATAAATAAAATCATGACATCATAATTTAGCATGAACATAAATAAAATCATGGCATCATAATTTAGCATGAACATAGATATCGTCATGGCATCATAATCTAGCATGAACATAAATAAAATCATGGCATCATAATTTAGCATGAACATAGTATCAACATGGCATCATAATCTAGCATGAACATAAATAAAATCATGGCATCATAATTTAGCATGAACATAAATAAAATCATGGCATCATAATCTAGCATGAACATAAATACAATCATGGCATCATAATTTAGCATGAACATAATATCATCATGCATAAACATACTTTGCATTATCATACTTTGCATAACGTACCTTGCATAAACTTACTTTGCAGAAGCATACTTATCATAAACATAATGCATAACATGGATGGATGCATGGGGCAAATGCATATACCATAAGGATGCTTATATTTAAAATCATACTTTTAAATACTTAAACATAATCATAACATTCATTGGGGCCCTGGCTTGTACCACATTCATACATCATATGCGTGCATCCCTAAGTAAATACGAGGTAGCTAATCTCGACCTACTAGGGTAAGGACAGCTTCATCGGTAGTCCCTGAACCGTGGACAGCTTCATCAGTAGTCCAGAACCGTGGGCAGCTTCATCGGTAGTCCAGAACTGTGGACAGCTTCATCGGTAGTCCAGAACCGTGGACCTTACTTAGGTCCGGTATAAGCCCATTCATAAAATAAAATACTTTCACATGCTTCTTCATTCATAAACATACATAGCATAGTCATTCATTCTTAATGCTTAACATCATCATTATGCCTTGAAGGCATGAACCTTATCTTCATTCATCATTTTCATTCCATATCATCATTATGCCTCGAAGGCATGAACCTTAACTTCATTCATCATTTTCATCCATGAACATGACATGCATATATATCATTCATAAATCATGGCATACATACATACTATTCATAAATTATGGCATACCTACATAACTAGCATCTTAATTCAAAAAAAACATGCATGGTCATGGTACATAGGAAAGCATGCCTAGGTCCTTTCATACATGATACATTTCCTTAGGTTCATGGCACATGGTCTAAGCATTTATGAATCATCATAACAAATGGCCTATCATACAAGTCATGACCCATAAGCTAGGGTTTTGGTTGACATAAAATTCTTCCAACATACTTAACCATATACATACATCTTAGTACCATATAAATATGCATTCTTGTGGTCTTAACCCAATCCTAGCCCTAGGTTATGGCCTTGGCCGAAACCCTAAGGAGCCCTAGGTCCATGGAAAAATTCATATAGATCACCAATAACATCCCATACAAACATAAAATGCCATAGAAAAACATTTGATCCCATAATTTAGGCTAACCCTAATCCCTTAACCCTAGATTTGCTCTTGGCCGAAACCTCAAGGTCCATAAAATTCATGGAAAAATTCTTACACAACACAATTACTATCCATCATGTCATAGGGGAAACAAAATCAACATGTTAAATGGTTAGATCAAGGTCTAACCATGGATTAGGGTTCTGGGCCGAAATCTATAAGAACCATTAAGCATGCAAAAATTCATGTGAATCACCACTAACATTACTTACATCATAAGGAGACATAAGAACCATCATTAGAGAGTTAAAAACTAATCCTAGCCATAGAAGCTTGAAGGTGGCCGAAAACCCTAAGCCCTCCTTCATGGTTTTTTTTTCACTTTAGATCTCAAACAAAAAGCTTAGATCATATCCATATCAAGAAAACTATTACACCACAGGTGAGAGGGTCTTACCTTAGACTATCTTGGTTATAGACCTTAGATTTGAGAGAAAGATGAAGACCTTGTTGCCCTTTGACCACCTCTAGCCTTTGTAACCTTGAACAAAAACCTTGGATCTTGAAGGAGAGGCCTTCTTGGGAACTTTTCTCAAGGGAAAATCCCCCTTTGGGGTTTCGGCTAGGATGAGGAAGGAGGAGGATGAGAGGGGAGGCTTGGTGGATGAGAATGAGAGGAATAACTATCCTTGGTGTAAGTTACCATTCCCCTCTTTTATTCACCATAAAGTGGGCAAGTGAAGAGTCATGGTGTCTCTTCCTTTGTTGACTCTTCATTTTCCCTAAGCCTTAACTAAAATCCACTTCATTCTCTACTAGCACTCCCTTGCTAGGTGAATTGGTTAGTGCATGCATGGTTGTAGACTAAGTCCAAGGTTCAATCCTTGGTGCATGCACTTTATTTTTAGTTTCTTTTTATTTCATTTTTCCTTATTTTTGAAAATTCCCTAAAACTCACCCATAATCATGCTAAAATTCCTAATTACAATTCTTTTATATTTATATTAAATTTTGCCTAAAATCTACCAATAATAATGGTACTAGAAAGCACATATAAGGCCCATTAGTACTTAGTTTCTCAATTTAAATGAGAAAATCATGGATTTCTAGGCTAAGGTTCGTCCTAATATCTCTAGGTCCCTTGAAAAATTATCTAGACATGATCAATATTTTAAAGAAAATATTAAGAAAATTTTCCGGGTTGTTACAATTATAGCTCAATTGGTATTCAGGATTCATAAAGAACTAGATTTAAGCCTGGGTCTAGGGTTCGAATCCTGGGAAGGCAAAAATCCACACCCAGGGATGGGAAGACCTAGTATGAGTAACGACACGGTCGATGGTCGACGGTACGATGGTACGACAGTCGTGAGGACCGGTAAATGGGCCGGTAGACGGGCCGGGTCGTTACAATAAAAGGCGCCTTTTTATTGTAACGACCCGGCCCGTCTACCGGCCCATTTACCGGTCCTCACGACCGTCGTACCGTCGACCATCGACCGTGCCGTTACTCATACTAGGTCTTCCCACCCCTGGGTGTGGATTTTTGCCTTCCCAGGATTCGAACCCTAGACCTAAGCTTAAATCTGTTCTTTATGAATCCTGAATACCAATTGAGCTATAGCTCAATTGGTATTCAGAATTCATAAAGAACTAGATTTAAGCCTGGGTCTAGGGTTCGAATCCTGGGAAGTCAAAAATCCACACCCAGGGGTGGGAAGACCTAGTATGAGTAACGGCACGGTCGATGGTCGATGGTCGACGGTACGACGGTACGACGGTCGTGAGGACCGGTAAATGGGCCGGTAGACGGGCCGGGTCGTTACAACTTCAGAGTTATCTTTAGAATTCTTGAATTTGAATTCAGAGTTATACAACGGATTTTCAAATTTGAATTCAAAATTATCTAAAGGATTTTCAAGTTTAGAATTATCCTTAGGATTTTCAAATTTGAATTCGGATTTATCCTTAGGATTAAATTTATCTGAATCAAAATTATCAGAATTAAGTTTAAAATTATCAAAATTAACGTTATGATAATTTATTCTAGAGATTACTGAATTAATGTTCTGAATTAAATAATTAATTTCTGATATTTTAGTCATATCTGTACTTTCTAATTTGACATGCAAAATATTTACTTGACTATGCAGTAATTCTAACTTATCAGGGAAATTATCTAAATAATTAAAAGACATTGCAGGAATTTGTAAAATTTTGGGAACATAAATCTTACGTACCTTTGTCGGACATTTGTTCTTGTAGTGTCCGTATTTTCCGCACTTGAAGCATTGTACGTGATCTTTGTTTTTCCGGACTCCTGGCGCTGGTGCCCCCTTTGCCGCCGATGGTGTAAATCGAGTCTTACGAGTAGGGCACTGATTTTTGTAGTGCCCTCTCTCCCTGCATGTGAAGCACGTAATATGAAATTTAAACACAGACATTTAAATAAAATATACCTGATTCACCCCTAGGCTCCCCCTCAACTCCTGGCGTCGTTGCTCCGTCGGCGGTTAGTCCGATGAAGAGCGGCTCAGCTCTGATACCAATTGTAGGATCGGTGCCGTCGATAGAGGGGGGGTGAATATCGACCGTGAAAACCTTCGTAAGAAAATCGTAGACTTTCGAATCTTCGTTCTAGACTCAAAGTGTTAGTGCAGCGGAAAATAAACAGAACGAAGAAAACAACAACCAACATAGATTGCACGCGGGATTTTTACTTGGTTCCCAACCCCCCAGGGTTAATACATCAAAGGCCTATGCACGGGAATGCCCATCCACTATTGGTCTCCTTCCCGGACTTTTCGAAGGCGGAGAAACCCGTCTTACAGTACAAGATTACAATCAAAAGATAAATAAATTGAATGCGGAACAATAAAATTAAACCGAACAAACAAGATCTGAAACTCGGCCGATCTGGACCTCCGAAGTGTCGCGCACTTCCTCTTGGAACCTCCCGGTCGTATAGCCTCATCTTTAGCGCGTTGTCGTCGGTCAGAGTGATTAGAATGGCACTTAGCAGTTGTGTTTGAAGCAGAGGGGTCGAAGCCCCTTTTATAGCACTCCTGGGGGCGCCCTAGACGTCGGGGGCGCCCCGATAAACTCAGTCAAACCTTATCCCCGCGTCGACCTCGCCGCAGCTGATAAAACCTTTGACCAGGGCACCCCGGACCTCCTGGGCACCCTCATGAAGGCTTATCTGTGTTTCAGACTCGAAACAGTAAATACAGCTTTGATCCCGGGCGCCCCGGACCTCCCGGGCGCCCTGCTTGAAGCCTATTCTGCCTGCTTCACTTAAACTGCATTTTTCTCCTTTGGCTTGGGCGCCCCCATCAATGGGGGTGCCCTGGATGCATGGGGTGCCCCCACTGTTGGGGGCGCCCTGCTTCAAGGCTTCCAGCCCTTGTTTTTTTCTTGCTTTGTCTTCCAATCTCGGTACCTGCAAGATACACAAACACAAAGCACATATACATATAATATTAGCCTTAAGGACTTGGTTCGGACTTCGAATCTCCACGAAACCCTAGGTCGAACCGGCGCAAGTTCCCACCCCCGAGAACGCGCCTTTCACCTACTCCTTTCAGGAGACGGTTGCCACCCAGTCCTTCGGGTGGACTTTTGCTTAGCTTCCGATACTTCCAGACCTCGAGACACCCAAACCCTGACCCGTCTCTACTCCTGTCCTTAGTCATCACTTAGCTAAGTTGCTCAGTCCCTCGGACCAAGACTTCATGCTCAAACCCTAGGTCCAGGACTTAGGTGCCCAACCCTCAGCCAGGTCTTCGTGCCCAATTCCCTAAACCAGGACTTCGGTGCCCAACCCTCGGCCAGGTCTTCTTGCCCAGTCCTCGACCAGGACTTAGTGCCCACCTTCCGAGCAGGTCTTCGGTGCCCAGCCCTTTGCCAGGACTTAGTGCCCAATCCTCGATCAGGACTTAGTGCCCAATTCCCTGAACCAGGACTTATTGCCTAGGTTTACTAGGACTTCCTTCTACTTTAGTTACTCCTCTCTTAACTCCTCTTTGTCTGTTCAATGTGTCACTGACTTAAGTAATTTGTCAAACATTAAAACACTTAGAGGAGAACATCATTGATGCAACTTGCACCAACAACGACCACCATTTTTCGATGGCAATGACTTTGCATATTGGAAAGGTAGGATGGAATATTACTTAATGAATGATATTGAGAATTGGTTTAGTGTTGTAGATGGTTTAGGGCTCGATTCATTTTGGAAGAACTCACCGTCAATCGGAACATCAAGATGGCGTTCCAAGAGGGATATAGCACCACACGACCATCATTTTTCGATGGCAATGACTTTGCATATTAGAAAGGTAGGATGAAATATTACTTAATGAATGATATTGAGAATTGGTTTAGTGTTTAGATGGTTTTGAAGTGCCAATGAATGAGAGGGGAGAACCTCTTCCTATGAAGAATTGGTCAAAAGAAATTATGAAGAAGGCGCAAGCAAATGCAAAGGCTACAACAACTCTATAATGTGGTCTTTCAAAGGAGCAATTAAACAAAGTAGGATCGTTCAAGACCGCAAAAGAACTTTGGGAAAAGCTCATTGAGCTAAATGAGGGATCAAATGAACCAAGAAGAGCCAAGAAGGATCTCTTGGTGGCACAACTTCAATCCCTCACCATGAAGACAAAAGAAACCGTGAGCCAATTGCACGGTAGAGTTAAAGAAATCATCAATGAGCTTCATGTGATAGGTGAGAAATTGGAGAATAGGGATCTAGTAAGGTATGTGCTTCAATCTTTCCCTAGAACCACTCTATGGGCCTCAATGGTTGATGCTTATAAAGTTTCTAGGGATCTTTCTTTAGTAAAGCTTGATGATTTATTTTGTGAATTTGAACTTCATGAACAAGCTAATGTGTCTACTAAAGAAAAGGGTGTAGCTCTTGTTGTAGAAAAAGAAAGAAAGAAGAAGAAGGACAAGAAGAAGGTTTCTTACTCATCATCCGATTCGGAAGAATCAAGTGCTTCAATGGAAAGTGATCAAGAGGCGTATATGGTAAGGAAGATGAGGAAAGCATTTAAAAGTATTTCTAACAAATCCTATTGTAGGAAAAACTCAAGAAGTAAGAGTAAGGCAAAGAAGATCATCATATGCTACAATTGTCAAGAAGAAAGGCACATGAGAGATGAGTGTCCACTTTTGAAGAAAAAGGAAGAAAAGAAGAAGGAGGAAAAGAAGAAGGATGAAAAGAAGAAAACAAAAGAAAAAGGCAAGAAGGCTACAAGTCTAAAGGCGACATGGGATGATCCTTCATCTTCGAAAGAAGAAGAACACCACGTGTCTCATTTTGCACTAATGGGAGTTGACAACATAGCATGCACATCATCCGAAGATGAAAAGAGCTCAAGTGATGATGAAGAAGGGAGCTCAAGTCAAGGGGGAGGTCAATCCTCGGATTCGGACATCTCAGTAAGTGAGGTATATAAGCTACCCCCTACTACACTTGTGAAGATTATTTCTAGTACTAATGATGATTTGTTTAATGCCAAAAGGAAAATTAAGAGTTTGAAAAATGAGGTATTCATGTTAAAGGAAAAATTAGAATCCATGACAATCAAGGACAATATGCATGATTCTTCTTTTAGTTTAAATAAGTCATCTTTAGAAGAAGAAAATAAGGAATTAAAGGAAAAGGTAGAGAGTCTCACCAAGGCCTTTAGCAAATTTCAAATTGGCTCAAAGAACCTTGATATGATTATTAGTAGTCAAAGAGTCGTATACAACAAGGCCGGAATAGGATATAAACCCAAGACCACGGAGGTTTCCTTTATTTCTCTTATAGGAAGAAAGGGTGAACTTAGAAAGCAAACCATTAAAGGCAATGTAAAGCAAGCATGGGTTCCTAAGAAATATTTGAATGATGTTTGTGGATCAAGTGTATGGGTACCAAAAGATTGTGTTTTTCGTGTTGTTTAGGTAGAAGAGAAGAAGGATTCAAACAAGTGGATTGTGGATAACGGTTGCTCAAGACACATGACCGGTGATGTGAGCAAGTTCTCCACAATTAGCTACTTAAAAGAAGGAACGGTGTCTTTTGAGAATAGTGGAAAGCTCAAGATTATAGATAGAGACACAATTGAGGTATCACCTACAATCATCATCCATAAAGTGCTTCAAATTAAGGACATGGAATTCAACTTACTTAGTGTTAGTCAATTATGTGATGTTGGGTATAGAGTTGAGTTTCATGCTAATAAATGTTTGGTTAGGCACAATAGTTCGAAAAATGTTATGTTGGAAGGATATAGGGAAGCAAATCTTTATTATTTTAATTTCTCCTATGCTTCTAACATTTCTACTAAGTGTCTCATATCAAAAGAAGAAGAAAGATGGCTATGGCATAGAAGACTTAGATACATCAACATGAAGAACATAGCAAGAGTGGCTAAGATAGAGTTGGTAAAAGGACTACCAATGATCAAGTACGCCAAGAATAAAATGTGTGATGTATGTCAAGAGGGTAAGCAATCCAAGTCATCACATAAAGGTAAAACTCTAACTAATACTTCTCTACCATTGGAATTATTACATTTAGATTTATTTGATTGTCATAGTACTCCTTCATTAGTAGGAAATAAATATTGCTTAGTAATTGTTGATGATTTTTCTAGATATACTTGGGTTTATTTCATGAGACATAAGGATGAAACCCTAGAGATATTTGTAGGATTTAGCAAAAGGGTTGAAAATGAGAAATACCTCAAAATCAATCGAATTAGGAGTGATCATGGTGAAGAGTTTGAAAATTCAAACTTCTCTAGCTTTTGTTTAGGAAATGGGTACAAACATAAATTTTCATGTCCAAGAATATCACAACAAAATGGGGTTGTAGAAAGAAGGAATCGGGCTTTGCAAGAAGCGGCTAGGACTATGCTTAATGTTTATTCTTTACCTAACTATTTTTGGGCGGAAGCGGTTGTTGGGACCGGGTGCATGTCGACAAGGATACGAGTTCGTAAAATTCAAAATTTTTCGTGCAGCGGAAGAGTTTGCATAAAATAATTTCCTAAATTATTTCAACTTCGTATCTAGCATGCAACCTTACATTGAGTTGACATAATCATAAAATAAAACTTTGCGGAAAAGTAAACAAATTTACCAAGTACCTCTCGTATCTCGAAGTAAGGGACGAGATCCAACCGTAGCGTCCCTTGGAAGTTTCGCCTCTATTCGCGTCCACGCCGAGTTCTCTTCGGGATGACTTCACAAAGTCACGAGTTTTGTGCCGACGAGAACTACTAGATTCTCGGAAGGCACAACTAGAAGGACAAGAGAAATAATGGAAAAACTAACCAATGAAGTAACGGAATCGTATTCCGGAAGAGAGGAGTCGCTATCCGCTTCTTCTACTTCGTGTTCGGGTTCTCCTTCTTCTTCAATGCTCACGGCAACTTCACCTTCTTGGATTTGGTTGGGCGCCGGCCCTAGAGGAGCTAGGGTGCGCCGACCCTAAGGGAAGAAGAAGAGGAGGGGAGGAGAGATTAAGAGAGAGAGAGAGAGAGAATTCTTAATCTCTTCATTGGAATAAAGGGCTAGCCTTTGGTTCCTTTATATAGTAGCAACTCCTTTGCTAAGTCTCCCTCTAAACCGAATTAACAGAATTAACGGAATTGGTTATAAGAAATTTATCTTATAAATTTTCTTATTAATTATTCCGTTTAAACCAAGTCTTTATTATAAACTAATTTATAATAAAACTAATTCTTCTTCTCTTTAAATTATGGAATAAATTTTTATAAGAAATTTATAAACTTTCTTATTATGAAAAAATCAATTCATAATTGATTTTATAAAATTAAAATAAACCAATTCGTGGATTATTTTAATCTTCCATAAAAGAATAAATTTCTATAAATTTTTATATAAATTTCTTTATACAAATTTATTTATCCATAATTTATAAAATAAATCACACTAGATTTATTTTATTAATTAAACCAATTAAATTGGTTTTTCTCCTCTTATTTGGCCGGCCACCAAAGAGGGTTTAACACCCTCTTTGGCCGGCCAAAACCAACCCAATAAACCGCGAATTAAACTCATTTAATTCGCCCAAAAAGCCTTCAAAAGACTTAGCCATTTTTGGCTTCCATTGCGCCTCTGACTAACTCAGATTCGACTTGTTTCTCTTGATCGAAAAATCCAAATTTCAACTCGTTTTAAATCCCTCGGATTACTCGTATTGCGTGTGACTAAATAGGCTTTCGATTTATGTTGGCCGTCTATAATTAACCCATTAATTATAGAACGATCATGAGTGGCACCTAGTAGTACATCATGATCCCCAATTAATCGAAAGATCAACGGTTTGACCTCAGAAGAAATTATTCTGAAACCCTTCAGCAGCTCTAATGAATCGTGACACATTCCCTTCACCATCTTATACCCACTTGGTTCAGGACACGGTCAATAGTGTCAGTCCCCACTAGGCTGACTACGTCACACCTAGCCCAAGTAGTGTCTTTCTCGTCCTTTGGATTTCTAATTACTCTCATGTATTTAAGAGACTCGCACTCTTAACATGATATGCTCTGGCCAGAGGCTTTGAGTAACAATCCGACGATAGGCCTGGGTATACATCTCCTCGCAAGGAGTGGTGAATCCTTTGTAGGCTGTTCAAACATCTTCGGGCACTTCGGCTTATACCCGATCATCCTGGGTCCACACCTCCTTGGAGATGCTTGCTTAAGATGTCAAAGTATAAGTCTCCATGACCAAGATGACTTGAACACCGCAAGTCAAAGGAACATCGCACTTTAAGCCGCAGTAAGATCTTCATTGACATATCTACATGTAGATTCCCATATGAAGTCTTACAACTAGTCACTCCAATGAACTAGTTCCCTTAACTAGCATCCATGTTTATCTCCGGACATCCCAATGTCACCAGCCAGTGAGAATCAGCTGATAGAGAATAACCCATGCTAGTCTCAACAGAATTGATAATGTTCGTTTTTATCAATTCATCGACTAGGGATATTTTCCAACAATTCACATTTGCACATTTAGAGATAATCACTAGTTGTGATCCCATCACAAATTCTCTTATGCTGTGAATTGTATGGCGGACATTCAGTATATGAGTTTTAGATCCCAATCAAATAACAAACATGTATACTCAAATTAGT